>OX424576.1:27984405-28584405 GCA_949152435.1 Gastracanthus pulcherrimus | reverse complement strand
TGTGTCCGTATACGTGCGCGAGAATATCTCGAAATCTGTGAGAAAAAGAGTTGCGAGCGAAAATAAATGGTTACGAGGCCGTTAGTGCGTAAAATGTGTGGTTTAGGTAAGAAAATTAAAAAGAAATCTTAACTAGATGTGAGAAACGAGTATAAGAGAGCGATTAGAAAAGAAGCCGAGTACTCGATAAAAGTGCGAGAGCGAGGAAGATTCGATGTTAAGCAAGTATACTTACTCATAAGTCATCGGTTAAGACTTGACAGCGAAGAGTTGATGAAGAAAAAAAGAAAAAAACACACTCACACACCTAAAATACACCTACTTATCTTAAAGAAAAAAAAACAAGAATAGGCAACATGCAGGTATAACGTAAACGATTATAAGAAAAAAAACTGAGGACCTTATGTTGCTCGAAGTAACTCATTGCATTTGTCTATCTGTATAAATTTTATTGTATAAATTCTGTATGGTGGCACGCCCCGACGCCTGCGAGCGTTCGCTCCGTTCTCCTTTATTGTATCAATCAAGGAAGATCACTCGAAAAAGGACCGCGCGCAATGAAGATAGAAAAAGATTCGCCCAGTATTAACAATTATCATACGAAGGCAAAAGAGCGTAAGCGAAGAAGGGCCCAAAACGAAAACGGGTTATAATAGTAAGACGGGAATAAACAATAATTGCGATGGAGAACGCGTCGCACGTCTCGGCGGCAGGCGTCGGAAAAAAATAGTTGGCCTAGTACCGAGTTTCATGTTTTTCTCGCCCCGAAGTTGTATAAGCGATTTATTGAATTATATTGACGTCGAATTATTGACATTCTTCGATAGAAAAATTTTATTGAATAATGAAAATAAAAGAATTAAAATTAAAAGTAAAATAAAAATAAACAAAAAAACCAAAGTCTTTATCGCTACCGTTGAGAGAATAAATGTATTGTGGGGAAACGTGAGGCCGGACATTATCGCGTGACGGGTGAGGGGAGGGGGAGGGGATTAAGAGAATTAAGAAAATAGAAAAAAAACGTGAATGAAACTATAGAAGATTGCGTACTTTTAGGAGACGAGTATCAATTTCCATTCGGTTGTGTTACGGCGCGCGAGCGCTGATATTATAGCGAGGAAAAAAAAGAGCAGAGGAAGACTCCGATGAAATTGGTTTCCCGAGGTTGTGTAGCAGTGGCGAGCAAAAAGGAAGGCGAGGAAGAAAAAAAAGCGAAAAAACAACAAAAAACGCAAACGCCGAAGACAGGGTTGGGGCGGAGATTCAAAATAGTGGAAGAGAGAACGATGATTATTAACGAACGGACGAATATGCGTCACGATGCGGCGATGGCGGAAAATGCGAGTAACGAGTCTTTCTAGAATCTCTTCCTTTGATTTCTTTCGTAAGTTCTCTCCGAATAAGTAAGAAAGAAAGGGTTTTACGAAATCGAAAAACCGAGATGAATCCTATATAATATAATTCACGATTATATATAAATATTATATACATAAAGAAAAAAAACAAAGGAGGCGTGTAATTTTTGCGTTTTACTTATGTATAACAAACCTCAGTAGTCGAAACTCTGCCGAGTCTGTCATTATAATTATGATTATTATTGTAAACGATTATTACGCTGTATTTATTGTTATTGCTCCTCGGTTAGGTGGAGACGTCTGAGTGGGGGATCCATTTGTACAATCATTGCGTCATTAAAATATGATTATTAATTACTGCGATGCGATCTTGTTTTATTTACCTTTAACAAACCCCCATCATAATCCTTAGAATTTATTGTTGTAATCTCAATTACCATTAAAAATTTAGTTTCTATCCAGTATATTCAATAAAAAAAAATTTATTACATATTTAAATATTTTTAATTTAAGTAAATTAATATACTATTCGTAGAGGAGAGCGGGAAGAGGTCATGTGTAAGGTAGATGTACCAGTAACTGGCCACTGCCTAGTACCTGGCCTCTAAAGGCGATTTTATTTTTTAATAAGCTTTATAGATATAATTAGTAATGTATATCTATTAATTACTGTTATTTAACTATTTAGTTTCTTGTATAAAAAATTTCGCTACATTGTTTTGTAATTTAGACATTTAGACAAATTGTTTGAAATATCGTAGTTACCTGTATTATGAATCTCAACAGATTTCTTAAGCTAAGACTAAGAAAAATGCGATACTTGTTAAGTCAATATTATGCTAATAAAACGTATTTAAGCTTAAGTAAAGATGATTATAGAATCTTAAGATCATTTACAGCAGGTATAAAACGCAAAAGTATATATTTATTTACTTCTTTCAATGCTGATGAAAGTATTACAACTTTAAATACATAGTACTAAAGGAGACCTGGATTATCAGTTTTTGTGTTTTAATATTCCTTTAAACTAAGTAAAGTAAACTAAGTTATGGTAAAAAATAGTTATGCTAAAATCATTATAGACACATGTTTTGAGATATTAGGATTCGAAATACACTATTATTAGAAAATGTCTGTATGAGTGTGTGCGTGTGTTTATGTGTGAGTGAGTGTGTATGTGTGTGTGAGAGAGAGTGACTGTGTGTGTGAGTATATATGTGTGTGTCGTGGGACTCTAAATAACGAAAAATCATAACTACAAATTGCAAAAGAAATCGAACAAACTTTTGGAACTTAATCAACGAAAAACATAATTACAAAAAATAATACTGCGAAGATCAAAACAATGAATAACCAAAATTACGAATTGCAAAATTCAGGTGAACAAACCGCAAAAAAATAAAAACCGATCATTGATTTTAGATGGTCGATTTTTATTTTTCGGAGTTTTCTTCATCTTCATTTTGCAATTCGTAATTTTGGTTCTGCGTGGCTTAAACTTTTGTAGTTTTATTTTTCGTAATTTTGTTTTTCGTCAATAAAGTTTTTCATTCTTACAGTTTCGGAATTTCGTCTATCTATATATTTGTAATTCGTTGTTTTAATTTGTCATTATTTTGATGTTCGAAGTTTTATGTATTTGTAATTTTGTTATTTCGTTATTTAGAGTCCCACCCGTGAACTGGGTAAACGTACGCAGAATTGTCCGTAATGTATAATATAATGCCTTACGTAAATAACGTTAGAGTTTAAAATAGTATATGTCGTTTACTTTAGGTGGAAAATGCAAACTAGAAAAAAAATTCGGAGATGTGCTATATCTCAAATACACAAAATAAAACTAAGTGCGTTGTTTTGACTGAAATTACGTGGGAACTGTAATGCTCTTATACACGGGGATGTCTGGGGAACTGAAAGGCTCCTATACTAAATATATACTAAATACACGTTGCAGTACTCGAGACTTTCGGTCCCGAACTTGTTCAGCCCCGCGACTCGACTGTATATGTTTGAACTATGTTCCCTGTAAGTAAGATTACGTAAAATGGCAGAAATCAAACATAACCTAAAAAAACATAAAATTTTGGGTATACATTCAGCTCCGCAAAGGTTGCAAATTGAGCAATTATGGGGTCTAATAATGTTGTTCTTATAGTTGTTAAAAAACGAAGAAAATCATTTTTGGTACATTCAAAATGGTAATGATAAGAGAACTCTGTAGAATTCTTTTAAAAAGCCGTTTTTAGTCATTTTTAAAAGTTAAGCACACTACTACTAGCGCCACTGGGTACGTCAGGGGATTAACATTTTTTTGAGAGCTTCTCGTTGTACGTACTTTACCACAAAAAATCGGCGACCCGATTGGTTGATTGTATTTTACAACACATTAGAGGGACCTGACCACCTTAAAAATTTAATTAAACTGGTTATATATTATTAGGTGAGAATTAATTATTCATCATATATTACACTTTCTTTTTCGGTAAATTTAGATATCAAAATATATCGGAGATTTTTTTTGTCGTAGGTCACCTTAAATAAGAGAAACTGCTCTTTTTTTATAGTCCATATGATTTTAAGAGTTCCAAGCATCGGATTGAACTTTTCCAACGGTTATTTTGTTCAAAATACAATTAATTCTGACATGAGCGAAGGAATTGGTATTAAAAATTCACAGACATAAGCTATAGTCACTCAAAGTCACATTTCTATGATTTTTTAAGTTTTTATCATATACTCTAAATTTGAAGGGCTATACTTATACTTATATCTGTGAATTTTTAATACAAATTCCTTCGCTCATGTCAGAATTAATTGTATTTTTAACAAAAAAACCGTTGGAAAAATCCAATCCGATGCTTAGAACTCTCAAAATCATGTGGACGATTACGAAAAAGCAGTTTCTCTTTGGTAGCTATTTTTTGATAAAATATTTAAATTTACCTTTAAAAAGAAAATGTAATATATGACGAATAATTAATTCTCACCTAAAAATATATAACCAATTTAATTAAAATTTTAAGGTTGTCAGGTCCTCTTAAGAGGAGACTGTATCTACTGTCCTTGTTTAATTACATTTTTGCTATTTATTAAAATTGTAGTTTGTTAATTGAAAAACTAAAAGTCATCCCCAATTCTTCGTAAAATAAGGAATATTTTGAGACTTAAAAAAATATTTAACATTATTTCCTTTCCGAGAATACTACGAAACACGAAAATTGAGGTTAGGTTTTCGGTTTCAAACTATTCTCGGAAAGGAAATAATGTTAAATATTCTTTTAGGTCTCAAAATATTCCTTATTTTAAGAAGAATTGGGGACGACTCTTAGTTTTTCATTTAACAAACTACTACTTGAGTAATTAGCAAAAATGTGATTAGACAAGGACAGTAGATACGGCTTCCTCTTAAGGTGATTCATGTATCAATATGCACCTAAAATATAAAAACTTATATGATAAATTGTTTTTATATTACAATATGAAAAACGATATAATATAAAAGATGGTCACTTCAAGCGACGAAATAAAACTTGCAAAAAACCGATGAACCTGCAACGTTACACACAATAGTTTATATTTGTACACCTATGAATTTACAAAAACACGAGTATCAGAATAAAAATTGGATTGAATATAAAAAAGTCTTCAGTGTTTTGTCCAATCTTTCTGTAGTCGACGATATTTATATTTTTGCCATATGGATATTTTGTTGAAAAAATTTTTTTTCGGTGCTTAAGGTGTTCATCTTTTATATTATATCGTTTCTCATATTGTAATATGAAAACAGTTTATCACATAAATTTTTATATTTTAAGTACGTATTGACGCACGACTACCTTAAGGAGGTTCCGGGGTTACAAAACGACCAATTTATTTTCATTTTTCTTTCTATTTTGTTAAAACTTGTTAGTGTCAATCATTATATATCTTATACTAGTATACCTTATGTCCATAAAAATAAATTTTAATCAACTGAAAATGATTAATAAAATTTTGTATGTATATGAGGTATACTAGTATAACATATATAATGATTGACACTAACAAGTTTTAACAAAATAGAAAGAAAAATGAAAATAAATTGGTCGTTTTGTAACCCCTGAACCTCCTTAAGTAAGCTGCGTTTATTTTTAATATCAATATTGTGGCTCTAAAGATATACTAAGGTAATATCTGTTTTATCTTTCATGAGAGATTAAATGGAATTATCGGGAAGTGCGTTATATTTTTCCTGCATCTCTTACACACTAAAATGATTAACGATTGTTGCTTCTCATACTTAAAAAAGTGTTAAATGACACATGAAATTTGTTTTTGTTTATCTCTGAGTTATACAATAATTAACTACTTTTTGTATTTCATTTATTTTTTGTTTAATGGTAAAAAAATATCACTCGTTAACATTAAAAAAGATGAAAAAAAAAATTTATGCAATTATGTGATACATTGTGAGTGACTGTGTATGTGAGTGTGTATGTGTGTGATGCACAATTTTCTATAGAGATTATATGCAGATGAATAGAGTCTCTAGTTAACTTTTCTGATCGAATAGTTATATGAATCATATGAAAACTAAACTTAATTGCCCTTATGTAAATTTGAACATTTAATCAAAATCTAAAAGAAAATTTTTTCCAAAAATTTTTTGATAGTCGGTTAGGTCTTTTTGTTTGATTTAAGTTCATATTTTAAAAAGAATAAAACCTCAAAAACTTCAATCCGATCAGTATGACTCTTAAAACTATGCGGCAGAGCAAGAAATATACAAGTTTGTATTAAGGCCGAACAAAGAGACCTAAAGACCATAAAACATATGTTCAAATTTACCAAAAACAATAGGTAATACATGATGAATAATTTATCCTCACCTAAAAGTATATACCAAATTTATTTTAAAATGGTAATTTTAAGGTGGTTAGGTCCCTTTAAAAATAAAAAATATATTGATCTACTGTACATACTCAAAGTAGCTTTCTATTGATCCGTATATATTGAAGACCGGGTTAATTTTGTGATCATATAACATTTATAGCTTGTCCTAATAGCCATAGAAAAGAAAGATACACTCTCATAATAACTACTCAGCTGCTGATAAAGTCATGTAAACTAGAAATCTTCTTTCATTAACTTTTTATTGCATCATTTGGCTGATAAATGTCTAGACGTATTTTCCGATAGTTGTAATCATGAGTTGGATTTCAAAAGGAGTAAAAAAATGAATGACCACATGAGACTTGTATTTAATGAGCAGAAGTCAAGATGCTAAAGAAGCCGATCGTGATACACCACCTGCGCGATAAGGCTTGTCCACCTGCATGATAAGGAAACTTCACGGTTCTATTAATTTTTACCGAATCGTTCAGTTCGAGGTAGATCGCCGGCCATTCTGCTCTACCATCGTTTACTGTAGATTTTAAAATGCGGATTATTATTGGTTACCTAAAATCTGTCGTATTTGTATTATTTTAATTTCGTTTAAATACTGTTAAACAAAAGATTTATTTTCGATGTAATTATTATCAGTATTAAAAATCAGTTGTAATAGATTACATTTACTTTGATCGGAGATCGAAAAAATTTTATCATTCTATGCTGTTTACAAAAATGAATCAGTTTTACTTGTTAGCGTGCTTAATTGCAATTTGGTCTCAGCCAATTCGTAGCGAAGATTATACATGTATATGGTACAAAGAATGTGGTTATAGCGAAGAGAACAAAGTACGTAATTGTTTATCGAACGAGCCCGCGCAATTACTTAACAATGAGGAAGCGGAGAATATTTTAAAAAGAAGATGTCCACATTTCTTCAAAGACACAGGTATAGCAAATTAACTAACAAATATATTTATGTAACTTCACGGCCAGATAATAATGCAAAAAATCGGTGAAGTGTACAAGTAAGTTATCATATCTACTATGTATGAATTTTTCAAACCTTATAGTTTATTATGGAAAATTATAAGTTGAAACCTTATAATATCCCAAAAATTTAAATAGTTGACATATTCGGTTATACCGAGACGTCATACATTTAATACTCTACCCATTTAAACCTTGAGGGAAGAGGGTACCCTAAAAGCTAGAATCTTTAAAAATTAAAATTATAAATTTTTAATGCTGATTATGAAATTTTATCTAAAAAATAAGTTTTTCATTCGTGGCTGGTCCCCTAAAGACCATAAAATCTTTCATTATGGTTTGATTATTCTGTGTGCAAAGGTTTCGATAAATATGTCTCAAATTTATTTTTATTTATTTTTTATTTGGAATTTAAGAGAAACAAAAAGCGATATTGCCTAATAATCATTTTTATCTGTGTTTTATTATAATATATCCGCTTAAAAAAAAATTTCTGCCGTTGTATCTAATACACTTTCTGAGATATAGGGGGGGGGCATACATACCTATATGCAAACATCTAGCCATTTAAAATTCAGTATAAAATATAAAAACTCTCTATAAAGTTAATCAAAATATATTAAAAAGAAAGAAGAAAAATTAAACTCTTTAACGGAATTATTAATCTTTTTATCTAGATTTTTCTATTTTAAAAGTGATAAACAATATTTTTATATTAAACCAGTCAAAAAGTTCTTTTCTCATAATTTCGAGAATACATTTTTTTGTAACTTTAATTCGAGATAACTGACAAGCAGATGCCACAATCTGCGGGAAGCGATTTTCGGTGAGGCTTCAGGGAGTGGTTTATACATACACTCGACGTGGGAAATTTCTGGTTCGAATGCGTTTTAATTTTTTTGAAATACTGCAATTTCATTGGGTCTCATTGGATTAACCGTATGTTTTCGCTGAGCTCATTGGAGGATTTCAAACGCATTCGACCAGAAATTTCCCACGTCTGAGTGTACATTACATACTAAAGTGCATCTTATTTTCTTAATATGTAAATATAAATATACTTGTAATATTTTTATTTTTATTCCTATATGGCAGGGGGGGGGGGTAGGAAAAGTGAATTTACTAGTTAAGGGCCTACGATCGGTATAGCAATAGTCAACTGATATATATATAGTAAATGGGGAAAAGTTACCTCCGTACTTACGTTGCGAAAAATTAATGAAATCAAAATCCTAGAGGTTATGGAATGATCTTGTTTGATAATAATCCGTAGCTTCTACGATGTGCCAGAAGAATAATACATTTCAAGGCGGCCAATTTTGGCAGGACTTTCAAAAAAACACGAGGATCGACGGAGCGCGCGCGTGCGGTTACTTCATATGAGAACTATCTTTTCCAAGTTATAAGGAGGAAAAGTTTAAGACTTTTTCCTCCGTTCCACTTATAAAGGCATATTCTTACAAAAACGAAAAATAAATAATAGTCTACTGGTCTATAAACATTAGCCGAATAATTCTAATTTCTAACATAAAACTACCATTATCCTGGTAAAAAGTATTTATTTCTTATTCGGCATTCGTTCATCATCAATCTTCTTGCTCAAAGCGGTTGAAGCTCTATGAAGTGTCACCAAATAAAATAGTTTTATTTTCAGAGACTGTGACCTGCAAAATTTCGCCTTTTCGAAATTTATATTTCTTCTGGCACATCGTAGAAGCTACAAATTATTACCAAACAAGATCATTCCATAGAAGAGGTAAAAAGGAAGCGATAGCACCTCTCGGATTTTGATTTCATTAATTTTTCGCGACGTATAAATACGGAGGAAACTTTTTCCCATTTACTATATATATTAGTTGATTATAGCTACAGTGATCGAAGGCCCTTAAGGCGTTACGAAAGCATAGATATAGGGAACAGTATCCCAGTGCGGACACCAATAGCTATTTTGTCTGTAACTTTTGATTGTCTAGGTGAACATAAAATTTTCAAAATTGAATTTGTTATATGAATGGGCCTTTTTAACGTAATAAATTAGTTTTAGTCAAATTCAATTATCTAAATATTAATGAAAAAGGAAAAATTAAGATTTTTATAGCACTCTAACCTCAAAATGCCAACTTTTTGTCGATTTTGAGGTTGTTGTGCTATAAAATATCGTATGAGACTGTTGTGGGAGGTGTTTTTCTACCTTGCTCGATTTTCTCACTCGCTTCGCTCGTGCGAAAACCCTCGAGCAAGGTAGAAAACCATCTCCCACAACAGTGTCATAATATACTATTAGTTTTCAAAAAAATGTCTCCCAGTATGGACATCTATAGTTATTGCAAAAATATTATTGATCTAAATGCTTGAAAATTGTGCTTAAAAAATAAGTAACAGTTGTATAATAGAATTTGTTTTCTATGTATATTTACTTTAAATCTTATCACATGTAAAATAATTACTATTTAGATAGCTTATATATACTGAGCATGTATTTAACTCACAGGAAATAACTTTTGACGATAAAAATAACGGCTTTTTCGTTATTCTCGCGAGAATATAAGGTATTTTCGCGTCTGATGTCATGTTTGTTGTACCCCCAACTTTCTTGACGTTTCATTAGCCTATGAGAGCTGGTAACCTGATAAGGCGCTGTTGTACCCCCCGCTTTCTCGCAGTCTAATTGGTGTCACGTCAGACTTGAAAAAGCCTAATTCAGATGTAAAAACAAGATCCTTCGATAATATTTAATAGAACTATAACATGCATCTAATCCAGCATATAAAGCACTGCCATCATTTAGCGATAAGAGCCCAATAGCCATGGGTGGCTATACTAAGAAATGGTCCATGCTGGGTGACTCCCCTATGTTGCCTATAAATATAGTAAATGGGGAAAAAGGTTAGCCACCTTTGCGCTGTTGGATTTCATAAACGAAACCATATTTAGAATTAAAAAATTATAGGTTGTTGACATCTTTTTGTTAGTATAGTTACTGCGGAAGCGAGCTAAACACATTATTTTTAAGTGATTCTTAGAAAATATTCATTGAAATTCAATATGTAATATACTCGACAGCTATACGTATAGTAAACAAAAACTTTTATTTTCGTAATTAGACAACTATATAAGGATAGTACACATAATTTCGGGCTTGTCTGAGCCATGTTGACGTATTAACCAATCACGTTCGAGAATTTCCGGAACCCGTCTGGTTTAGGTCTAATCCGCCAGAGGGCGAGTGCTCGGTGTCAGATCCTAATAGATAATGTGTCCATATCGCTTTCGCGGTTAGTACTTACAAAAAGATGTGAAAAGCTATCATTTTTTTAGTGTGAAATATTGTTTCGTTTATTAAATCCAAGGGCGCAAAGGGACTAACTAGGGCTGCACGAGACTCGAGAGTTTTCTTGGTATTGTCTTGGTCTTGTCTTGATTTTCAATACAAGACCAAGACCAAAGATTCAAGCTTCTTGGTCTTGTCAAGAATCTTTATATATATATAATACACAACAAATTTATTGAAAATAGCAATTGTTATTAATTATAAACAGGGTTGAGTAACTTAGTAACTTTTTAACCCTTCTGCGCAAAAGTTTATTTTCGTGTATATGAATTAGATCGAATGTAAGTCCGCAACAATATTTTCTTTAAACTTTCACAATCTTTTGAATTAAAGCTGTACTATTTAGATATAATTTGAGAGGTTATATATGTCTTAACGAAGTAAAGATTTGAATTTGTGATGCAAAATGTATTAAAAAATATCGTGCGATTTGGACGAGTATACTCGGCTTTCTGCGAAGGGGGGTTAATAAACTAAAATGTTAAGTTGAAAGTTAATTGAGAACGAAATTAGATTAAGATAAAATTAAAAGTTAAGTTATGAAAATCCAAAAAGTTATAGTTAACTTAAGTTAACTGTTTACAAGTTAAAAGTTAGAAAGTTTTGATGAGTGAAAAATAAATTTTTGAATGGAAATATCCTGTACATACTTTCCTATGTTGAATTTTATAAGATTAATATACAATGTTTTAATAAAAAATAAATAGATAAGCTAATGTCATAAAACGGACTTTTAATTATTAGTAATTTATTATTTAATATTTATTATATTCATCAACCCTTCGATACATTGTAACATGTAATATACATTGTAAATATTATATTCATAAGTAAAACCGAATACATATCAAGGAGTCGAAACTCGAAACCTTAATTTGCATCAAACCCTTTATATTTCCTAAAATCTACAACAATTGGTTTCCAATCTTTTCATTGAATAGGTAATATGACCATAGAAACTTTCAGCGAGTTTGATTGCAATAATGGGCAAGTTTATTGCAATTAAGTACTAAAAAATTAATCTTTAATAGAAATTTAAAATTCAGTAGTTTTTATGTAAATGAAGATTCAAAAAATATTCAGAACAAATGGCTTTAGCGTCTACCTATACAAAATATTAGGAATGTCTCTAACAGCACCTTTGTATACGAGTTATATATTTTTTGTTTCCCCTTTAATATACCTATTACAGTTAAAGTGTCTCATACACTCTTCAAACAAAAAAGTTTATATATTTTTGCCCCCCTTTTTTAAGTATATCGCCGATTAACAATTTTGAATGATCATATTTAGAGTGTCTCATACACTCTTCGATCAAATAGGCTTATAAATTTTCCCCTTTTTCTATAAATCGTCGATTAACAATTTTCAATAATCAAATTTAAAGCATCTTATATACTTTTAATAAAATACCTCTAAGTATTAAAATCTCAAAGCATTTAGATAAAACAAAATTTTGTGTATTTGTAAGACTTTTTCTGGCAAAGAAAAATCTTTATCTTCAAAATAAGTAATTTGTAAATCGCGTCTCAATTCATTTACTAAGAAATTAATAAATATTCTTATCTGAAGGATAATTAAAATATATACGAGATATATCATACAAATATACGAAAAATTTTTTTATGTTAATGCTTTGAGATTTTAACACTTAAGAGGTATTTTATTAAAAGTGTATGAGACGCTTTAAATATGATTATTGAAAATTGTTAATCGATGATTTATAGAAAAAGAGGAAAATATCCTTTTTGATTGAAAAGTGTATGAGACGCTGTCAATATGATAATTGAAAACAGTTAATCGACGATATAGTTAAAAAAAGAAGGAAAAAATATATAAACTTTTTTGATTGAAGCGTGTATGAGACACTCTAAATATAATATATTAAAAGGAAAACATATATCACTCGTCTACAAAGGTGATATTAGAGACATTCCTAATACATGGTTTTCAGATTAAAAAATTAAGTAAATGTTAATAAAAGTAACCAAGACCTCAAGACAAAACAAGACCAAGACCAAGACAAGACCTTATGTGTCGAGACTTTTTCGAGACCAAAAATATATCGTCTTGTCTTGGTCTCGTGCAGCTCTAGGACTAACTTTTTTCCGTTTACTATATCGATAGTATACACATATCTATGCTTCTTAACTTTCAATACTTATTTTAAGACAATTTATACTATCCATTGTCATTGTTGCATCATTCGTTCAATCATTGGTTTACATATTTTGATATTATTTTTATATATTGTTTATTATTAAATAATAAAAAATGTAAAACTTTATGATAAAGTAAATATTTTGTTTATCTATTCAATTAATAAGAAAATTAGAATGTATTGCATTTCTTCGAGGTCATAGCAGACATGAAACTTTAATTTACTCATGCACCTATAATTTTATTAAAATAATAGGGTGATAATGCTTTTAATTCAATATATGTACCTATATAAATTCTCGTTATTGTTAAAATTGAAGTTGCCTGCCTTATCAATAATAAAATCAATATTGTTGTCACTATATCATTAAAAATTATTGACAAAAATTGTTATGGGTGATTCTGAGAATAGCCTACAAATTGATGTCCCAGGCAAATTAAAACAAATTAAAAACCGCTGTCAATTCATTGGCACTTAGCTTCCTCCAACCTTATAAAATTTTCCAATAAAAAATTATTTTTTCTACTTAATTCTGTGTTAAAAAGTTACAACGACAAGTCCATTTTTTTTAAATTTCGAGATACATAGATTAAAATTTTTTAAATGCCATTTAAACCTATGCAAAAGTATAGCATAGATAATGAAAAAATATTTAAATTGACATTTAGACTTATGCAAAAGTATCGCAAACTTAGATAATGAAAAAATATTTAAATTGCATAAAAATTTAACAATTTATTGCATATTAATTAACATTTTTTTCAATTGACAATCAATTTTCTAGACTATAAAATTTTTAATTAAATTTCTTTTTATGCATATAAAAATACATACTACTTTTACTAATAATTCTTTTTCTAATCTTGTAATTTTATTTCAGTGGAATTAAATTTGGTTGATCTTCAACTCGATGCAAATACACTTTTGTTAGACTGCAAAATCGAACTATAATATTGCCCAGGCAATCGTAAATATGTGGTATCATCCGAATGGTACCCCATGTTTAGGAAGGCCTAAACCTTTTTAGCGCTTATTTTTGAAAATTCACTTTACGCCCTCTATAGTGGTGAAATGTTGACAAATTTCCATTTGAATAATTTTTTAGGGTGCCGTTATTGTTGAGATCTGAAACTTCGTAAATAGGTCTATTTACGAATGCTCAATAAAGGGCAAGCGAGTTTGGGTTTTGTCAGAATATAGGTATTTTTATAATTATAAATAATTATTCACTCTCGGTCGGTTTAAATCAAGATGGGAAAATTTAATTTTTAATTAACTTTCAAGCCCCCTTAAGAACGAACTAAAAACTTTTGATTCTTATTGCAAAATATGCTTCAAACATGTTTTTTAGAAAACATTTTTTTACTATTACAAAGCTTCCTTTTTGAAGAATCAATAGAAACTAGACAAAAAAAATTTTTTTTCATTTTTGCATTACGAAAGTGTTTATAATAACCTTCCAAAATAAAATAGTGTTTTGTATTTAGATAAGCCGTCGACTTGTTGTGATGCTCAGCAAATTGCAACAATGACTGATAACATGAAAATGGCAGAAGGAGTTTTCGGCAGATGCGCTACTTGCTTAAGAAATCTTTTCCATTCTATATGTGATTTTACTTGTGCTCCAGATCAAAGTAGATTTATGAACGCTACCAAAATCATTAATGGAAACTGGATTGAATCAATTGAGGTTATTATTTTAAACATTAATTTCTTCGGACATAATGAATAAAAATGTGAATTCTTAAAATATTTACTTTTGTAAATTATTAGATATTACTCGATGAGAAATATGCGAATGCTACTTATGACTCTTGCAAGAACATTGTGAATCCGTCAACTGGAGTTTTGGCTATGGATTTTGGGTGTAATGGTGCCAAAAGTTGTACTCCAAGACGGTATGCTACACTTCCTAGAAAATAAATTAATCATTTTCCTACTTATACAGTTTTCTTTACTCAACGTTCTTCCTTTTCAAACTTTTTCAATATACATATTTTTCTCGAGTTGTGTTTTTAACTTTGTATTAAACAATACATTATTTTTCTATTAATTTGAAAACTTCATGTATGTTGCAGAATAATTTTAATGTATAATTGGATTTTCCAGCTGGTTCAACTTTATGGGAAACGACCAAGACAATAATTTTGTACCATTTCATATAAACTATGCTTTCAACGTCGATGAGTTACAATCAAAATTTATTACGGATCCGATGAGTCCTTCAACTAAACTATGCAGTGAACCATATGATGTGAGTCAATATTTAGTGATTAAATTAATTTAATTTTTAGTACTGTAGGTATGTGTTTATTTTATTGTGCGCATTTTAATAAACAAGTTAAATTAATTGCGGTGAATAAATGCTTAATATGATTTTATTCGTCATATTTTTATAGAACTCATCCATAGCCTGCAGTTGTGTCGACTGTCCTATAGCTTGCAAAGCAAACGATGTTCACTTCGATAACGAAAGCTTTGAAATTTTCGGTTGGAGCGGCTATGGAGTAATATCAGGAATTTTAATTGTTGTAATTAGTACAGTATTTACACTTGGTTTCTGTTTATGTGATCGAAAGTCCAAAAAAGATGGTATGTTTTTTAATATTTCGGGATTCTTGTACACACGTAAGTAGTTTATATACGTAGAATATTTTTTAATGAAAGACTTGTATTATTCTGAAAAAAATTTAATTTAAAAATGTTTGAAATTTGACTAAAAGTTTCAACCCAAGCATATATTTATAAAATAATTTTTACAAAGTTCTACAAAATCATTAAAAAATATTCAACGTGTATGTACAACTTTACCCCAGTACAACATAGCTCCGCTTTCCTCTACATTATTAACGTTTTATTTTCATTGATAATTGAGTTTGCCTTATGTACTATAACATTGAAAATTAAAAGATTTATTATCATGATTAAAATCTTACTTATTATATAATAAGTAATAAAAATATGCATAACTACAATTTTGAAACGTTTTAGATAATGACCCGGAAATCTCAAGTTCCGATAGTGATTCCAGCATCGAAAATTTAGAAAAACCGAACACTTGCGGCGCAAGATTTCGGCAGTCACTGGAAACCATATTCCTTTTGGTGGGAACTTTCTTCGCCAAGCATCCGGTCAGTTCGCTAGCCATCATCAGCAACATCGTCGTTGCGCTCAGCTTCGGATCGTCTAGATTGATTGTGACGTCGAATCCAATTGAAATTTGGTCGGCGCCGAGTAGCCGCGCACGACTGGAGAAAAATTTCTTTGACGAGCATTTCCAGCCTTTTTACCGCACTGAACAGATTTTTATCAAATCGGTTGGCCTTGATAAGGTGCGTAATGCGATCATTACGTATATATTTATTGCAGAGTCATAGCAATTTTAAAAGATTACGTCAATATACATTTTTAAAAACATAATATTAATATTAATATTAATTATAAGGGAGGTGCAGGTAATGTGGCTACCTTAAGGAACTTTCGATTCCCAGTAGATATATATCGAGTTTTGGAGCTTCGCAAATTAATGAGACATGTTATTTGAACCTTTAACTGTAATACCTCATGTTCTTTTGAAAAAAATATACTCTGAATTTTAATTAAAGAAGTTCTAAGTAGTTAAACATTGGCCACTTTATCAACAGTGTTGGTAAAGTGGTCATCTATCAGTTTTTATGGTACATACGTATACTAAGCGTTTCAAAAAGTCAAGACTAGCCTAGCAGACTATCTTTATGTGTTATTTAACTACATGGTGCCGAAGCGTACGCCTTGGTGTCGATATTTTGGAATTAGTAGGCCTAAGAATTTTGAAGAAGCAACCGCCGTTTTTATCTGTGTCGACTGCCTTTTGCCTTGCAATGCATTCGTATGGCCACTTTACCAACCGATAAACGCCAACAAAAGTTGCAATTTTCGCATCGAAAATAAACTCTACGGAAAAAACCTGGCACATGCGTCTTAAAGTACTTAAAACAAGCTACAATCTTATGAACCGTATGATTCTTTTTTGCTCATATCACGCAGACAAAAGTGGTTTCTTTACATGCATACACTGCTAAGAATCCAGAGTTTTGATGCATCGCGCGTAAACATGACACTATCTTATAATTAGAGGGCGCTATCAGCGGGGTCATCGCGCCTCTCAACATCTATTGTCACAATACATATACTGTAGGAGTTATGACGCCTCAAAATAACGCATACAGCGAGATCTCGCGTAGGTGACCACATTATCTGCATGGTCACATTACCTGCACCTACCTTATTAATTTACGAGGAGAGAGTTAGTGGTAATTTTAAGTATGAATTTTAAAAGCTTATTCAGTTAAAATAGTAGAGATAGAAATAGAAAACACAATCAGAGTTTTAATGCGTAAAAATTTCTAATAATTGGTTATCATTTATTATTCAGTTTATATATACTATATACTATAGTAAAAGTCGTCTGAGCAGTTCAGGCTGTTTTTACTTACAAGTTAAGTTTTAATTATTTTGGTCGTTTTATTTAGATTTTAATTTCTATTTTGAAGTGGCAAATGATATCTTTATATTATTAAGCCGATCAAAGGTTACTTTCTTATCGTTGAGAAATACATATTTTTAGACTTTTATTGCATAAAAACATCATGTTATGAAAACTATTTGATTTGAAAATAATATTGAACACTATTAACATTTTGTGTCTGATTCCACTTTAAAAATTAAAGTAAAGATTCTTAAGAGACATAATGTATTGGAATTAAACGCTGGAAATAAGATGAAAATTACTCATAAAATTATCATGAAAAAGTCTCCATATTAAATATAGTTTAACTGGCTTTACATAGTTACCTGACATAAAAGAAATGCATTTTATAACCAATATAAAATTATTTTTTAGATTTATTACAATATTTCAAAAGAAGAACTAGAATTCGGTCCTGTTTTCCAAAAAGAATTTATGCGTGCTGTTCTAGATCTACAAGAAAAAGTGATGCAGGTAATACAAACTTTATATTTATGTTTAATTTGCCGGTGATAATTTTAATTAGTAATTATTAAAATTATCTAAGCTTGGCCAAGAAGATGGAGAAGGTTTAGAAAAAATTTGCTACGCCCCTGTAAAGAACGATTTTTCTGGTCCAATGACACTTTCTTATTGCACAGTTCAAAGTGTATGGGGCTACTTTAATAATGACGTTAAAGTGTTAAATTCGGAGTATCTAAAAAATTTATATGAGTGTTTAGAGTACGTACTGATTACATATGTTAAAATTCCAGCATTTTTCTACTAATATAGAGAAATTAAACTAAATATTTTTTTTAGTAATCCTTTTAATGTCAACTGCCTTGCACCTTACAAAGGTCCAATTATACCTGCAATAGCAATTGGCGGGTTTTTAGAGGACGGTAAAGTTAATTATGATGCTAAAGACTACATAAAGTCAACTGGATTAGTTTTAACATTTCTAGTCAAATCTCCGCATGATAAGGAAACATTAGAACTTGCACAAAAATGGGAACTAAGGTAAATGTTTATTTCATAGTTTTGTTAACTTATATGCTCTGGTAAAAAAGTATACTGTCTTATTGAGGTTCCCAGCTTATTAAGGTGGTAGTCCCGATTATGAGCAGAGAAAATACAGAAAACTAGATAATGTTCCACCAGGGAGGATAAACAGATTTTGATGAGGCTTGATTATTATAACTCTGCATGTATTGACGCTAGAAAAATGAGCTAAAAGAAACTAAAAATAAATAGTAAAATACTTTAACTTCAGTTTATTTCGTATAAAAATATTGATTTATTCGAATTTGATAACAATCAAAGTTGGTGGCCGAAAATGCATAAAAAATAACCGTATTTAAAAAAATAAAAAATCATCGATTTATCATGCACTTGTTGGTAATCAACTTCGATAGTTCATACCTATGGTGTAAATTAATATTTGCATATACGGAAAATATTGACACTTGAATCTCTCTCTATTTACTTTTAGTTTATAATATTTGGTAATTTTTCTTTAGGCGTAAAAGCATGCAAAGTCATAATCAAAAGAAGAGGTAATTTTATTCGTTAAAATGACACACATTTACCAACATAAAGTTAAATTAGTTTATATCTCGGAAACAAAGGCCAATGGACCTCACCTCCCTAACCCTCATAAAAAGCTGTTTTCCAAAGATATGAGACTTTTCCTTGGTTTAACTTTGGAAACTTTTAAATTTATAAAGTTTAATTATCATAATCTAATGTTTTGGCTAGATTTATTGACTTTATGAAAAATTGGGACAAAAATGAGCGTCCTAAATTTATGGACGTAGCCTACTCAACCGAAAGGTCAATTGAAGATGAACTGGAAAGATCATCAAAAGCTGAAGCTATAACGATGATTATAAGTTATGCCCTGATGTTTATTTATATCTCATTAGCGTTAGGAGAATACAAATTATCTTGGCATTGTTTTGTAAGTATAAAATCGCTTAAAGCATTATTAAAAGTTATTTAATTAAAAAAATGATATTTTTTCATTTTAATAAGGCATACTGCAATAACGTCGTTTCGTCTTCTAGGTTTCCAGTAGAATTGTATTAAGTATAGGCGGAATTATTATAGTCGTGTCATCTGTAAGTAGTGCCGTAGGAATTTTCGGATATGTGAAAGTACCAACGTCGCTTCTTACGATAGAAGTGAGTGTGAATTTCAATTATAAAAATTAATTTAAGAATATAAATTAAGCAGCAATATACAGTTAATCTCTGCAACCGACGGCAATCTTTATATGAAACAGTGATTATTATGTGACGCTATAAATGCGTGATGCAAAAATTGTGACATGCATAAATTTCGAGTTTACCCTTATTTTTTCTTAAAATTTGAATATAACTATAAAGCAAAGGTTAAATTTAAATTTATATAAAAACAATAGAAGTAGATACATGTTAGCTGTAACACGATTATGTAATTTTCAGCTGCTTTTAATCAATTTTTTTAACTTTCCCGTTCGTCAAAGAGGTCAAATTAATTACTGCTTAAATTAAAGTTATGTTTTTTCTCTAAAAATAATGCTGCAAAATGTAATATTATGTAATGTTCAGGATCTTCCTTTACAATAATAGTGTAAACTATTGCATTTTTTCAATTAGGTCATTCCATTCTTAGTGTTAGCTGTAGGAGTTGATAACATATTCATACTGGTCAGAGCACATCAAAGGCATGCTCGGAGAGAAGGAGAAACTATACCAGATCATGTAGGTCGAATTGTAGGTTTAGTTGGACCTTCGTTATTGCTTACTAGTGCATCCGAGTGCTTCTGCTTTTCCATAGGTGTGTATTACATTTGATTGAACAAAAGTATATGCAACTTTAAATAACATTATGATTACTACTTTTTGTTCTGTAATAGGTACACTTTCGGACATGCCGGCCGTGAATACTTTTGCAAAGTTCGCTGCGGTATCGATATTTATAAACTTTTTCCTTCAAATTAGTGCTTTTGTTAGCTTATTATCTTTGGACGCTCGGCGTCAAGAGGTACAATATTATGAAATTTTTATTATGGACATGCTTTTTCTTTATGATTATTATGATTTGTTTAATCAATGCATCTACAGTACTTAATTCATAATTTTAAATTATATTAATTTTTTAGCAAAATCGTTTAGATTGTTTCTGTTGTGTTACTTTGAAGAATCAACCGAAAAGTAGTTTTGACCAAGGGTTGATAAATCTATTCTTTGAAAAGATATATACGCCGTTCATAATGAAAAAACCAGTGCGCATTTTTGTTCTGTTTTTTTTTATTGGGGGTTTGACTATGAACGCGGTCGTTACTGGGGAAATTGAGATTGGACTTGATCAAAAACTTTCTATGCCCGACGATTCTTACGTTTACAAATATTTTGAGGTAATTTTTTATTTAAATATATGCTTGAATCTTGCAATTTTTGCTTCTTAATCAAATACAATAAATATTATTGAATTATTTTTAAGTATCAATACTAAAAATCGGTATATCAAATTTTAAAAATCCTAACAAATACTGTAAAAACATTTACTTCAAGTCACCTATATCAAAAATTACAAAGTGCTTTTTTTATAGTATATGCAAGATTTATTGTCAATGGGACCACCGACATATTTCGTTGTTTCGAAAGGATTGAATTATAGCGATGTTAAGGTACAAAATGCAATCAGCGGGGCCTCAGGTAGCAACGACGATTCTCTTTACATGCAAATATTCTCTGCCGCAAATAGATCAACTGAGTGAGTAATAAAATGAGAAAGACCTTTCAAGAAATGTCAGTCAATTTAATATTCGAATTTCCCGCTTCTAATCTTACCAATCGAGAAATTAATAATTATAAGCTTTAATTAAAAATAAAACCTATGGATTATAATAATGCACTATTAGACAAAATTGCAAACAAATATTTCAATGCTTTTATGAATGCCATTAAAGAAAATCGCTTGAGACGTTGTTTTGTAATTTGTTCAAACATTCGAATATTTTGTGGAAACTTAATACAATAATACGATACTAATACTTAAATAAGAAAATGTAATGATATTTTGGTTTTGGATGATTTGGTTGGAATACTGAATTAAAGATAATCTATTTCTCGGTTATTTTCGTTCGGTAAAATCCAGGCGGGAAATTTGAATTTCAAATTGACTGGCACCGTTTGAAATTACAAAATACATTTTCTAAAAATCTGCCTGGGGTTTCAGAACTTTCATATCGCAATCAGCATCCTCTTGGCTCGATGATTACTACGACTGGTCTACCATCGAGGGCTGTTGCAAATATTTTCGGAAAAATGAGTCTTTTTGTCCCCATAATTACGGTAAGCTAAGAATTAAAATTGTAAATTACCATGATGAACAAAGTTACCGAAATAATGATTAATTATTTTCTTGTAATATGAAGATTTAGAGTATTGCGATAAGTGCAATATTATTCACGACAAGCAATACAGTTTACGTCCTAATACAAGAAGTTTCAGAAAATATCTTCCTTACTTTTTGGCGGATGTTCCAGACGAGACTTGCGCTAAAGCAGGTCGCTCAGCATATCTAGATGTAAGTGTATATATACTTTTCAACTTTTTACAATTTATGTTTACAAATTTATTCTTTTCTTATTTATAAGATTTATATTGATAATGTCTGTTTTAAAAACTTTAATTTTTCAGGGTATTAATTATTATTATGACAATTATGGACTGACAGATGTTGGAGACTCATATTTCATGACATATCATACCCCATTAAAAGCACAATCTGATTGGTATGAAGCTTTACGAAGCGCAAGACTGATAGCAAAAAGTATATCTGATATGATTAACAAAGCGAATTTAACAAGTGAAGAAATTACAGTATTCCCTTACAGGTAATTTTTTTTATAAAAGAGAAAAATCATTTTTGTATGCTCATATAACAGTTATTTTGAATTTTTACAGTGTGTTCTATGTATTTTACGAACAGTACCTGACGATTGGAACCGTAGCATTGACTTCATTAGGTCTTTCACTAGTAGCTATTTTCTTTGTAACATTCTTATTGACTGGTTTTTCATTCTTTTCTGCCATTATCGTACTACTGACAGTTACCATGATTATTGTCGATTTGTGTGGTTTAATGTTCTGGTTAAACATTTCAATCAATGGAATTTCACTTGTAAATTTAGTCATGGTAAGAACTTAATTATTGTATTAACTAATAAATCATAAATAATTATAATTTTTACAATTAAATGACAAATTTGCATTATTACTAATAAAATTATATAATTAATGAATATTTTTTATTGTTTTATGAAGGCTGCTGGAATTTCAGTGGAGTTTTGCAGTCATATTGTTCATGGTTATTTAATATCCAATAAAAAGACTAGAGAAAAAAAAGCTGCAGAAGCTTTATCTCAAATAGGAAGCTCAGTAAGTTAATTCTTATGCATAATAGTATATTGTGTACCAAAGGCAAATAGTGGGTTTTCTTTGACCAAGTGTGGACTTGCAAACACACAAGGTCAAAAAGTGCCCACTCACCCATGGTGGACACCATATTTTTTGTAACGCATGCCTTGATTACGCATTTTTCTTATGCCTAGAGTGAAACTAAAGTGTGCCGATTTTCGATACTGCGCAAACACGGGCCTGTTAGATTATAAAATTAAAAACGTTTGTATGACCAATTTTACACAAATTAGGCTACTAGTGGTTGGACAACCCTAAACACGTGGTATCATCTGGATGGTACCCCATACTTAGAGGGACTAAACACTTTTTGGCTCAAGTTTTGCCTTGTTAACTAAACAGCTCTAAGCGAGCAAAAAAGTCAGAAGCAGACAAAAAAGTCTTTTGCCCGCTTACTTTGCCGGTCGAAAAAAGGTCACTTTAGGCCCGCTTTATAGGTAAGAAGAACGCGAAAATCATGCATGTGTGACAAAATATATTTTGTATTTTATAAAGTTTATTTGACACTATAAAACTATAAAATATTTTTAGGTATTTTCAGGCATAACATTAACAAAATTTGTTGGAATTGCTGTTCTTGGTTTTGCTAAAACTCAAATATTTACTGTTTTCTACTTTAGAATGTATTTAGGAATAGTTTTACTTGGTGCAACACATGGTCTTATTTTTTTGCCAGTTCTATTAAGTTTTGTAGGTAAGTAAACGTCACGACATAATTTTAATCTAAAAAATTAGTCAAATAATAAATTAGTAAATTTACAAAAATTATTTTTTAGGTCCCATGCATCGGATAAAAAACTAACTTTATAAGTTCATATAAACTTATTATTAAGATATTATTTATACTTTTATATTGTGATAACTGTAAGATAACAATTGAATAATAAAATGTTTGTAAATAAATAAAACAATATATGGATCACAACATTTATTTATTGCAGATTACAGTTATATTTATTTTATTTAAAGTTTTTAAATCCAAGATATATAAAAGCTGAGAAACTTAGTTGTGAAAATTAATGAATAATTAAATACTTGTTCAATTGCAAATCAGTCTAAGAAAACACCAGCATAAATCAAAAATAAAAAAGTAATCTTAATGCTATCAGTACTATCGATTTACTACTGGTGATTGGTGTTTAGGCTTAAACCATTCCTCCACGTAGACGCAGGACCAAATGAAGTGTGGATTCCTTCTGAATGTTGTAGTCTGAAAGGGTTCTACCGTCTTCTAGTTGCTTACCAGCAAAAATAAGACGCTGTTGATCTGGTGGGATACCCTCTTTGTCCTGGATTTTAGCCTTAACGTTTTCAATGGTGTCTGAAGCTTCAACTTCCAAAGTGATGGTTTTTCCAGTTAAGGTCTTAACGAAAATTTGCATTCCTCCTCTAAGACGGAGAACAAGATGAAGTGTGGACTCTTTCTGTATGTTGTAGTCAGAGAGCGTTCTTCCGTCTTCTAACTGTTTGCCAGCAAAGATGAGACGCTGTTGGTCTGGAGGGATACCCTCTTTGTCCTGGATTTTAGCCTTAACGTTTTCAATGGTGTCTGAAGCTTCAACTTCCAAAGTGATGGTTTTTCCAGTTAAGGTCTTGACGAAAATTTGCATTCCTCCTCTAAGACGGAGAACAAGATGAAGTGTGGACTCTTTCTGTATGTTGTAGTCAGAGAGCGTTCTTCCGTCTTCTAACTGTTTGCCAGCAAAGATGAGACGCTGTTGGTCTGGAGGGATACCCTCTTTGTCCTGAATTTTAGCTTTAACGTTTTCAATGGTGTCAGAAGCTTCAACTTCTAAGGTAATTGTCTTTCCAGTCAAAGTCTTGACAAAGATCTGCATTCCTCCACGAAGACGAAGAACAAGATGTAGAGTCGATTCTTTCTGAATATTGTAATCAGAAAGAGTTCTTCCATCTTCCAGCTGTTTGCCAGCAAAGATGAGACGCTGTTGATCTGGAGGAATTCCTTCTTTGTCTTGGATCTTGGCTTTGACATTTTCGATGGTGTCTGAAGCTTCAACTTCTAATGTGATAGTCTTGCCAGTTAAGGTCTTGACGAAAATTTGCATTCCTCCACGAAGACGAAGAACAAGATGGAGGGTTGATTCTTTTTGGATGTTATAGTCTGAGAGAGTTCTTCCATCTTCTAGTTGCTTTCCTGCGAAGATGAGACGCTGTTGATCTGGAGGAATTCCTTCTTTGTCTTGGATCTTAGCTTTGACATTTTCGATGGTGTCTGAAGCTTCAACTTCTAATGTGATAGTCTTGCCAGTCAAAGTTTTTACAAAAATTTGCATTCCTCCACGAAGACGAAGAACAAGATGGAGGGTTGATTCTTTTTGAATGTTATAGTCTGAGAGAGTTCTTCCATCTTCTAGTTGCTTTCCTGCAAAGATGAGACGTTGTTGATCGGGAGGGATACCTTCTTTATCTTGAATTTTAGCTTTAACATTTTCAATAGTGTCAGATGCTTCAACCTCCAGGGTGATAGTCTTTCCTGTTAAAGTTTTTACGAAAATTTGCATTCCTCCACGAAGACGAAGTACCAAATGCAAAGTGGACTCCTTTTGAATATTGTAATCAGAAAGAGTTCTTCCATCTTCCAGCTGTTTGCCAGCAAAGATGAGACGCTGTTGATCTGGAGGAATTCCTTCTTTGTCTTGAATCTTAGCCTTGACATTTTCAATTGTGTCTGAAGCTTCAACTTCTAAGGTAATTGTCTTTCCAGTCAAAGTCTTGACAAAGATTTGCATTCCTCCACGAAGACGGAGAACTAGATGGAGAGTCGATTCTTTCTGAATATTGTAATCAGAAAGAGTTCTTCCATCTTCTAGCTGTTTGCCAGCAAAGATGAGACGTTGCTGATCTGGAGGAATTCCTTCTTTGTCTTGGATCTTGGCTTTGACATTTTCGATGGTGTCTGAAGCTTCAACTTCTAATGTGATGGTCTTGCCAGTCAAGGTTTTCACGAAGATCTGCATCTTGAAGCTGAAAAGAGAATAGTATGTATAAATAAAACTGTCTGTCCAAAGAACACCCTAGCACATGTAAATGGTAAATTATTAAATAATCATTCAAAAATTACTTTCTTAAACCATTTTAAAACGAAAAAATTAATTAATGGTATAGTAGAAATTTAATTTACACCCTTTATAGCTGATCCAAATATAAGTTAGACAAATAAGAAACTTTAAGTTTAGATATTTTTTTTTCATAGAAATACTCTGTAAATACATTTTTATACTACATTAATTAAATGATTTCTGATGATCTCAAAATTAATATTTACATATATCTGTACAGGATCCCGGTCCGTCTATAAATAAAATAAATAAATAAATTATTTACTTTAAAGTCTTACTTCTGTATTTACGTAGTGATACGAGATAAAAATATTTTATTGTATGAATTTTTTTAGTTTTTGAAGTTTGTTTATATGTATAAAATGAAACAAAAATTTTGATGACAGTTCCAAATACGAATAATTTTGATAGTTCTTTGTTAAAAGGCAAAGCGCAGAATTCAAGGTGGACGACTTTTAGTAGAATTCTAGGTAAATGCAACAATGGCGGACTCAAATGAACGAATTTCATTCTAATCTTGTTAAATTTTTAAAGTACATCTTGAAGATCATTTGTTTTAGGATAGGAATCTAAGAAATCTCATAAGAAAATGTAGATTATGTACAATACATATTTTTATTTGAGAAAACAATGAAAGAATTTCATCAATCTCTTTGTTGCGTCTTTCAAAATGGAGGAACTTCAACAACGCACAAAACTTTGTTTTGTAGAGTTTAACATTAGACATAAGCTTTGCAAAATCTGACCAAATCAATTAATAATCAGAGTACTCACCAGTTTGAAACAAAAGATTCAACTACTATTTAACTATAAACAAAGAAGCTTTATTGACAAAAATAAACACAGGAAAGCAACACGACTTCTTGTACAGAAGTCCCAACAAAGAATGCCCGTACTGCTCCATTCGCTTAGCAACGGAAAATCGAAATCTTCGACGCGCATGCGCGATTGAACCCCCCCCCCCGCCCCCTTAAAGATCTCGCGAAATTCAGAACCATTATTTAATTAGAGCAATATTTTCATCAACAATTACCAATACATTGAATTCAGTTTTACAAAAAAGTATGATAAATAAAAATAACAATAAAAAAAATATATGAATTTTTTAATGCAATAAAAATGAGAATGTTTACTTTTGTATCTCAATTCTTAAAGTTATAGTTCGTAGTTATTAGCATTTTATGAATTTAATGTAATGATATCGATATCAATAAATAAAAAAGCTGAATACAAGAAGTATGTACTAAGTGCAAGCTAGAATTCCATGGAATTCTATTATTATCATACATTTACTTTCTACTCATAAAGTTGTTAAAAAATTATTATGGGTATTTGAATGAATAAATGCATGTTGGAATATCAACAGAAATTTATTTTATTTATTTTGCGTTAATAATTTTGTGACTTTTTTGCAATATTATTATTGATTGCTACTATATTGGTTCTGTCATACTACGTTATATCAACATCCTATTTTCATAAACTAACTATTTTATAATAACGTTCATGGCATCACAGATTATCATTCATTACTTTTCAATTGTACAACCAAATTATAATATCTCATTTGTACGCAGAAGTATCAAACATCATCAAAACGTTAATAATAATTTGGTGTTCAACAACTTCGTATAAATGGCCGCTTTGATAGAAGAAAGAATGGTAAACTTACAACTATTTACAAGAGTCGTAGAGAGGAAATCTATAATTTCATTTTTCGAAAATTTCTGCCAGAAATATGTACTTTTTTACTTTAATCAATATATATAGATATTCTGGTCTCAAAATGATTGTTTTTAATTTTATTGTTGGGACAATACAGTTCCCTTAAGAATCATTTATTGATGTCTAGAAAATTAAAATTATTTAAACAACACAAAGTATGCATCAAGCAAGTTGTAATAATATTGTATGTTTATATATACATATAACATACATTCTTTTTTTTTGAAGAATTTCCCTAAACAGTTCATGATTATGTATGGATATGATGAAGTTAATTAAAGTCTTATCAGTTTCGTTTATATAGAATAATTTCATTATTACAAGAATATAAAAGTGGCATTAAATTAAGTATCAGTCACTAAGAAGAAATTGTACTGATATCTCTACAACTATATATTTGATGCTTATAATTGTGCTATTTTTCAATAGTTCTTTACTAAATAAATCTTGAACAATTTTAAAATATTTTTTAAAAATGTTTATTTGTTTGAATTCAACTAGATTTGACGAATTAGAACACCTTTTAATGATGTAAAATTAACAAAATTTTAAATATTTACAATTAATTGTCAATAATTTAGGCTAATTATCTAGTAATATACATAATTAACATTTATAAATTTTTTCAAGGCAAGAGGCATCTGCCAAACAATTTTAAAACCAAATTCATACTTAAATATCACTAGTAAAAGATTAATTGTCAATATAAAAGCCATAAATGGCAAAAAATTCTTATTGTTAAAATTTAAAATTTAAATGTAAACTATACAAAACAATTCGCCTATCGTCGAATTTGTCACATTATTGTATCGTTTTTCCATTATCACAGATTTGTTTTGGTGGCAGGCCTGTTTCCAAGCTCCAGGCCTATAAGGCCCTTATTAGACTAGTTATTTCCAGAGTAGCTTGATACGATTTTCGACTAAGAATCATATCCCAACATCACGTCTCTAATGTTGGAAAGATTCTTGTCAATACAAAATATGCCACATCGCAGTTAGTCCAATACGCAGTGTGAGCCGTTACACTGTATAGATAATTGCGACCTATTCCAACAGCTTGTAATACATAATCTAAACGTTGAGCTAATTCTGAAAAGCGGAGTAAATATAAATTATTATCATAACAATCAAAACTATAAATTTTAATATTTTAAATAAAAAAAATTTAAATAGTGAACTAATAAAAATTTGTAATTAAAATTGAAAAAATATTTTACCTTGATCAGGTTGGATTGGTGGAATATCAGGTGTAGGAGAAGTACCTTCTTTTGCATTCCATCCAGCTCTTACTAAGCCCCATAAACTCCAACCTCTATCTGCATTTCTGTTTGGTGTATCCACTGGGCTACTGTCATCTTTTTCATCAGTGTCTAGAATGATAATTTTTTTTTGTTTGTAAATCATATCAACATACGTTTATAAAATGTCCATTAAAAGTACATTTACTTTTATTAATATAAATAAAATCTCAATTTTTTTGATGATTCAAAAATGAACTAGATGAAATAAAATAAAATAAAATAATAATGAATATTTTTATTTATTTATGTATTTATTTATTTACAAATGAACCCTTTTCAAAAATACATATGTAAAATGTATATGTCCTACTTTAAATCTTTATTAAGTTCTAATCATTTTATAAATTTACCTGATTGAGGATTACTTTGATCACCATTAGTCATCGATTGAGGTGGCGGTTGTTCAATTGGTTGGCTGTCTACTCCACCATGCGGTGGAATAAGAACTGGTTCTATTTTGCTGTATCCCCTTTCTAATAATGGTTCCATTCGATATGCAACTGGGTCTGACCAATGAAATATATTGTAAAATCTATTACACAAATATTCTGGCATTAAATCTAATCTATTGGACGGTGTACGTGTACGTAGAGCTAAAAATACCGATAATGGAGAACCCAAACAAAATAAATTCTCAATCTGTAAATAAATAAAAAAATGAATGAATAAATAATCCGTTTTATAATTAAAATAACTTATTTAATATTTTATTTTTTTAAACTACTCTAAATTCTTTTACTGACTGATTCAGAGCGACATGTACAATAAGAAATCCATGAATTTATATATCAATGTACAAACAAATACAAGTATTATAAAAGGGACTTTACTGTCATTTTTTGATAACTTATCTTAGTATTTACTTTTTAAGTTCTGAATCTGTCAGAAATGATTTAATACTTACAGGAAACTGTAAACCTTCTGATGAGCGTTCAGGTGAACCAGGAGGACGAGTTTCAAATCCCACCCATCCTGTGACAATATCATAAACAATAACGCATCCAAGAGAATGAGCTAGGACTGAGACTTTTCCTTGCCACCCAGGATGCCGACTAGTAAATTTTAAATACAATCTATTTAATTCTTTTTGGAGACCAGCTCGAACTTCTCCTCCGTATAAAGGACTTGTGTAGTAAAGTATATCCATTGCAGAAGTATTAAGAAGATGTCGAATACTTAATACACTGTATGGAGTAATTGCATCAACTATGTCTGAAATTTAATATTGTAATTAATATTACTATTGTAATTTACGTTTCATTTATTATTTTTTTTTATTTCCAAACTTACCTCCATCTAGTTTTAACAAAGACCTCCATTCAACAGGAAAAAACTCAATTCGATGTCTGGAATTTGGAAAATACTTCTGTTTCATTCTTTCCACACATTCTCGAAACCTGTATTTTATAATAAATTATGTAATTGAAAAAAAAATTGACATTAAGGACGAACGCTTAATATGTCTAATGAATGCAGCTATTTATACAGAACTATCCAAACTTTTTCATTTCTAAAATTCAGGATTTGCATGATTTTTTTTACATTATATTCTGCTAGATCATAGCATATTTTCTTGATAAACTTTTCAAATGTTTAAAATATATATAAAATTGAGGAAGATACAACACTCGGAAAAACTTCGCGACGCGTCTGTAATGTCGGCATCACTGAAGTTTACTAAAGTATGCTGTCTTAAAAGAAACTTAAAAAAGCTACAATTTTATTAGATTTTATTTTTAATTTAAACTCATTTAAAAATTGGTATAGTGTATCTATCCATATAATAGATACTGACAAAAAAATGTATACAAATTTCCAATTGGGTAAAAAGAATAAAAAATTTTTTTTGATTAGCATTTGATAAATAGGTAGAGAATCTGAACCGATTCATAGATCAATTCGAATTTTTGAAAATTATTAAGATTTACACAAGTTACAACGTTTCAAATTTCCTTTGTATGAAGTCACCGTAATAAAACATTAAAGGATACCGGCGTTAATATCGAGACGTCACAACAACTTCAAAACGTTGTATCTTCTTTAATTTTCGAGATATCTGAAAAAGTTCAATAGTTCACAAAGAAAGTAACATGTGATCTATCAAAATATGATATTAGATAAAATACGTTTTTTACGCAATTGTCACGTTCATTATGGCTTTGAGGCCCCTTTCTTCCGTGTAACACATTGCCACTGATTTTTCTATATCTTTAGTATACACCATCACGTTAATAAAGAACCCCCCACCCCCTCCAAGAGTGACGTAATTTGTGAATGACCTCTGATTATAGATATATTAATCCCGTCACAAAATACATTTAATTAAACAGTAATAAATAATTTAATTAAGATGAGAAGCTACTCAAAAATAAAACTTGATGGGATAAAAATACTGCTTTTATGTGGGTTGTAATAGTACTATCTTATCTTATAAAGACAAGATAAATTTAAAGAATACTAACATTGATGTATTACGAATTATTTTTCCTGTATCTCTTTTCTGACCAATTCCGTGAACTACAAATACTAAATGGTCAATGTCGTGTGGTTTATCTTCAATTGTGGCAGGTTCTTTATATCCTCTTACAAGTCTATAACCCGTAGCTAAAAGAAAAATAGATTTGTTAGTAAAATCTGCAAACTTCGTGTGAATTATAAAGTTTTGAACTGTTGCTTAAGTGCCTCGATGTAATATTTATTTGAAAATATATTAATTAATATTTTGCTGTACTCTTAGATATAAAATATTATGTTTAGGGTAATTCAGAGATACACTATTTATTATAATTTTTTTTACTTTATTATAAAAGAGCCTTAAATGCTTGTTAAATTTTGAATAAATAAATAAATATCCAATTAATTTGAAATTATTAATATTAATGCTTTCACTGCTATTAATGTTCAATGATTGTCCAATCTAAATACCATATTTTATATTTATAAAAAGAACACAATACTTATTGGATTAAATATATTGCATACTAAACTAGACATAATATCAAGAGGGAAAAGAAATTCATGATGCATTAATAGTATGTATAGCAACGAAAGTATTAAGTAACATTTATACTTACTTTTAGTAAAGCCAAATTTAGATGTTACACTACGCATTAATTTACTAGGTGTATATTCACTGTAAAGCACAACATCATTTATTGCATGCCAATCAATGTGATATTGAGTAAAATGCTCAGTATGGAGTACTGCAAATAAAATAAATAACGTTAATAATAATAAAAAGGTATTCATAAATGTTCAGTGTATTATATATAATATGCAATAATATACCTTTGTATGAATGTGATGGTGTGCCAAACTCTGGCGTGGAACTTGATTGAGTAAGGGTTTGCTTTTGAAACATTCGCAGGTGAGCTTCCTCTATCACTTCTGAATACTCCAATTCTAACGGTATCCAACTTCCATCATAAAACCATGTACCTCTCATTATTTCCCATTCTTCTCCTGCAAAGAATTTCAATTTAAAAATATATTATATATGCATAAACTCAATTTTTTTAGTGTAAATTTTAACACCACAGAATAATAAAAATATTATCTATTAAAAAGGTATCCATAAAGGACCTTGGTCTTTTAATAATTAAAATAAATAAATAAATATTATGATATATAACATATTACAGTAATTTTTTATTAAATTAATAATTGAATGATTTTATATGGATGTGTAACTCTGTTATAAACTGATGAGATATAAATTACATATTTGAGAAATTAATAAGGTCAGTGCATTTTGGAGCAATCTTGAACCCTTAATACACTTCGAAAGTTGGTTGAAAATGGTTGAGAAACTGTAATACAAAACTTTATTTTGTGAAAAATTTACGTTATTTTGTTGGTTTTGCAAAAAACATAGAATTTTGAGTTGTCACATTCTTATTCTGGGGATGCAATAAATAGTATTTATTACAACAAACAACAAATAAAAAAATTTGTAGTAAATAAGAGTATAACATAACCATAACAAAACGCACTAAAAGTCGAGAATATTATCTCTTACAATCCTTTCAAAAGCAGCAATATTTATAAAGAAAACATGTCACTGCAATTATTCACAAGATTATTTATCTTAGTAACAATAGATCTAGTAATTTAAATTGATCTTACGCAGTAACATATATAATTTAGAATAATTATACACTATAAACAGAAACAAACAATACAAATTGTATTTAAAAAAACTTATAATTTATATAATAGTTTATGTGGTGATTGTTACAAAATATATTTATAATTTTTCAATAATAAATATATAAAATAGAATTTAAGAATCTTTTATTGACTATACTTGTAAATTATATATATACTTAAATAAATACAAGTATGTTGCAAAATAAACTAGATGGAATTTAAAAAGAAATAAATTTGAATATTAAAATAAACACATTCTTAAAAAAGTGAAATTAAATATTCAAAAAATAATTTAAATTGTGATAATGATGACCATAGAATTACAAAATGTTTGCTATTTTCATAAGTACTTATCTCTACATATTTCTACATTTTCAAAAACTGATCAAGATTTTATTATGGTTTTATGACTGACATAAGATAAAAGTACAATCTCCATAATCACATACAGGCTAGATAAAATGCATTCAGAAATGTATAGAAATATGTAATTCAAAGGAAGATTACTGTTCTGTCTTCAGTCAAAATTGATAGGAAGCAAATGTCAAATTGTTATAAAGTATCAGTTCCATATTGTTACCATTCAAAGTTAGTCGCTCTGAAGGAAATTAACTGTAATAAACTCAAGGGCAAACCAATCTATGCTAAAAAGATAGTACAGAAGCAATACAATGAATCATGTGACTGCATAGAGCTGCGCATCTCAGATTCCCGACTAGGATCAAACAATTATAAGATCTGAATGATGAATATGCAAGTTTTGAACAAATGATTAATATAAGTTAGTAAATTAATGAATTAGCAAATCATGATTTCAAAACGTATTACTAAGCAAACTAAAAAAACAAAATTAAGTATTTATCAATCTTACAGAAGATAAACTTATAACTTTTGATAATTTTTTCCACTTTATACTTAAAAATATCTAAAATATACAGCTTATCTCTCATGCAATAAGAGAGAAAGTGGAATATTTAGGAAATAGTAAAGTATATCAGCATTATCAATTTTTTATCTACTAACTTAAGTTATGATAAGATTGTAAGACACTACATAGATATTTACTAGATTACTTGAGTTATTAATTTATCAATTACTTATTTTTCATTATAACAATTGTGCATAGTAATTACAACTTTATATTATTGCTTAACAATTTAAATATTAAATAATTATAAAAAGTCAGGAATCAAATTATTTAAAATATATATTTCTTATGTATAGATTTTTATTATTATTAAGTAATATGATAAGTAAACTAATTACCTGGCCAATATATAGATACGCACTTCAAGTTTTCCAACTCTACATCGTACATTCCACCTCTGACAACAACTCGTTCAATATTCGCAGAATTATTACTGTTTCCATTTTCATTAGTAGTGTTTTGCCTTTGTCTCCAAGCATTTTCAATTCTTAAGCTATCATATCCACAAAATTCCATCCACCTTTTATTTACATCATCTCTGTATAACCATCGAACTTCTTTTGGTGTCAATGGTTCTGCAAATGATAACTGTTTTGGTAGCTCCTTCTTTTCTTCATCGTCCTCATCATCAATTTCAATTTCTTTTAAATGGCATTCTATATCAAAATAAACAAAAATAATAATTAATATTTAAAATAAATCAGTATAAAATCAATTGAACATTATGATTTTCAGTAGTTTTTAATGCAAATGTTATAACTTATTGAGGTGCATCATTAAATTTTTAATGCTAGACTTTGAGGTCATTGAATCATTGAACATTATTTGCTTTAAAAAATGTATCAATGCTATATATAATATATAACTTTATTTTCTATTTTTTATAATTATTGATTCTTACCAAATAGATTTATTACAAATTAAACTTTAAAATATTTAACATATAGATATTTGTACTAATTGTTGAGTTTTTAACTAGAGAGTTATAACATAAAAATGTTCATTAAAGTAGACTTTTTAAAGGTAAATCAGATTGTGTTTGAAGATATATTACAGTATCAAACTACAAATATACATTCACAATGTACATGTAAATCTAATAATCAATTTCTCACTAGCGTTATATAAACAGTTGTTTTATATACAAGTATTAACGCGAATTCCAGTTAGAAAATTTGCAAAAAATAGCATTCTTTATCAAAGTTTGTCTGTACATTTTATAATGTTTGTCTCAACAGTGCTCTATCTGAGCAAAAAAACATTGTAAATGCATCCTGTCACAAGGCATTTCAAAGTGCTTACCAAAGTATGAACAATTTCAATTTCAAAGCAGATGCATAACCGATGATTCATGAGCGGCTGACTGATTGTTTAAACGTTATGACATCACTCATGCACTGTGCATGTATAAAACCGTCATCGTATAAACCAGAAAGAAAGGACCAAAGCCCTCGTTCGACACACCGCTCGAACCAAACAATCACAAATCTGACTATACACTTTCATACCTGTGTGACTGACGTCTGTTTCCAGTGGTGTTTCGCTGAATGGATCTACATCGGCCAGCAGATTTGCAGACATCCTCCTCACCAGGATCACGGCTCCCACGAGGGCGACGCACTTGGACGTGCTCAGCAGCAGGTAATTGAGATCGACAACTGTCAAGAGTAGCACCCGACTCACCGCCACCTCCTGCTGCTCCAAAGCGTACAACAACTTCACAAAACAAACGCACACCTTTCAGTGCAATCCCAATATAATTATACAATAGTACGACAACACCACAGCGAGGCGCCCAACTAAATACTTAATTGTCACAGTTCCAATTACAAGCGGCCCGAGTCACGCACGCACGCACGCACGCACGCACACACACACGCACACGCAATACCCTAATCACATTCACACCATGACTTATATATACTTGTAATCTCGTCGTCTCTTATTAAATTCGCGAGATAACGAGTCCGCCGTCTTCTTTTTTTTCCTTCCTCTAACATATATATACACCAGAGCAGAAAGAATCTCGAAGACACCGCACTGTCGCGCAGAAAAAGGCCCTCTGGCACTCGTCGAAAACGTGTGTCCTCGGCACCGCTGTCGCTGACAACAACAACAACAACGGCGTACCGTGCCACCGTCGCGACGATATGATGATTTCGCGCGAGTCTCTCCGCACACGCGCGCGCGCCACTTTTGACTGACTGACAGCCACACAGCACAGACAGTGCAGCAGCCCCGACGACGCGCGTGCTCGCCACTACCTATATATATATATATATATATATATATATATACACACAGTCACACTTCGGCTATCTAGCTTCGGTCAAACCTTATCTGAGAAACCCCGCGCGCGCCGCCAGTGTGTGTGCGTGTGTGTGTGCAAGTCCTCCCCCCTGTCTCTTTTTCAGCTCTCCCTCTCTCTCTCTCTTGCTGTCTGCTCGCGGTCGCACTTTATCGTATTCGCGTAGGTATGTACTCGCGTGCAGTTGTGTAGCTATATGCACACTGCACCATGCATGCCATGCACGAGAGACGGACTGCAGTGCAGCCGAAAGGCTTATATAATCAAATATACTATAGCGTGTATACCTTGCGTCTTGCATGTATCTATCACTCTTGCTAACGCTCCGTTTTCTTTCTTTTCTTTTTTTTCTATTTTGTATTTCTCGCTCTCTTTCGCTCCCCTTTCGCTTCTATTCGTGCGGCGATGGATTACGGCTACTTATACGCTCGGCGTTTCTGTTATATCGCTGTTTGATTGGGAGCAGAGAGAAAAAAGAGAGAGAGAGAGACGGGAGGAGAGTAGATAAATGCTGATCTAAGGCTGCCACGCGCCGATTTAGGTGGATGTTGCAATAGATATATTTATATTTTATTTCGCGCTATTGTGCGCGAGCGCGCGCGTTTGTTCATAATTATTTCGGTTGGTTGACTGCGAGCGAGAGCTGTGTTTATGTTACTGTGTTTCTAAGCGTAGTTGCACATTGTTAGTGTAATTGTATGCTTTTAGCTGCTTGTTCTTCGCTCAGAAATTTTTGATACGAAAAATAATATTTGTCGAAGTATGGGTTTTACGTTACAGTAAATATAGTAACAACAGTTTTTAGATATAAATGAGATAAATATTAATACAAAATAAACGGTTTATAAGAAACTATAAATTTACTATTGTAAATTCTAAATATACATTTTTCCTGAGAGCTAATGGTTAATTGCATTAGTTGAATTTATAATGTTTCTTTGTTACGTACCTACATGGCTACATACTTATGAAAGGTTTAAATACCTCAAGAAATAGATAACTCATATTTTAGTATATTTAAAATTATGTATAAAAATATGATTGCTTATACAACAAAGCTTAAAAATGAGATTAGATATATGACGTGAAAAATTACTTTTTATAAATACAGGCAGCTACTATACATAACATGGGTAAAAAAAATAAAATGAATCGGACGTTGCACTTTCAGTAAATCTGACCTCGTAATAGTAGCCGTGTCAGTTAACCAGAAAAATTTCTTTGCCGTGATATCATTTTTTTACTATCTGTAATTTTTATGATATAGGCTAAGTTGAACGAAATATCACCGACATTTTATTAATTAACAGAGCACAAAATTTATTACCGATTTATGTCATGCAGTAAAGAATAAATTAATTATTACTTCACATACGCATGGTTGTTTATTTTAGTCCAAATAACTGTACATCTTGATTTATGGATTATTATTAGGTATATCAACAATTATTATTCTAGTTATTCATAAATCGAAGAAAAATATTATTACTTTTAGGGTAACTCGTATACGTAATTTTGTTGTAAAATAATAATTAAAATCTGATATAACTGCAATTAACATATTATTTAATAACATATAACATGTCATTTAACTAATAACTACCACTAGTTGTTTAATACTTTATCTAACAGATAAAAGTTACATTGTTATAACGTGTTTCGACTATGCACTTATTTGTTTTATGCAATGTTAAATTTAAAAAAACGTAACATTTTATAATCGCACGTTACTATATAACAAATTGATCCTGAGCATTCTACATTATTACTCAAGGCTTTTATGCAAACCGTAATACGTAAATTACCTGCGTTAAAAGTATTAGGCTCGACGAATTCATAGTCGTCACTTGACAATTGATATCCGAGACGTCCATATGTATTATACTATTAAATGGTCGAGATAATGGATCGACCCTGATCTTGCGAACCGAGAAACGACTATGAATCAAAGTTTCAAAAGATCCGGGCTTTATTTATAAATCATTCACGAACTCTTTTAGCTTTTCTCGTTTCGAATTGCTTTTCTGCACTGATGGTTTTTCCTTTTGAACTTCCTCTACTTTTCGCACTCTCGGCAATGCAGTTGGCACGCGTTTATCAGCGAGCGAATATTATCAGCGAAAAAATAGAGAAAACGATAAAACTAGACCCGGTATAAGATTAAACTCTGTTGCAGATGCGCAAGTAAAAATGTGGTTAAACCCAACTGAGATAATGAAACGTTCGATATAGTCGATGAATTTTCGCGATATTCGTCGAAAAAAATCTATTTTTTTCCGCAAAGATGACATTTTTACGATCAAATCTTGTAGGGGAGAGACATACAGCATCGATCACTAGGAATGTCTATTACTAAATAGCAATACTTTAGGTTCATATATTACTCAAGGCTTCTATTACTAAATCATTGCAACATTTTAGATACACGCGAGATTAGATGCATATTGTAGTTCGATCAAATATTATCACCTAGATAGTTCGTTGTTTTAAATTCAGTGCTAAATCAGTTCTCATAATATTAACTATCAAGCCGATAGATATTCTCTATGTCAAAAGTTATTTTCTGAATGTTAAGCACTTCATTCAGTGCCTAGATATACACTAATTATTTAATTTGTGATATGAGTAAAAGGAAATATTCTTGATAAAAATACTATGTTGAATGGTTTTAATTACCCCTATTAATCATTTATATTACAAAATAGCTGTATTACAAGCGATAGTGCTGAACGACACTTTTGTTACAATTTTAAAATCTTGATTTTTCTAGTTACATTAATAATAAATTCATCAGATAATTAAATTTGACCTACTTGAAAATGAAGGTTCGTTCTTACGATTTACTTTTTGAAATTTCATTTTCGCCCAAGCAATCCAAAGTTGCAGCCAAAATAACTATTATGGATCGTGGTACTGCTCTCGATTCTCCCATATAATTACTTTCTCCGATTTTCGTTTTGACGTTGGTATTACAGGAAACCGGCGCAGTTGCATTACCGCGTCGCTTTATTACACACTTTCCGCACAAATGTGCAGCAATGCAGTTTTCTATCTGAGTGCGCGACGTAATACTCTTTCGTTTTTAAAGCAGTTATAATAGCAGATGCGCGTAGATCTTAGAGAGCGCACGCGTAATATAGCGAAGAACACGCGTCATCGACACTAGGTATTTTTGCGGAATATGAAAAAGAGAAGGAGAGAATAGGCGAAAGGAGTGTCGCGCGAGTTACACACACACAGCCACGCCGTGCCGTCGGCTATTCTTCTTTAACATTCTTTCTTTCTTTATCTCCAAAACGAGCTAGACGTATATTCTTTTTTAACTTATTTTTCTTTGTTCGCTGGCAACGCGGAGCTACTGTACGCCTTCGTTTCTCGTTCTTCCTTTGGCTTTCCTCCCACTGTACTTATACTCTTTTCTTTCCGCGCGGTGTCGTTCGCACGAGAATGTATGCGCGAGTCTGTCGCCGCATTTATTATTTTCGTGAAAGAAAACAGAAAACGGCAGGTTTTTATAGAGACTGTGCACTGCGTGTTTTCCTTCCGTGTTATTTTTCTTTAGTTCGCGGGAACTGGCATGCGTTAATATTTTTATTAAGTTGATTTGTATTTTTTAAGGGGGTATTCTTGAGACTCTACAGTGACAAAAACCAACGAAGTGTCTACTTTTTAACCCTTTAAAAGCAAAGTAGTGACCGAGTTGAAATAAATAATTTATTTTAATTTAGTTATCCTAAAAAAATGACGATCGAAGTAACAAATCGACCGTTCAAACTTCGAAAAATAACTTGGAAAAACGAGTTTCGGACGTTTACCTAATCCAAAGAATTTGTTAGGAGAAATGTTCAGTATTCAAATGTTTTTCTCACTTAAATATAAGTAATAGGGAAATCTGGGGTATAACGCACTGAAAAAAAAATTTGTTAAGTCTAAGTAAACGTTTCCTTGAATCGTACTAAGAAAAGATTTATTTGATAATAGTAAATATTTAATTATGTTTAGACTGGTATTCATCAATTCAATAAATATTTACTAAATTTAAGAAATATTTACTTTATTTAAGTAAATCTTTTCTTAGTAAGATTCAAGGAAACGTTGACTTAGATTTAACAAATTTTTTTTTTAGTGCGGAGCACTAAGGTAAACTGAACTCTTCAGAATTTGTAAATTAACCTTGAGTAAACTAAATAAATAAAAATATGAATTTATTATTATAGTTAGTTATCTAAAGAATAATACTATGCATTCTTGCTCAAATATATGGTAGGGAAGAGTATCCCAGTACGGACACCCATAGCTATTTTGGCTGTAACTTTTCATTCCCTCGGTGAAAATCAAAATTTCAAAATGGAATTTATTCTATGAATGGACCTCTTTGATGTAGTAAATTAGGTTTGGTCAATTATAATTAACCAAATTAACTATTATTGAAAAACGAAAAATTAAGATTTTGAGTTTTTCAAAGTGTCTCCCAGTATGAACACCTAATCTTTTTAGAGGGGTATTTCTGGTCTAAATACTTCAAAATTGTGCTTAAAAATGGGTAAAGGTTATAAAATAGTATGTTTATTAAGTATATTTACTATAAACATATTTTAATCATATCACATGTAAAATAATTAGTATTTAGTTAGCTTATATAATGAGCATGTATTTAATTATCCCTCGGAAAATAACTTTTGACACGGAAAATAACGCAGTTTTTTCGTTATTATCGCGAGAGCCTTCGGACTTGTGATTTACAAACAAAAACCTCCGTTAATATTTAATAGAACTATAACATGCAGCTAATCCAACATAGAGTGCCATCTAGCGGTAAGAGCCCAATAGCCGTGGGCGGTCTTACTGTGAGGGGATCCACACTGGGGGACTCTCCCCTATAGTTTTAGGGTACAGTAAAGTGCAAGGGTTGTACCTCGTGATCCATTATACTCCATTCTCCCCTACATGAAAGTGTTGTTTAATCCTGCCCATTTCTGTTTTCTTTATTCATACGATAAATACTATTGCAACATATTTTTTATTTTTGGTTTATAAAACATTATAACTGAAAATTAACCATTGATAAATCTGTGTATATGTAACTCACTTTCTTTACTCTTTAAAATATCGAAAACAAAATAAAAATATCAACTTTTCATCAAACGTATGAAATTTGAATTAATTTTGTAAAAGATCGAAAAACTTTATTCCTAAAAATTTCACCCTCCCACAGGTCCAGACCCCCTCCTCGTGAATATAAAAGTAGGCCAAAATTTTTGAACATGCAATACCTTTCAGACTCCCGTAGCGTGGCAGAGGGTATATGAGTGATATTAAGTATTAATAAAATAAAGAAAATTAATGGTTTATTTCTTGTATCATCAAAAACACTTTCGAGATTACTAACGTAATAGAAGATGTATACAATTTTGTACATAGAAATGAGAGAAACGAACAAGTTTCGGAGAATATTGCCATGTCTTATACTTATATTTTTTTCTTGAAATTATATAAATCGCACTCAAGTTTGTATATATTGATGACCTGTACATGAGTCATGTTGTTTCAAAAGTGTTAACTGTAAACTGTGATCAGCTACAAATATGAGTTTTACGTATAAAAATGTTAGTTTTTAGAAATAAATTAATCATCATATACCTATCTTTACTTATTCAAAGTGCACTACGGATAGTGGTGCATCACTGCGCTTTGAAAGTCACGTGCATAAGATACAAGTTATTATAATTAAAAAAAGTCGCTAAATAAATCGTATCTGTTGACAATGTGAATAATAAAAAGTATGCGTTCATGCACCTATTAAGCATTCACACGTAAAAGGAAAACGGGAAAAAAATTGTATAACTCCTACGAGTCTAGGTGTCATAAGGTTGAATGATTAAAACATCTTTCTTGGCAAAAGTTGAATTTATTTGTATGATCTAACTTGATTTACAGTCACATACCGCTCGATATATGTTTTGTCATTTTATTATTTCTTAACTTATTTACGTTAGTAAATATGGATCAATAAAATCCAAATAATCACAAATAGTTCTTATTTGCATTTTTATACATTCATGGTAATTCATGGTAATTTATGGTAAAATGAAGACGTAAGAAATCCTTAAATTTACGTATTATTACTTAATTAAAAAATCAATCTAAATTATATAAGTTTGTGGAATCTTCATTCAAGCTCGGCAGCTCGGCGGAGTAGCACATGTATTTTTTCCTTTATCCAGTATTTGTTGTAGGGAGCATAGGTATTGGTTGATTTTTGGTAAACTAAACAAGACAAGTCTGTCAAGTCGTCAAGAAAATCGAAGAGCTGTTTGATATCATAAGTAATTGTTGGTGTATTTGGATTTTGCCTCTTTAGATACTCCTCATATATTTTGCATACTCCTGTATAGAAAATGATATTTCAATTATAATCTAATACTTTTTAGTTTTAAAATAAATACTACAATGATGAAACTCTACTTTAAGTCAAATCAATGGAACCTAATGCTAATAGGTACATGAATTATTATTTTAGTAAAAAAAAATAATAAATTGAAATCATTTTTAATACTGCAAATAATTAATAATAAATCTTTATAATAAAAATAAAGCTATTTTCAAATTATTATAATATGATGCATTAAATATATTATCATAAAAACTATGCTAATATTTTTGTAATATAATACATAATTAGCCAAATTTTAATGATATTAAAATAAAAATTTATAATTGAGGGGCTGTGCGGTAAAACGGTATAAGTATAGATCTCCCGAACTTTTCAATTTTGTATTATTGTACGACAGTTTTACTATATTTTACTATTAAATGCACTTATAAAAACATTATTAAATCATGAATATTAAAATAGTAGAAAAGAAGCGGATGCGAAGGTAGTACTGGCAAACGTTAAATTTTTTTTAACTTAATAGAAAAATGTGTTTATTTAAAATAATCTAAATCCATATAAAACCTTCGTTTTATGGTATATTTAAAAAAATTAAGTTCAAATGTGTGTGTCTACATCGAAAGAATGAGTATAATAAATCATTTAAGCGTAACTCTATATTGTAAAATTGTGGTTTTTCTTCAAAACATACAACTTCAATGTTATGTATAACTACTGTTTTTCAAGTATTTTCAGTAGCAAAATGCTTATTTTGTCAGCACGAATCAAACTATTAGTAACCGATCAATGTGTCACTTAAAGCAATAATTTTATGCAATTTCAAAGATTATCAGTCAAAATGTGACTCGTTTTGAGAAACACAATTTTTGGCTGGCCCACTTATAGAATCCATGAAAAGTAACTAAATATCTTGCACTGTGATTATTATATATTGACGACTAGGAGGAAGAATATCTTATTTCAGAAAGCATGTGTAGAAAGTCCTATCTCGACTCTCGACGCGTATCAAAAGAGGAGTTACTTCGACATTTGTTCATTAACGTTAAATAAAAAAAATATAAAAAAAAATACTATTAAATAGTATTTATTGAAGGTGATGTTAAATCCCCCTGATGTTGGAAAATACGTGGAATCACTTTTTTCGTCTAATTTTCAATTGTTATAGAATATCTCTCTGGAGAGTTATTGTTTTTTATTGGAACAACAACATTTCAGAGACACATTTACTAAAAATTGAAATTTAAACGTAAAAAGTGGGTCCTCATAATTTTCGGTGGTGGGTGAGTTTAGCTTTAACTTAAGTATTATTAAATATTAATTGTTTAATATTTTATATTTAATTTTCAATATTAGTAAACGACAGTTAAAATTCCACTTAATCTTTTAATACTCGTCGAAGTAGGACTGTATATATGCATGTTTTCCTAAATGAGACGTTTTTCCATCCACTTGTCAATAATATCTCATATATTTTGAAAAGAAAAACACCAAGTTAGATTGTTAGTTAAACTCTATAAAGTAAAAAGAAACGATGTTGAAATAGTACATTATGCATCAAGGGAGTAAAGTGGGCAATGTACGCACTGTGTGACGTTGCCGACCGAGCGAAGCGAGGTCGGCATTTCACACAGTGCATGCTTGCCTACTGTACTCCAGAGGTGCGTATACTACTTTTCACCACACCCCCGTAAAGAAATGACTGTACGCATCTCAGCAGGCCGTACAGTACCCCATGCTCTGCCTAGAAGTAAAGTGACTTGTGTACGCGCGACGCGCTGTTTTACCGCTCGAGACGCAGTCGAGAGCGAAAAAAGGCGCATCGCGCATGCGCAAGTCACTTTATTCCCTAGGCAGTCCATGCGGTACTGTACGGCCTGCTGAGAGGGCGTACAGTCAGCACTTTACGCGCAGTGTGGTGAAAATTTATTTTTCTGCATTCATAAGTAATCCTGCAGTTGAAAAGTTTATCTTTTCTAAAAATATATTTTCAATAATAATCTACATACAGCTTATTTTAAGCAAAAATGCCTTTAAGTGCCAAATGCAAAAATGCCTATATTCCAAAAATTAATGTTAACTGCCAAATTAGATTTTGTAAAGATTAGGCTGTTTGGAAGATTTACATATTACTCGAGTAATGCTGTTCCTTTGGATAATTATTTAGGATTATTCGGAGAACACATCCAGTGAATCAGTAATAGTAAATATCACAAAAAATATTTTTCACATAAAATACATACTTTCTGTATAACAATATGATAATAAAGAAAAACACTATATCGTATATTGTATTATCAGTATTATTGGGAAAAGAAAATCTTTTTGTTGAAATAAAATTGTACTTATACAAGAAATGAACTTGATCTTTGGCAAAACACTATAATTAGAACATTTAATTTTTATTTATTTATTTATTCAATTTAATTTTCTACATTTTTCATTCTTATCAAGATGCTATTTCTCAAGTTGTATCGCTTTACCATGCAGCACCTCGTTTAAAAAAATAACAAATCACACGAGAAATAAAAATGAATGTGTTAGAAATAAATATAATTGTAATTAAGAAATAATTTCTATGGTTATTAAGGTCATAATTAACAATAGTAGAATTAATAATTTAATAAAGATTATAGTTTCACTTTTGTTATATTTAAAACCTTGATAAAAAAATTGAGGGAATGCAGTTAAAAAATTCATGAACTTTATAAAAAAATGATGACTCTTAGTCACTCAGCTATAAGAGTTAGAAATGTAAGTATTAAAGTCAATAAAACAGTAAATTATTTTTGAGTTGAATGATAAAGTCACTCTTATACTTTTAAGTAGCTGTATTTAAACGAAAGTTTAAGTAAAAGAAAACATTTTTGCTTCCATGTAATGGGGAGTGTTAAAAATATTATGTACCAATATTAACTAAACTATATATTATAGGCCTAGACTGTCCGAGCCACAAAATAGAAGTTTTACTAGTAAAAATGATTAAATATCAATTAAAATTATAAATCAATTAAATATTCATAATGGTGTTACAGGAAATATTCAATGTCTTCACAGTTTTGAAACAAATGTTATTTGCTTATATGAAGGTTATAGAATGAATAAATGAGTATTTTCATGCTTATGTTCGATTCCAATGGTATCATACTTAAGCTAATGTTACAGTCACAATAATTCTAAATTTTAATTCAACTTAATTTATAATGTTACTTTGTTAATACTTAAAAATATAACTCAATATCACAATATTAAAAATATAAAAGTATTATTAGTTTAAATTATCAATAATTGTTGAAAGAAATATTTAAATTTCTTATAATAATGAAATGCTTTAGATAGCATTGTTATTTTTTACAGAATAGATTTAAATTGAATGTTAAAATTATTCACCTAAAATTATTAAGATATTAAGTATATGAAATTGAAATATATAAATTACCTTCCATACACTCATTAACGCTTTCATAATCAGAGTATGTCCTAGTTTTAGGTATGTTTGCAGGTTGAACAAGTAGTATAGTGTGCGACTAGAAATAAATAAACATATTATTTGGTTAGAATCATAATTATAACAGTTTTTTTAAACTTAAATTGAATACAAAAATTTAATCTTTGCAAACACAACAATAAGACTTATAACCTAAAAATTACAACTGGCTCCAAAATGTGGTTATGAGAACATTTTTTTTTTACTGAAAAACGTAAGTTTACCAAAATGCATTTAGAACTGGTTTAATTACTTCAATTAATTGCAGTTATAGTTCTTTTTCAGTAAGTTTATAAAAGATATGAAGTAAACAAATAATGAAATAATGACCTGCGAAGTGAAGTGCGACAAGAAACACTACTTACCATTTTTGTCAGGAAGAAAATACGCGTATTTTATTATCTAGCACCAGCTCTTTCTATAAACGAGTTTAAATTTAATAAAATTGCAATATTATCACGATATGTTTTATTATAAAGATGGAGTAAACAGTGGGCACGCCAACACTCTTCTCAATCGCTTGTATTCTATAAGCTGATTCCAGATTCTTCGACGAAAATGCAGAGATTGTGTAGTTTGGTGGCTATAGTTCAAGTTCCGCTTCGTTCCTCCTTATACAATGATCACCATTCCGAATCCGGTTTTCTGATCGACTGTAATACAATATCCGTTTTGCTATAATCTATTTATTATATCTATAATGTATGATATCAGTAAATTAAAAATAGGGATAACATAATAATAATTTAATAATAAAATAAATCAGCAAATAAATTCAGAATCAATATGTAAATGTAAACTATATAAATATGGTTCTTTTGTTTAATATTGATAAATGCTAATATTTTCAAGAAAATAAACAATCATTTGTTTTATATCTAAATATTGATTTTTAGCACGTTGTATCCAAACTTGTTATTTTATGTCTTTATTAATTACTTCAAAATTACATATATAAGTAGATCGTATTTTAACTTTCACATATCCCGATGTTGAACTTTCTAATTTTATTGTATGTCAAAACCTTTATAGCTGATTGTTCTCTCATTACTTATTTCTTGTGCTATTTGTAACATCTCAAGTGATATATACTTGATTTATGTATAGGTACTGCAGTTCTACTTTATTTATATAAACCATCAAATTATAATATATATATATCATCACTTATCACATTGAAAAATTATGAATAAAGCGCGGTTTAGCTTAGCGTTTCTCGAATTATAAAATATAAAATGACTGACATTCAGAGTTTTAAGAAGTGCCCGAAACCAGTTTGACTCTAATTAAATTTTTATCGCTATTGTGCGAGACAACAGTATATATATATATATCTAACGCCATAATGGTATTATTTCACGGAACTTCTCCAAGCCCCAAGGGACAATAATTAAGGGTATAGGTATGTGCATCTTTAGGCTTAATCGAAGCACTGAAATGCTTTAAAAAGTTTGTTGCACTGTTTAAACAAACATTTATGTTCTTTTGAAACATTGCAAACTTTCATGGAAATAATCTTGTACAAATATTGCTGCAAAAATGAAACTATATTTATTTAGACATTTTAATTGTGTATTTAATAAAGGAATTTAAAAACGTTATATTTTTCAACAATGAACAATTTAAAAGTAACTCAATTATTGTCTATTTGTAACCGTTTTCGAGATATTTTAAGAATCAATTTTTATTAAAAACCAATTTTCATGACCAAAGAAGCGGACATTACATCTTTGCAGCAACATTTCTGCAACGTTTCCAATATGATGTAAAATATTAACATCATGTAAAATAAATGTTTGTCCAAAAAAGATTGTGTCCGAGTTTATTAATTTAACTGCGGAAAAAAATTAAGATATACTCCCTTGTATAATGCAGGATATAGCAGTACCTATATCGCCTCCATATAACGAAACATTGGTAGAGTTTGCAATGTTTCTGGGAAGTGTGTTAGCATAGCAACTCTTCTGAAATAGATGTATATAATATTATTAAAAAATCGTAAAATTATAACAAGCATTTCATAAAATTGGATTTATAAAATGCATCCGAATCCAGTTTATTGGTTCATAAGCGTGTGTATTTGCATACAAGTAATTGCCCTTATCGCAAAAATCAAAATTTCTGCAAATGGATATCTTAATTGTAGAAAATATTTTCCGTAAAGGCGAGTATGATAGGATCTAATATATTATCAAACTTCACAAATGTTTGGAGAATTTCGACTATTGTAATTTATAAGTAAAAGCGTATCTTAAAATACGTATTGAATATCATTTTATTTAACAATAGCAATTATTAGTATTTTTTTATAAAAGATAGAAGTAATTAGTTTTATCAATTATTTTTTAATATATGTACATTAACAATAACGAATGCCTTTTAAAATATCATTAAACAATATTAAATTTTTACAATACATATAGGTATATATCATACAAAAAAATAATTCCCGAAGCTGAAATTGAATGTCACGTGATGGTTTCTTTTTCTAAAAAGGAATAAGATCTGTTCACTTTACTTATGAACAGACAATGTGACATATACCTATTTTGACTAAACTTGAATATATAAAGTTAATACTTCAATTGAGAATGAGAATTATTTGATCAGTTATTAATTATACTGAGATCCAACCTTTAATTTATATATACTAAACTTTTACAAAATGGTTAGTTATTTACATGCGGTCAGTAAGTGGCTATGTAATCTGAGAGTTATTTGACCAGCAGACGAGTTAATGTCATGACATCACATGCCTTTTCTTATATATTAACATTATTTTATAAGTATTTTTGAAGATCTTTCATAAATTAAAACTAATCTTTTTTCGTACGTATTCAAAATACTTTTGTTCTTTCAAATAAAGTTAAAAAAAACACGTTTCGAGTAATTTTAAAGTCACTGGAAGTTCTGACAGATTTTGCTCTTGACGTTCTTTTCCTGTCATTCTGCTCCGTTCGCCGGCGCACACGTAGCAAAATGTATATACCCAGATAGCATTGAGTCGGCACTGTGTCGGCACGCTGACGGCCCGCGGGCCGCCCACGGTCCGGCATTGTGACGGATTCCTGCCCCGCTTCTGAGACGGCACGGTGCAGGAACGCGGTCCTGGCACGCGGGCCGTCATAGTGCCGTCATTTTGCCGACGCAATTTGCATGCGCGATTGGTGCTGCGGCCCGCGTGCCGGCAACGTGTCAGCACTGTGCCGTGCAATTTGCCGACAATATGCCAGCACGGCGATATATATATATATATATATATATATATATATATATATATATATATATATATTATTTATATTAAATGTATAATTTTATCATAATAAAAATACTATATTTTATATTTGTAATTTTTTATTTATACACTTTAAATATTTAATATAATTGTACAATAAATTAATAAGTTAATACATAATATATATATGGTTTTGCAGAATAACAACATAAGTCCACTTTTCTGTTTTGAAGATACTAATACTTAAAATTTTTATTTTCCATTTGAACTAATGTAAAAAAAATCATAAATAGTAGATAAGGCTACTTATTTTTACACTTTCTTGATTTTGTGCACTTTTATCTGAAAATATACTATATAAAGATATTAAAATCGCTTAAAACTCAATTTTCAAAAAAATGGACTTGAGTTGTTTTTCCGGGAATCCGCAGCAGATATATACATACAATAATAACACATATATACCATTTATTTACGTAAATATTTAAATTTAATTATAATTTTATACTTTAATTATGATTATTCACATACCCCTACTGAATAATCTCAAGTAAGATTCTCACCTGAGATCTCATACGAAAATCTCATGTTATTATATGTACACTTAATGAAATATTGAAATTCGTTCAGAATGAACTTTTACTACAGTTTCTTTTTATTATTCTTGAAGTTTCTTTCGTCTTTACAATACATCAGGAAAGTATAATACATTTTTGGCCAATTTTTATTTGAAAATTTTTATATTTAAAATTTTGAAATTTTAAATCTCACCTGAGATCCTACCAGAGATCTCGTGTGAGATTTTGAGTAAAATTTCATGAGGTTTTCGCATGATATTTCGCATGATATATATATATATATATATATATATATATATATATCCCTACCAAAAAATCTCAGGTGAAATATCATACGAAAACCTCATGAATTTTTACTCAAAATCTCACACGAGATCTCTGGTAAGATCTCAGGTAATATTTAAAATTTCAAAATTTGATATATAAAAATTTTCAAATAAAAAATTGGCCTAAAAATGTATTATACTTTCCTGATGTATTGTAAAGACGAAATAAACGTCAAGACTAATAAAAAAAAACTGTAGTAAAAGTTCATTCTGAACGAATTTCAATATTTCATAATAATATATATTTCACGTAAACCCGTGAAGAAATTTTTTACATTTCGCTGAAAATGTTTTTACTAGTTTAGAATAGTGAAAAAAGCATGTAAATAAAATTTTAGCTCATAAGACCCAAATCTTGCAGAACCGTGACCCTAAAAATAAAGTTTATTTAAATTTTTAAAAAAGTAGAAAATTCAATTCGAGATAGGTGCAATTTGGGTATTTACATATATATATATATATATATATATATATATATATATATATATATATATATATATATAGATAGATATATGCATATATATATGCATTTTTTTCTGTAAATTTTCTGTACAATATGCTGACATTTTTTTCAGACCCCAATTATCACGTTTCTGATTGGTTTATAAAAGATATACCGTTATATGCTATTTAAAAAATTTCGGCAGTTTATTTTAATCTCAAAATTTTGTAGTAAAAAGCTCGGTCCATGGTCTACCTGGTCTCATTTTGAAGCTCTTATTACTATATAACGGTATATCTTTTATAAATCAATCAGAAACGTGGTAATTAGGGCCTAAAAAAAGTGTTAGCATATTCTATAGAAAATTTACAGAAAAATATACAGAAAAATAATAAAAATGTATATGTGTAAATACCTAAATTGCACCTATCTGGAGCTAAAAATCATTAAAGTTTTCTATGTTTCTAAGAATTGAAAAAAACTTTATTTTTAATAGGGCCACAGTTCTGCATAGTTAGGGTATTGTGATCTAAATTTTTTTTGCATACATTTTTTAACTATTCTGAACTAGTAAAAACATTTTGAACGAAATGTAAAAAATTTCTTCCCTGGTCGACGTGGAATATATATATATATATATATAGTCTCTGAAAATATTTACGTAAATAATGGTATATTTCGGGAGCCTGCAGCTCCAGGAGGCTACGGTCACTCAAACGGACCAGTGGCTGAACCAGCTGGTCCTTGTGCAGGTTCCCCTATTGAAAATATCAAGCTAAATCTCAAGCTTCAAATCCAGCGATGAGTTTGAATCCGGCTCGATCGAACTTGAAATTCAACGATGAGTTTGAATCCAGCTTGATCAAACTTGAAATGTAGGTCGATCAGGGTGGATCTTTCGAGTTTGATTTCGAGCTTGAAATCGAGCTGGATTTTAAGTTCGATCAAACCAGATTCAAGCTCATCGTTGAATTTCAAGCTTGAAATCCAGCTTCAATTTTTTAACAGGGATCGCCTGAGCAGCAACTCGCAAGAAGCCTCCTACTCAATTCTCGTTGCCCCTGCGTCATCGAGAGTTTTGCAGGCATGTCCATGCGCTCGTACGACAACAGCATGACCTTGGGAACCATTCAGCAGATCGCTATCACATCCAGGCAGGCGCACACCGTTTCTGCGCTCGAAGTGTTATGAACTCTGTTGAAAAAAACGAAAAAAATAAAATTTTTTATTGCATTATGGGTTGGAAAGTTATAATAGAATGATGAATAAATTACCTTTGCTAGGCCCTCCTTGCAGCTCAGCTTGCAAGTCTGAAAACGATGTCATTTTTGTCGCTCCCAGCCTCAGCTTGTCTACCTCAGTCTTGGGTCAGTCGCTGAATCGGCAGTCTTTGTTCCTTGACGTCGTCTCTCAGTACGTGCTGGATCGGTTCTAGAGTTATTTTCTGACGTCTCTCAACGGCATCTGAAAACAATTATTATTTTTATTTTAATAGAAGTAATAATAACACTAAAGAATTCCCAGACGGAAAAATAAATTTCATGAATGTCGCAGATGTTAGAATTCTTTATGAACTCTTTTCAAACTGTTTAAGAATCCTTTTCTAACTTACATTCATAATTATTCTTAAAGTGTTCGAAAAAAATCCTTAGAAAAAATTCATTTTTTGCTGTCTGGGTAATAATCATAATAATTATAATGTTATTAGAATTATTCTCTTGTAATGTAAAAATTACCTCAATATTGCTATTTTTTCAAACAAAAATAAAAGAATTTTGTTTTTATGTGAGAGAGGGCCCCGTCCTCGCCCATCTCTGTGAGGCACAACCAACATTCTCTGCCCCTCCAACGCTTCCTTACATTTTTTTAAATTTAATTACGTAATTAAAAATTAAAATAAATTAAATTAAAATTAAAAATTAAAAACTAAGAGGTCCTTGCCCTCCGTAATACAATTATCTACCACTGTGCGAAGTTTGAAATAAAAACTTCGAAACCTCTACGAATGGCTTTGGAACGAAATTTGAAGGTTCGAGTCTAGACTAATATAAATTTCGTTCCAATGGCATTCGTAGAGGTTTTGAAGTTTTTGTTTAAAACTTCGCACAGTGGTAGATAATTGTATTATGGAGGGTAATGATGCCTTGATTTTTCATAATTTAGTTTATTTATTAATTGTAATCAATTGTTAAAGAATTTGAGGTTAGGACTGTCGGCGGGAAATTTGAATGGTTTGACACTCCCTTGAAGAATAAAATACCATTTTTATTTATTTGAATAACCTGCGTCCCCAAAAGCAGACATTAAACCAGCTGGTTCCTCTTGACGAAATCCTACCTGCGATCCGTTGAGCGCGAGCGAATGCTGCATATTCACCTTTTGTGTGCGTGAATTGCCGAGTATGGGTGATTGCTGTTGAGTGGATGATTGACTTTGTGTAGGTGACTTGTAACGTGTAGATGGTTGTTCTTGAGTGTGGGATGATTGTTTATCGCGCGGATGTTTATAGTGCGATTGATCCGGTGTGCGTGATTGCTGTTGTGTAAATGACTTGTCATGTGTGGGTAGTTTCTGTTGAGTGAATGATTGCTTTTGTTTCGATTGATTTGGTGTGCGTGATTGCTTTTGTGTAGATGACTTGTGAAGTGTGGGTGGTTGTTGTTGAGTGTAGAATGATTGTTTTGATTGATCTGGTGTTCGTGATTGCTGTTGTGTAAATGACTTGCCATGTGTGGGTGGTTTCTGTTGAGTGGATGATGGCTTTTGTTTCGATTGATTTGGTGCGCGTGATTGCTTTTGTGTAGATGGCTTGTGAAGTGTGGGTGGTTGTTGGTGAGTGTAGGATGATTGTTTTGATTGATCTGGTGTTCGTGATTGTTGTTGTGAAGAAGACTTGTTGTCAAGTGTGTGTGGTTTTTGTTGAGTGATAGGTGATTGCATATCGCGCACTCGTTGGAGTATGCGCGGGCGAAAAGGCTCAGATGGCAGCCCTTCCTGTGCAAAATGTGATTTATGCACTGGACTTGGAGTATAGTCGCTTCTTGTTGATGTATGCGCTAGACTTGATAGCGATTGGGACGATGCTCTTATCGGAGGTCCACCCACTTGTGATAAAATCGACATGCCACAAGATTCTGCTTGCTGAAAGCGGTGGGAAGACGCAAGATTCGTCGAAGCTCCAGATCGCATCTTTTGCATTTGGTCGAAAATGTTTTTAGCAGCAACATCGGGTGACACTCCGCCACGATTTTTAGCCGGTCGTGAATACATCTGAAAAATAAATGTGGTGCCAGTAGGATGCTTAATAACAATAACGAAGATTCGCTTCGTAACAAAATTGATTCTATGTAAATACATTAAAACTTCACACATAAATACATACATACAGACAGACGTACATACATACATACAACGTTGCCGTAATGCCATATCACAGCAATATTTTGCAATATCGCAAAGTTAAATATCACGATATATCACTGCGATATCACGGGAACATTGTGATACGATTTTCGGCAGCTTTGGAGCAAGGCAATATGATGGCGATATTTTGCAATGCCGGAGTGTTGCATATCGTATCAATGTATCTCTGCAATATCGTCGAAACATCGCAATACAACGTTCCACAGCTGCAGTGCAAACCGATATTAGGGCAATATTCTAATTTCTTTTATTTTTCATCTGATTTGAACTTTAAACCACTCATTTGAATCGTTAAACAATTTAAAAACGATTAACCGTTGGAAATTAAAAAATCGACAAAATCAGCAAAGTTAGAGCCAATTGTTTAAAGTAAATGTGAATGAATTTATGAATTCATGAATTTATTCACATTTAATTAGTAACAATTTACCCATAACAATTAAGGCTCTAACTTTGCTGATTTTGCCAATTTTTTAATTTCCAACGGTCAATTGATTTGAAATTGTTTAACGATCAAAATAAGTGGTTTAAAGTTCAAATCGGATAAAAAATAAAAGAAATTAGAATGCACGAACATGTTACGATTTTCAATCGAAGATACATGGTTTTGCAATAACATAATTTCCATAAAAAAGTGGTAATATTTTGTACAAGGGAACCACCTTAACATTTCTAAAATAATCCTGAAATATTCCACAAAAGAATTCAGTAAAACCATTTGATTTTGGGAATATTTCAGAAATTTTTCAGAAATATTTCATGTAATTTTTCTAGTAATAATTTAAGCAACTTTTTTATTTCAGGAGACAATGTAAAACAAACTCTAGTATTATTCAAACATGAAAACTAACCTATTTATTAACTAATATAATTATTAGAATAATTATAAATAAAAAAATCAATGTAATTACTAATAAAATTCTACAATTTCAAAATACTAATATCAATAATGAAACCTAATAAGTCTATTTAATATTTATTACACTTAGCAACTTTTGATTTCAGAAGACAATATAAAACAAACTCTAGTATTATTGAAACATAAAAACTAACCTATAATTTATTAACTAATATAATTATTAGAATAATTATAAATAAAAAAATCAATGTAATTACTAATAAAATTCTACAATTTCAAAATACTAATATCAATAAAGAAACCTAATAAGACTATTTAATATTTATTACACTTAGCAACTTTTGATTTCAGAAGACAATGTAAAACAAACTCTAGTATTATTCAAACATGAAAACTAACCTATAATTTATTAACTAATATAATTATTAGAATAATTATAAATAAAAAAACTTTACATTTCAGCCAGAATGATCCTCAAGACAATTTCTTCCCTCTGAAAATTCCACAGTTCTCTTGGGAAATCCAAATTACAGCATGTAAATAATTAATGATAGTAATTATTTACTGTGAACTGCAATTGCACGTGCGCGCGCCAGGTTGATCCTCAAGACGAGCTGCACTTCCTCTCGAACGTCCACCACAAACTTGCCACCGTCGAATTATATAATTCAGAATTCCAAATGACACCACAGATAACTACAATAATTAATAACTACAATAATACCGCTAAAATTATTAAAAACAATTTCACTTATTGCGCGCGTCTGCAATTGAAGATCAAGTCTTCATGAAAGCAGGGAGATTACTGCAATGGCGGGATGCGATACATTTCTTCAAACAACACAAAGTTCAAAATTATTTCAAGACTTTAAATTTATAATGTAAATCAATTTTAATATTCAATTATAAACAAATATATTTATTATTAATAAAAATAAAAATCATAAAATTATACTATTATTTATTTATATTTATTTATTTATTCAATTACACCAATTGAACCCCATATAAATAAATTAACAAATCATTACTATTATTATCAATTTTATTTGTAATAGAAATAATAACTTAAATATGCAATTAAATTATATTTTTATATAATTATATTGATGGCACGTCGTGCTGTCCATAATCCGTCACATTGCGGCCACGATTTTCCCGACACGGCGGGCTTGCACTGTGCCGTCATTCTGCTGGAATCTGAAAGTTCAAAAAAGTGATGTTGCGTGACGGCACGATGACGGCACAGGGCGGTCACGACGTGCCACCGAATCGGACAGCACGCCGCGACTGCACAGTGATGGCACAAATTCGTCACGCCGTGCCAGCACGCCGTGCTCGGCACGGGCTGCTATCTGGGATAACATATCCCAGATAGCAGCCCGTGCCGAGCACGGCGTGCTGGCACGGCGTGACGAATTTGTGCCATCACTGTGCAGTCGCGGCGTGCTGTCCGATTCGGTGGCACGTCGTGACCGCCCTGTGCCGTCATCGTGCCGTCACGCAACATCACTTTTTTGAACTTTCAGATTCCAGCAGAATGACGGCACAGTGCAAGCCCGCCGTGTCGGGAAAATCGTGGCCGCAATGTGACGGATTATGGACAGCACGACGTGCCATCAATATAATTATATAAAAATATAATTTAATTGCATATTTAAGTTATTATTTCTATTACAAATAAAATTGATAATAATAGTAATGATTTGTTAATTTATTTATATGGGGTTCAATTGGTGTAATTGAATAAATAAATAAATATAAATAAATAATAGTATAATTTTATGATTTTTATTTTTATTAATAATAAATATATTTGTTTATAATTGAATATTAAAATTGATTTACATTATAAATTTAAAGTCTTGAAATAATTTTGAACTTTGTGTTGTTTGAAGAAATGTATCGCATCCCGCCATTGCAGTAATCTCCCTGCTTTCATGAAGACTTGATCTTCAATTGCAGACGCGCGCAATAAGTGAAATTGTTTTTAATAATTTTAGCGGTATTATTGTAGTTATTAATTATTGTAGTTATCTGTGGTGTCATTTGGAATTCTGAATTATATAATTCGACGGTGGCAAGTTTGTGGTGGACGTTCGAGAGGAAGTGCAGCTCGTCTTGAGGATCAACCTGGCGCGCGCACGTGCAATTGCAGTTCACAGTAAATAATTACTATCATTAATTATTTACATGCTGTAATTTGGATTTCCCAAGAGAACTGTGGAATTTTCAGAGGGAAGAAATTGTCTTGAGGATCATTCTGGCTGAAATGTAAAGTTTTTTTATTTATAATTATTCTAATAATTATATTAGTTAATAAATTATAGGTTAGTTTTCATGTTTGAATAATACTAGAGTTTGTTTTACATTGTCTTCTGAAATCAAAAGTTGCTAAGTGTAATAAATATTAAATAGTCTTATTAGGTTTCTTTATTGATATTAGTATTTTGAAATTGTAGAATTTTATTAGTAATTACATTGATTTTTTTATTTATAATTATTCTAATAATTATATTAGTTAATAAATTATAGGTTAGTTTTTATGTTTCAATAATACTAGAGTTTGTTTTATATTGTCTTCTGAAATCAAAAGTTGCTAAGTGTAATAAATATTAAATAGACTTATTAGGTTTCATTATTGATATTAGTATTTTGAAATTGTAGAATTTTATTAGTAATTACATTGATTTTTTTATTTATAATTATTCTAATAATTATATTAGTTAATAAATAGGTTAGTTTTCATGTTTGAATAATACTAGAGTTTGTTTTACATTGTCTCCTGAAATAAAAAAGTTGCTTAAATTATTACTAGAAAAATTACATGAAATATTTCTGAAAAATTTCTGAAATATTCCCAAAATCAAATGGTTTTACTGAATTCTTTTGTGGAATATTTCAGGATTATTTTAGAAATGTTAAGGTGGTTCCCTTGTACAAAATATTACCACTTTTTTATGGAAATTATGTTATTGCAAAACCATGTATCTTCGATTGAAAATCGTAACATGTTCGTGCATTCTAATTTCTTTTATTTTTTATCCGATTTGAACTTTAAACCACTTATTTTGATCGTTAAACAATTTCAAATCAATTGACCGTTGGAAATTAAAAAATTGGCAAAATCAGCAAAGTTAGAGCCTTAATTGTTATGGGTAAATTGTTACTAATTAAATGTGAATAAATTCATGAATTCATAAATTCATTCACATTTACTTTAAACAATTGGCTCTAACTTTGCTGATTTTGTCGATTTTTTAATTTCCAACGGTTAATCGTTTTTAAATTGTTTAACGATTCAAATGAGTGGTTTAAAGTTCAAATCAGATGAAAAATAAAAGAAATTAGAATATTGCCCTAATATCGGTTTGCACTGCAGCTGTGGAACGTTGTATTGCGATGTTTCGACGATATTGCAGAGATACATTGATACGATATGCAACACTCCGGCATTGCAAAATATCGCCATCATATTGCCTTGCTCCAAAGCTGCCGAAAATCGTATCACAATGTTCCCGTGATATCGCAGTGATATATCGTGATATTTAACTTTGCGATATTGCAAAATATTGCTGTGATATGGCATTACGGCAACGTTGTATGTATGTATGTACGTCTGTCTGTATGTATGTATTTATGTGTGAAGTTTTAATGTATTTACATAGAATCAATTTTGTTACGAAGCGAATCTTCGTTATTGTTATTAAGCATCCTACTGGCACCACATTTATTTTTCAGATGTATTCACGACCGGCTAAAAATCGTGGCGGAGTGTCACCCGATGTTGCTGCTAAAAACATTTTCGACCAAATGCAAAAGATGCGATCTGGAGCTTCGACGAATCTTGCGTCTTCCCACCGCTTTCAGCAAGCAGAATCTTGTGGCATGTCGATTTTATCACAAGTGGGTGGACCTCCGATAAGAGCATCGTCCCAATCGCTATCAAGTCTAGCGCATACATCAACAAGAAGCGACTATACTCCAAGTCCAGTGCATAAATCACATTTTGCACAGGAAGGGCTGCCATCTGAGCCTTTTCGCCCGCGCATACTCCAACGAGTGCGCGATATGCAATCACCTATCACTCAACAAAAACCACACACACTTGACAACAAGTCTTCTTCACAACAACAATCACGAACACCAGATCAATCAAAACAATCATCCTACACTCACCAACAACCACCCACACTTCACAAGCCATCTACACAAAAGCAATCACGCGCACCAAATCAATCGAAACAAAAGCCATCATCCACTCAACAGAAACCACCCACACATGGCAAGTCATTTACACAACAGCAATCACGAACACCAGATCAATCAAAACAATCATTCTACACTCAACAACAACCACCCACACTTCACAAGTCATCTACACAAAAGCAATCACGCACACCAAATCAATCGAAACAAAAGCAATCATTCACTCAACAGAAACCACCCACACATGACAAGTCATTTACACAACAGCAATCACGCACACCGGATCAATCGCACTATAAACATCCGCGCGATAAACAATCATCCCACACTCAAGAACAACCATCTACACGTTACAAGTCACCTACACAAAGTCAATCATCCACTCAACAGCAATCACCCATACTCGGCAATTCACGCACACAAAAGGTGAATATGCAGCATTCGCTCGCGCTCAACGGATCGCAGGTAGGATTTCGTCAAGAGGAACCAGCTGGTTTAATGTCTGCTTTTGGGGACGCAGGTTATTCAAATAAATAAAAATGGTATTTTATTCTTCAAGGGAGTGTCAAACCATTCAAATTTCCCGCCGACAGTCCTAACCTCAAATTCTTTAACAATTGATTACAATTAATAAATAAACTAAATTATGAAAAATCAAGGCATCATTACCCTCCATAATACAATTATCTACCACTGTGCGAAGTTTTAAACAAAAACTTCAAAACCTCTACGAATGCCATTGGAACGAAATTTATATTAGTCTAGACTCGAACCTTCAAATTTCGTTCCAAAGCCATTCGTAGAGGTTTCGAAGTTTTTATTTCAAACTTCGCACAGTGGTAGATAATTGTATTACGGAGGGCAAGGACCTCTTAGTTTTTAATTTTTAATTTTAATTTAATTTATTTTAATTTTTAATTACGTAATTAAATTTAAAAAAATGTAAGGAAGCGTTGGAGGGGCAGAGAATGTTGGTTGTGCCTCACAGAGATGGGCGAGGACGGGGCCCTCTCTCACATAAAAACAAAATTCTTTTATTTTTGTTTGAAAAAATAGCAATATTGAGGTAATTTTTACATTACAAGAGAATAATTCTAATAACATTATAATTATTATGATTATTACCCAGACAGCAAAAAATGAATTTTTTCTAAGGATTTTTTTCGAACACTTTAAGAATAATTATGAATGTAAGTTAGAAAAGGATTCTTAAACAGTTTGAAAAGAGTTCATAAAGAATTCTAACATCTGCGACATTCATGAAATTTATTTTTCCGTCTGGGAATTCTTTAGTGTTATTATTACTTCTATTAAAATAAAAATAATAATTGTTTTCAGATGCCGTTGAGAGACGTCAGAAAATAACTCTAGAACCGATCCAGCACGTACTGAGAGACGACGTCAAGGAACAAAGACTGCCGATTCAGCGACTGACCCAAGACTGAGGTAGACAAGCTGAGGCTGGGAGCGACAAAAATGACATCGTTTTCAGACTTGCAAGCTGAGCTGCAAGGAGGGCCTAGCAAAGGTAATTTATTCATCATTCTATTATAACTTTCCAACCCATAATGCAATAAAAAATTTTATTTTTTTCGTTTTTTTCAACAGAGTTCATAACACTTCGAGCGCAGAAACGGTGTGCGCCTGCCTGGATGTGATAGCGATCTGCTGAATGGTTCCCAAGGTCATGCTGTTGTCGTACGAGCGCATGGACATGCCTGCAAAACTCTCGATGACGCAGGGGCAACGAGAATTGAGTAGGAGGCTTCTTGCGAGTTGCTGCTCAGGCGATCCCTGTTAAAAAATTGAAGCTGGATTTCAAGCTTGAAATTCAACGATGAGCTTGAATCTGGTTTGATCGAACTTAAAATCCAGCTCGATTTCAAGCTCGAAATCAAACTCGAAAGATCCACCCTGATCGACCTACATTTCAAGTTTGATCAAGCTGGATTCAAACTCATCGTTGAATTTCAAGTTCGATCGAGCCGGATTCAAACTCATCGCTGGATTTGAAGCTTGAGATTTAGCTTGATATTTTCAATAGGGGAACCTGCACAAGGACCAGCTGGTTCAGCCACTGGTCCGTTTGAGTGACCGTAGCCTCCTGGAGCTGCAGGCTCCCGAAATATACCATTATTTACGTAAATATTTTCAGAGACTATATATATATATATATATATTCCACGTCGACCAGGGAAGAAATTTTTTACATTTCGTTCAAAATGTTTTTACTAGTTCAGAATAGTTAAAAAATGTATGCAAAAAAAATTTAGATCACAATACCCTAACTATGCAGAACTGTGGCCCTATTAAAAATAAAGTTTTTTTCAATTCTTAGAAACATAGAAAACTTTAATGATTTTTAGCTCCAGATAGGTGCAATTTAGGTATTTACACATATACATTTTTATTATTTTTCTGTATATTTTTCTGTAAATTTTCTATAGAATATGCTAACACTTTTTTTAGGCCCTAATTACCACGTTTCTGATTGATTTATAAAAGATATACCGTTATATAGTAATAAGAGCTTCAAAATGAGACCAGGTAGACCATGGACCGAGCTTTTTACTACAAAATTTTGAGATTAAAATAAACTGCCGAAATTTTTTAAATAGCATATAACGGTATATCTTTTATAAACCAATCAGAAACGTGATAATTGGGGTCTGAAAAAAATGTCAGCATATTGTACAGAAAATTTACAGAAAAAAATGCATATATATATGCATATATCTATCTATATAAATATATATATATATATATATATATATATATATATATATATATATATATATATGTAAATACCCAAATTGCACCTATCTCGAATTGAATTTTCTACTTTTTTAAAAATTTAAATAAACTTTATTTTTAGGGTCACGGTTCTGCAAGATTTGGGTCTTATGAGCTAAAATTTTATTTACATGCTTTTTTCACTATTCTAAACTAGTAAAAACATTTTCAGCGAAATGTAAAAAATTTCTTCACGGGTTTACGTGAAATATATATTATTATGAAATATTGAAATTCGTTCAGAATGAACTTTTACTACAGTTTTTTTTTATTAGTCTTGACGTTTATTTCGTCTTTACAATACATCAGGAAAGTATAATACATTTTTAGGCCAATTTTTTATTTGAAAATTTTTATATATCAAATTTTGAAATTTTAAATATTACCTGAGATCTTACCAGAGATCTCGTGTGAGATTTTGAGTAAAAATTCATGAGGTTTTCGTATGATATTTCACCTGAGATTTTTTGGTAGGGATATATATATATATATATATATATATATATATATAATCATGCGAAATATCATGCGAAAACCTCATGAAATTTTACTCAAAATCTCACACGAGATCTCTGGTAGGATCTCAGGTGAGATTTAAAATTTCAAAATTTTAAATATAAAAATTTTCAAATAAAAATTGGCCAAAAATGTATTATACTTTCCTGATGTATTGTAAAGACGAAAGAAACTTCAAGAATAATAAAAAGAAACTGTAGTAAAAGTTCATTCTGAACGAATTTCAATATTTCATTAAGTGTACATATAATAACATGAGATTTTCGTATGAGATCTCAGGTGAGAATCTTACTTGAGATTATTCAGTAGGGGTATGTGAATAATCATAATTAAAGTATAAAATTATAATTAAATTTAAATATTTACGTAAATAAATGGTATATATGTGTTATTATTGTATGTATATATCTGCTGCGGATTCCCGGAAAAACAACTCAAGTCCATTTTTTTGAAAATTGAGTTTTAAGCGATTTTAATATCTTTATATAGTATATTTTCAGATAAAAGTGCACAAAATCAAGAAAGTGTAAAAATAAGTAGCCTTATCTACTATTTATGATTTTTTTTACATTAGTTCAAATGGAAAATAAAAATTTTAAGTATTAGTATCTTCAAAACAGAAAAGTGGACTTATGTTGTTATTCTGCAAAACCATATATATATTATGTATTAACTTATTAATTTATTGTACAATTATATTAAATATTTAAAGTGTATAAATAAAAAATTACAAATATAAAATATAGTATTTTTATTATGATAAAATTATACATTTAATATAAATAATATATATATATATATATATATATATATATATATATATATATATATATATATCGCCGTGCTGGCATATTGTCGGCAAATTGCACGGCACAGTGCTGACACGTTGCCGGCACGCGGGCCGCAGCACCAATCGCGCATGCAAATTGCGTCGGCAAAATGACGGCACTATGACGGCCCGCGTGCCAGGACCGCGTTCCTGCACCGTGCCGTCTCAGAAGCGGGGCAGGAATCCGTCACAATGCCGGACCGTGGGCGGCCCGCGGGCCGTCAGCGTGCCGACACAGTGCCGACTCAATGCTATCTGGGATATGTTATCCCAGATAGCAGCCCGTGCCGAGCACGGCGTGCTGGCACGGCGTGACGAATTTGTGCCATCACTGTGCAGTCGCGGCGTGCTGTCCGATTCGGTGGCACGTCGTGACCGCCCTGTGCCGTCATCGTGCCGTCACGCAACATCACTTTTTTGAACTTTTAGATTCCAGCAGAATGACGGCACAGTGCAAGCCCGCCGTGTCGGGAAAATCGTGGCCGCAATGTGACGGATTATGGACAGCACGACGTGCCATCAATATAATTATAAAAATATAATTTAATTGCATATTTAAGTTATTATTTCTATTACAAATAAAATTGATAATAATAGTAATGATTTGTTAATTTATTTATATGGGGCTCAATTGGTGTAATTGAATAAATAAATAAATATAAATAAATAAATAATAGTATAATTTTATGATTTATATTTTTATTAATAATAAATATATTTGTTTATAATTGAATATTAAAATTGATTTACATTATAAATTTAAAGTCTTGAAATAATTTCTGTTGTTTGAAGTAATATATCGCATCCCGCCATTGCAGTAATCTCCCTGCTTTCATGAAGACTTGATCTTCAATTGCAGACGCGTGCAATAAGTGAAATTGTTCTTAATAATTATAGCGGTATTATTGTAGTTATTAATTATTGTAGTTATCTGTGGTGTAATTTGGAATTCTGAATTATATAATTCGACTGTGGCAAGTTTGTGGTGGATGTTCGAGAGGAAGTGCAGCTCGTCTTGTGGATCATCCTGGCGCGCGCACGTGCAATTGCAGTTCATAGTAAATAATTACTATCATTAATTATTTACATGCTGCAATTTGGATTTTCCAAGAGAACTGTGGCAACTATCTGGACATTTCAGAGTGAAGAGATTGTCTTGAGGATCACCCTGGCTGAGATGTAAAATTTTTTTATTTATAATTATTCTAATAATTATATTATGTTAATAAATAGGTTAGTTTTGACGAGGAAGGACGAGTGGCCAGGACGAGGAAGTGCGACGATGGATGCAGCAGGAGGGGTATCTGGGCTACGGTCCCCACGAAGGGGCACGAAGACGAGAGCTGCAAGGCCCAGGACGGCGTACTTGCGGCAGCAGCAGTGGCACGGTTAACCTCGAAGAGGTTATGTTTACATACAGCTTCCTACTGCATTCGTCCACTGCCAATATTATCAGGTGAGATTAGTGTTTAGTTTATCACTGTAATCTCCCCTTACTAATGCTGCGTTGTTTCTAGGTGTCTGGTGAGTGCTTCGGAGGTTAAATGAACACTCAAACTCTAAAATCCATGAATCTTCAAACATATGAAACCTACAACCCATGAACCGTCAAACCCCTGAACGCAAGACTTAGTTTTATAATTATTAAATTTTTCATTTCTTAAATATATCCTTTATGTTTAGGTCAACTACTTGATTTATCTTGGTGGTAGAAATACCGATGACTCTGACTTTGCAGTCAACACAGAGCTTCTGTGCAATGTTACTTGGCTTGGAGATAAGAAAAAAAAAGTCACAAGACTACGTGATACCCGTTTTGTGTCAGCTTGTGAAGGTATATTGTTTTATATATTTTATTTTACTTGTCACACTAGACTTATTATATTAATTATGAATGTTTCCATTTTTGACCAGGGCCCTGAAAAGCCTTAAGCAATGTCTACGGCGTCTCGAAGAGATACGCAGAGACGTGCTACTGCCCGAAGAAAGAGATGAGGAGCAGCTGCCACCATCTCCGAGGAGAAGACGAGCTCCTGATGAAGAAGAAGAAGAAGAAGAAGAACATCAAGAACCCCTGCCATCCAGTCCAAAAAGAAGAAGAGTTTTTGAATGCGACATTCATGAAATTTGTTTTGCCGTCTGGGAATTCTTTAGTGTTATTATTACTTCTATTAAAATAAAAATAATAATTGTTTTCAGATGCCGTTGAGAGACGTTAGAAAATAACTCTAGAACCGATCCAGCACGTACTGAGAGACGACGTCAAGGAATAAAGACTGCCGATTCAGCGACTGACCCAAGACTGAGGTAGACAAGCTGAGGCTGGGAGCGACAAAAATGACATCGTTTTCAGACTTGCAAGCTGAGCTTCAAGGAGGGCCTAGCAAAGGTAATTTATTCATCATTCTATTATAACTTTCCAACCCATAATGCAATAAAAATCTTATTTTTTTGTTTGTTTTCAAAAGAGTTCATAACACTTCGAGCGCAGAAACGGTGTGCACCTGCCTGGAAGTGATAGCGATCTGCTGAATGGTTCCCAAGGTCATGCTGTTGTCGTACGAGCGCGTGGACATGCCTGCAAAACTCTCGATGACGCAGGGGCAACGAGAATGATGTTGAGTAGGAGGCTTCTTGCGAGTTGCAGCTCAGACAATCCCTGTTAAAAAATTGAAGCTGGATTTCAAGCTTGAAATTCAGCGATGAGGTTGAATCTGGTTTGATCGAACTTAAAATCCAGCTCGATTTCAAGCTCGAAATCAAACTCAAAAAATCCACCCTGATCGACCTACATTTCAAGTTTGATCAAGCTGGATTCAACCTCATCGCTGAATTTCACGTTCGATCGAGTCGGATTCAAACTCATCGCTGAATTTGAAGCTTGAGATTTAGCTTGATATTTTCAATAGGGGAACCTGCACACGGCCTGCACCATTATTTACGTAAATATTTTCAGGGACTATATATATATAAAATTTCTTCATATATATATATATATATATATATATATATATATATATATATATATATATATATATATATATATATTCCACGTCGACCATGGAAGAAATTTTTTACATTTCGTTTTAAAATGTTTTTACTAGTTCAGAATAGTTAAAAAATGTATGCAAAAAAAATTTAGATTACAATACCCTAACTATGCAGAACTGTGGCCCTATTAAAAATAAAGTTTTTTTCAATTCTTAGAAACAGAGAAAACTTTAATAATTTTTAGCTCCAGATAGGTGCAATTTAGGTATTTACACATATACATTTTTATTATTTTTCTGTATATTTTTCTGTAAATTTTCTATAGAATATGCTAGCACTTTTTTTAGGCCCTAATTACCACGTTTCTGATTGATTTATAAAAGATATACCGTTATATAGTAATAAGAGCTTCAAAATGAGACCAGGTAGACCATGGACCGAGCTTATTAACCGAAGTAACAGAATTTTGAAGGAAATCTACATACAATTTGTATATCTATATATGAAGATTTATTTTATAAATGATATACCCTACATACATATAGATATATAAATTGTATGTAGATTTCTTTCAAAATGCTGTAACGTCAGTTATAAAGCTCGGTCCATGATCTACCTGCTCTCATTTTGAAGCTCTTATTACTACAAAATTTTGAGATTAAAATAAACTGCCGAAATTTTTTAAATAGCATATAACAGTATATATCTTTTATAAACCAATCAGAAACGTGACAATTGGGGTCTGAAAAAAATGTCAGCATATTGTACAGAAAATTTACAGAAAAAAATGCATATATATATGTAAATACCCAAATTGCACCTATCTCGAATTGATTTTTCTACTTTTCTAAAAATTTAAATAAACTTTATTTTTAGGGTCACGGTTCTGCAAGATTTGGGTCTTATGAGCTAAAATTTTATTTACATGCTTTTTTCACTATTCTGAACTAGTAAAAACATTTTCAGCGATTTGTAAAAAATTTCTTCACGGGTTTACGTGAAATATATATTATTATGAAATATTGAAATTCGTTCAGAATGAACTTTTACTACAGTTTCTCTATTAGTCTTGACGTTTCTTTCGCCTTTACAATACATCAGGAAAGTATAATACATTTTTAGGCCAATTTTTTATTTGAAAATTTTTATATATCAAATTTTTAAATTTTAAATCTCACCTGAGATCTTACCAGAGATCTCGTGTAAGATTTTGAGTAAAAATTCATGAGGTTTTCGCATGATATTTCACCTGAGATTTTTTGGTAGGGATATATAAATATATATATATATATATATAATCATGCGAAATATCATGAATGTTTACTCAAAATTTCACACGAGATCTCTGGTAAGATCTCAGGTGAGATTTAAAATTTCAAAATTTGATATATAAAAATTTTCAAATAAAAATTGACCAAAAATGTATTATACTTTCCTGATGTATTGTAAAGACGAAAGAAACTTCAAGACTAATAAAAAAAACTGTAGTAAAAGTTCATTCTGAACGAATTTCAATATTTCATTAAGTGTACATATAATAACATGAGATTTTGGTATGAGATCTCAGGTGAGAATCTTACTTGAGATTATTCAGTAGGAGTATGTGAATAATCATAATTAAAGTATAAAATTATAATTAAATTTAAATATTTACGTAAATAAATGGTATATATATGTTATTATTGTATGTATATATCTGCTGCGGATTCCCGGAAAAACAACTCAAGTCCATTTTTTTTAAAATTGAGTTTTAAGCGATTTTAATATCTTTATATAGTATATTTTCAGATAAAAGTGCACAAAATCAAGAAAGTGTAAAAATAAGTAGCCTTATCTACTATTTATGATTTTTTTTACATTAGTTCAAATGGAAAATAAAAATTTTAAGTATTAGTATCTTCAAAACAGAAAAGTGGACTTATGTTGTTATTCTGCAAAACCATATATATATTATGTATTAACTTATTAATTTATTGTACAAAAATTAAATATTTAAAGTATATAAATAAAAAATTACAAATATAAAATACAGTATTTTTATTATGATAAAATTATACATTTAATATAAATAATATATATATATCGCCGTGCTGGCTTATTATCGGCAAATTGCACCGCACAGTGCTGACACGTTGCCGGCACGCGGGCCGCAGTACCAATCGCGCATGCAAATTGCGTCGGCAAAATGACGGCACTATGACGGCCCGCGTGCCAGGACCGCGTTCCTGCACCGTGCCGTCTCAGAAGCGGGGCAGGAATCCGTCACAATGCCGGACCGCGGGCGGCCCGCGGGCCGTCAGCGTGCCGACACAGTGCCGACTCAATGCTATCTGGGTATGCTGAATATATACACAGTTTACGATTGCCAGTGAGGAGTGACAGGCGTTTGAATTTTTTCGAAGTATCTATCGAGTATAGTAACGAGCCGCGAGACAGTGAAAATGGAAGCGAAACCAAAATTAAGTCAGGAAGCGACATGGAAGAAATTGCAAGAGTATTACAATGCCAACGGTGCGAAAATCAACATAAATAAGCTGTTTCAGGAAGATCCCGGCCGCTTCGAAAAGTTTAGGTATAATAACATTTGGAGCATACTCATCGCTTGACCTTGGTGTGACCTCTCACCTTCTTATCATATAGTTCTATAGAAAAAATTGAAATGTCAATTCAGAAGTTCGAAATCACGCTATATGTAGATGCATAGAGACTGATGTAATGATTTGCAACAATAGTTGCATTGATGAAAAAAAAAAATATATAAATTGCACTGCTTATAGTTGTTTTCTTTTTATTGTTAATGAATATTAATTAATTGTGTTTTATTAAAAAAAAAACTAAGTATAAAAAATATTCTTAGTATTATGTAATATTGATTTATTGTTGATAGTAAGGTTATGATAATTTATGTACAGTTACATCAGGCGAATTTTAAATTGTAATTTCAGTTTGACGCTTGACACACCAAAAGATGGGCCCATTCTTCTTGATTATTCCAAAAATCGTGTCACCAATGAAGTTCTTAGTCTGTTATTGCAATTGGTATTTACAAATAAAAATTTACAGATACAGACCAACTTTTTAATTTATATGAAAGTAAAAAATTTCTTCAATGATTTATCGTTTTTAGGCAAGAGACCGTAAAATAGAACAAGCTCGAGATGCAATGTTCACTGGACAAAAAATTAACTTCACAGAAAGCAGAGCAGTGCTTCATACTGCACTACGTAACAGAGCCAATACTCCAATTTTAGTTGATGGAAAAGATGTGATGCCTGAAGTAAATGCTGTTTTGGCTCATATGAAAGAGTTTACAAATCAGGTAATAGAGTCATTCTTTTATTAAATTGTAAAAACTTTAATATTATACTTATTTTGAACACTGTTATTTTTTATGCAAAGGTTGTATCCAAAGAATGGAAAGGATTTACAGGTAAACCTATTGAAGATGTTGTTAATATTGGAATAGGTGGTTCTGACCTGGTAAGTTTGTTTTTCATACGTTCCGAAACTTTAATATTTTATTTATTTTATCCTTAAATATAATTTAATATTCTTCAAGGGACCACTTATGGTGACAGAGGCTTTGAAACCATTTCATGTTGGACCGAGAGTTCATTTTGTTAGTAATATTGATGGAACACATATAGCTGAAACATTAAAGAAACTAAATCCAGAAACAGCTCTTTTCATTATTGCATCAAAAACTTTCACAACACAAGAAACAATCACAAATGCTACCTCTGCTAAGAAGTGGCTTCTTGAACATTTGAAAAATGTAAGTTAATTTAATAATTTGAAATTTTGAAGACATTTAATTTAATTTAAAGACATTGCAAATTTAATGACTTTTATATTTGTAGGACTCTTCTGTAGCTTCTCATTTTGTGGCACTGTCTACTAATACACAAAAGGTCAAAGAATTTGGTATTGATGAAAAGAACATGTTTGGTTTTTGGGATTGGGTTGGAGGACGATACTCATTATGGTCTGCCATTGGCTTATCAATTTCCTTGTCTATTGGTTTTGATAACTTTGAGAAACTTTTAGAAGGAGCCTTTTATGCAGATCAATATTTCCGTAGTGCTCCATTAGAAAAGAACGTTAGTAAAAATTACATTACCAATCATTATCTATTTTGCATTATAAAAACAAAGTTTTGACTTTTTAGGCTCCTGTGATTCTTGCTTTATTAGGAATTTGGTATCACAACTTTTATAATGCTGAAACTCATGCATTATTGCCATATGACCAATATCTTCACAGATTTGCTGCATATTTCCAACAAGGTGACATGGAAAGTAATGGAAAATATGTAACAAGATCTGGTGATTCTGTTGATTATTCAACAGGTAAGAGCATAACTTTTTTTAAAAAATTCACAAACAATTTGCAATTTTAAATGTTTAAATTTGTTAAAGGACCCATTGTTTGGGGAGAACCCGGAACAAATGGACAACATGCATTTTATCAATTAATCCATCAGGGTACAAGGCTGATTCCAGCAGATTTTATTGCACCTGCACAATCACACAATAAGGTTCATATTTAAATCTTAATTAAATAAAAATTTAATAATTTAATTTAGATAAATATATGAGCATATTAATTTGTAGGTGCAAGGGGATTTGCATCATAAAATTCTTCTATCTAACTTCCTAGCCCAAACTGAGGCTTTAATGAAGGGAAAGAGTCCAGATCAAGCACGAGATGAACTTCAAAAATCTGGAATAAGTGCTGATCAAGTGAACTTGCTATTGCCGCACAAGGTCTTTGAGGGAAATAGACCAACTAACAGCATTCTTGTAAAGAAACTTACTCCATTCACCTTAGGAACTCTGATTGGTTAGTCTAAAGTTATTTAAAATTTTGATTTAGTACATTTTTTATAAAATTTCATCTATTCTAATTCTTTCCAATATTTATAGCAACCTATGAACATAAAATCTTTGTACAAGGCATAATTTGGGACATTAACTCCTTTGATCAATGGGGGTATGTATAATTAACAATACTCATAATTTGTTTGAATTATTTTAAATTAATATGATTGTTTAAATTTTAGCGTGGAACTGGGCAAGCAATTAGCTAAGGCCATAGAGCCTGAGCTCAACACTGCTGACAAGATCACTAGCCACGATTCTTCAACAAATGGTCTAATTGCATTCATAAAGGCTCACAGTACTTAAATGCTTTTTTCAATAGCATAGTAAAAAATGTTGGGAAAAACACCTAGATCTATGAGATTTCACCATCAGCCCTAAGTGATAATTTTGTTGCTACCCAGGATGCGTCTACAATGGCCTAACAGCCTTCATCAAAACTCAGGCTTGCATGTGTACTTTGCTGTTTGTTACTCCCTTACCCTAAAACTTAATTGGTGTTGATTTTAAACTTGCAGTTCGCTGCATTGATTGCTTGTGATTATACTCGTAGTTTATGTAGATCATAAACGTATAAAAATTATTTGTAAATTAAAAATTTCTAGTCTCTCTTGTAGGTTCGAGAGAAGTTTAGACTATATTACGTATATACTATCACTGTCTCATATATTTGTATTGATGGTTGCTATTGTAATTTATCAAAATGGATGGTGCAACCACACAGCTTTATTTTAATCAACTGTCGTTATGCAAACATTCGCCCACTTTTTTTTACGTTTGATAAAATCTTTTGTCTCATTGATTTTGATACATGCCTCTTACACATCAAACGGTTCTTTTATTAACTAAAAAAAAACAAGAAAAGAAAAAACTGTTCCATATATACAAAATGGGAGTGCGCTAGTCCACAAGAATGTTCGATCGATGGCATTGTTGCTGTCAGTTGTCATTGTTGACGTTAATAAATTTAATAATACAACAAACCCAAAGCATGTGCACGACCAGTCATTAATGCAGCGCAAGCGCATTTTCCTCCACCTCTCTCACTCTGTCCAAAACCAGTTGAATACTCCGCGAGAGGGGAAAAAAACCCGAGATTCGAGATTATATCCAGGATGAAGGAGCAAACATATACACACACCGACACGCATTCATTCACTGTCATCCACTTTGACACACATCATGTGCGCGCGCGCGGTGAGCAAAAAAGCAAAACAAAACAAGGACATCGCGTGGCGACTGCAGGAGAGAGAAGAGGGGCCAATGATGCGCGACGACGACGAGGCTCGCCGCTCGCGTATAAGGTATACATTGCGCGTTAATACTTCCTGCTGCTACTACGGCCGTCCGAATAAATTATGAAACGCACGTAATAAGACACCGCGCGGGCCGCCGCGAACTTTGCACCGCCCTCCACCTCTCCTCTCTTCATTTTTCCTGCAAGGCGGCTAATATGCAGCTGCAGCTGTTGTAGGTACTCTTCGTTGCAGTCGTCCATCTCCGGATCGCGGAGCAGAACGGACAGATTTTGTGTATATATCTTATTACGCGTTCGCGCGCGCGCTCGTGTTGTTGGCGTCGTCATCGCCTTTTTCTATCTTGAAAATTGAAACTATCCTATTATAGGTATATATTGCAGTGTGCGTGCCGCGGATCTTTTAGAAAATAGAAAGAGGCAGGCTCCGGTAGTCCGGTTGTTTCGCATACATTTCATTTCGGACGCGCGCAACTATATATAGCTCATACTCGCGTGTAAACAGTATGTAAATAAATAAATACATGTATCTACATATATTTATACATCAAGTGGTTTCGGGGTAAAACTAAGTTTACACAGAGATTGAGTACTTCGCACACGGAGTGATTAACAACAATGCATCCGAGATTAGCTGTTTTTTCGCGCCCGAGTTAACCTTGAATTCCGCGGCCTCTTATCGTATGCACGATCACAGATAACGTTTCGTAATTCGTCTATTCAAGTTTGAGGAAAAATCTCCTGTAATCTCGACGTTTTACACCGCCAGAGGTGTACGCACACAGTACACAGTACGCACACACACGCACATACACACGCAGAATCTCTCATCGCTCTGACGTATACAAAACACTGAATCAACAGCCGCGCGCGAGATCCGAAGGACACACTCCAGCATAATACAAGTAGTGCAGCGTTTAAAAAACTGCCTACGCTACTTACGCACTCTCTCTCTCTCTCTCTCACTCTCGTATGCACACTGCACATACGAACCTAATATACCTACTTGTAGTTATTTATCACCGCACGCGCGCGTTCCGGTTTTGTGCAGGCAGTTCCTTTTTCTTTGCGCGCGCGCGGGGGTGTGGTGTTGTGCGGGGCGCGCGGTTTTTTAATGGCGTGAAAGAAATATAAGGAAAAACAACGGGCAAGAGCAGCCCGCTGCAGCTGTGCAGCAGAAGCGCGCGGATATCGCGGCCGTGCCCGAGTGGAGAGAGAGAGAGAGGAGGGAGATTTTTGTATACATATACTTTTGTTGTTGTTGTTTGCTCCACTTTGTGCCCCGAAGACGACGACGACGACGACGACGAGGTGTGTTCGAGGCGCACGGCTCTCGGGAGTGCAGTGCGCGCGCGAGAGAGAAAGAGATAGTGAGAAATGGAGATTCTGACCAGGCATTACGGGGCCCTGGAGGAGAGGATTCTCAGCGGCCTGGCAGCCAACGAGCTACGTCATCGGTAACGTATATATATTCTCTCGTTCGTCGATTAATTAAAGATTTTCCTCTTCTTTGGCTTTTTGTTTCTTCTCTTTCTTTCCTTTTCTTCTCTGTGCTTTGTATTCGTGTGTGTGTACGAAATCTGGACCGACGTGACTTAACCTCCAATGCCTGCATCTCCCTATTTACTTTGACAACCTTTTGTTATTGTGCACTTTGTTCCTTTACTTTGTGCGTCGGGGAAGCGCGCAGTTTCTTTGTGGGGTATTTTTACTTTTTCAAAGAAGCGCAATTTCGGTCACACGCTTTCCACGTGCTTCGCGCGAGCGATTTTTGAAGGTTTACATTGATTTATGTTGCTTGAGTAAATAAATATAGATTTGCTTGTGCTAAAGTTTCTCGTTTGGCATTTATTTGTTTAAAGTACAATTAACTTTACGGGTGTTGAAATGATTGACATAGTGGGTTCATTTAGGAGTGAATGCTTGATTCTTGAAATTAAAGCCTGTTTCCTAAAGTAAAAGTAGATTGCTTTTATTTAATCTAAAAGTTTGAATCATATCAGCATTTTATCAGAAATACGTAGTCAGAAACAATACCATTTAATATGTTTAAAAAATTAAATAATTTTAATTTTGTTTTTGTATTTTAGAACTAAAGACTGCAGTGGATTATGGCTTGGACCGCTTATTGGTTTAAGCGCTTTGATAACATTTTTGAAAGAAGATACCAGTTACTCAGAAATATGTCTATTAACTGGTATCGCAGGGGGAGGGTTGATAGTCAGCTGTATATGCCTGTATACTCGACTGATGATGGATAACGTAGCAGCAAAAGACTTTCATGTTGTATATTTTTTACCTGCCATAACATTGTCTACCTTGTTTCTACTTGTCGGTAATAAAGGTAAACAATTTTATGAAGATCTTATAATATTTGTGAAAAGAGCTTGAAAAATCAAAATAATCTATTATAAATTTTAATTTAAAAAAAAACTGTAAAAACTATACTTAATTAAGTGCAGGATTACTGGTGAGTGTAACATGGGGTCTAACAGTTGGAAGCTTAAGTACGTGGGGTGTCATTCAGCTGATGTCCAATTTTCCTGGTTGTTTCACTTTGGGTGAAGCAACAGCAGTCATGCATGGTGTTGTACTTTTTTTACTCTCTACTTTCACAAATTTGCCATTGAGGTATCATTTACCTCCTATTCATGATAATGATATTGCTACTGCAATATTGCAGGTGAGTTTTTTTCATATTCATAAATATCTTAAAAAATTGTCTAATAGTCATTATTATTTATAACTGTTTACCATTACAGGTGATAATTCTCTATGTTATATCGATTTGCATTTTGTGTGCAAATTTTCCTAAATTACGTGGACCAACTCAATTTTACTCATTAGTAATTGGAATGCTACTTGTTGTAGTTATTCCTGCTTTACATATTATACTAGATCAAAGTCCACTTCTTTGGATACTTTCATTTGTATTCAGTTCATATAGTAGGGTAAGTTTAAAAATTCATGAAGAATTATTTATGATCCAATTTCTTTTTAGTTTTGAATAATCTAAACTCAGTACATTAATATTATTTATTTACAGATTTTACTAGTTATGTATTGGGCTGGATGCTTATGTCTTGCTTCAGTTGCTGTAATTTATCAAGTTCTTAAAAATTCACATGCAACTACTTCAGTTAGAAAAATTTTTCATGTTTTGGCAGTTATGGTGTATATTCCAGGTTTAATTTGGCAACCAACATTCTTATATTTGGCGAGTGGTATAGTTTTAGCACTATTTTCAATCATTGAGGTAAATAATATACTTTTTAAAAGGTCTATTTAAAAATCAGTTTTTAATACAGTTTTAATTCCGTTAAAGCTTTTAAGAATTTTAAAATTGCCACCTTTGGGAGGATTTCTTCAAGAAGGTTTTTCCACATTTGCTGATGAGAAAGATTCATTTATTTCATTAACTCCACTATATTTACTAAGTGGTTTGTCAGCAACCCTCTGGATGCCCACTGAAAGTATGGGTTTGTTGCCATTGATGAGTGGTGTCCTAACAATTGGTGTAGGAGACACTGCAGCCAGCTTTGTTGGTAGTAATTGGGGAAAGCACAAGTGGGTAGGATCAGAAAAATCTATTGAGGGTACAATTGCTTGTGTTATTACTCAGCTAATCTTAATTTTTGGATTTGCTACTTTTGGTATGTTTTAACTCTTATATTTTTTAAACTTTCTATAGTATTTTATAATGAATCATGCAACTTTTTTCAGGATATGTAGAGAGTACTTCATTACTAGTCAGAAGTGTATGTTCAGTGATTTTGATATCACTTGTTGAAGCTCGTACTGAACAAGTCGACAATCTGGCGTTGCCATTCCTAATGTACCTGTGCCTTACAATTTAAAATAGGTAACATAGCATTCAAAATTTAGTTTTGAATGTTCTTAAAAGATGTTTATTTTCTGATAATAATGATTGTCGTCATCGTGACAGTAAAGCAACTTTTTTAAGATACTGAAAAATTTGACCAAGGATGTGTTACATCTCTTTAATGATCAAACCTAGCTTTAACATACTTTACTTATAAAGTATGCATCGAATATTTATTATATTCGATGTAAGAGATCAACATGCATATGTTCTTCTGTTAAATTATTTACATTCAATACTTTTGTTTTTTGTTAAAAGTCTTTATATATATAAAATGTTTTGCTTTTACCGACTCTAGAGTGATTAGATGAATGGATTTTCTATATAACGTGTATATGCTATATATATATATAACGTTTATATGCTATATATATATATATATATATATATATATATATATATATATATATATATATTTATGCCAAGTAATGAATGGTTTAAGTAATGATCATAAAAGTTGTGCCTAAGAACTCTTTATTTTATATTACGAATCATTGATCATAGCATTCCTATTAATGCACTTTTCTAACAAATGCAGTTTAAAGACATTTCTGTAAAAAAATAAAATTTAGAAATGGCAAAGCCTATATGTCAAAGCGCCAAAATGTATTACAATAAAATATTTTTCTACTGGAATACAATTAAAGGTCTCAGTTATCTCTCAGAATTGACATTTCCGTTCCAATGCGATTAAAATGTAACTTTACAAAGTAAAGAATAAAAAGTTTGTGATATGAAGCTAGACTGTAAAAATGAAGCGTCCGTTGACGCAAACGTCGAATCGCAGTTTTTTTGCTGTATCTGAGATCTATATAACTACTATTTAGGGAATAGAATGACTAACAGCTTTATTTTTAAACGTTTTTATTGACCGCACAGCCTTAAAATCTGTCCACGCAGTGAACACCAAGCCCAAGTGTCGGGTCGATGTGCATCCCGGCGGAACGCGATAAAAAACATTGTCGGGCCACGTATCAAGTTCTTCCGTAATACTTAGCAAACGTGTTAATGGATAAAGGGAAAACTTACAAATGTTAACGAAAGAAACTTTTTCGTACATACAACGTAATTATTGTAGTATCTTATTTGGATTTCTCTTGAAACGTAACATTATCATTTTGAAAAATCAATTATCACATACGTATAGAACGGAAAACAAAATCTCATCGTCTTACTGACTTTCGTGGCACTGCGCATCGACAATCAATATCAATTTTTTATATTACAGCGGTTTTCAAGGTTTCACGAAGCCCACGCGATCGTTCTTTAAATTTAACTTTGATATTTCATGTTATTCATTTTTTTACAATCGCTCAATGTATGCCTTACTTTCTTTGGACTCCGTGATTACCAAAGAAGCACAATTATTCCTAAAGATACACACTACTCGTTACATTTGTAATTTCTTTTATAATCTGCTGTTACGGTTTGTATAGCAGTTAAATAAATATGCTGATACTCTTGAGTATATAGTTATTGTGTACTTTGTTTCTCATAATCTTTCCTATCATCTTGTAAAAGTTGTCCGCAACGATACTTCTGTAATATAGTTTTCAGGTAATTATTCGGCAACGTCAAAATAAACGAAAAATATTATATTTTTCCAAAGTACAACAATATTTATTACTATGATATTTATCTTATTAATTACGTTGTAAACTATAAAATTATTATAAACTAGCTTATTACAATAAACTATATAATATATAATCTTTGTAAGTTATAAGTAACTAAGAATACTTTGAAAATTATGATATGTTTTAGTTGAATCAAACTTCTATGTGCAACTAAACTTTAGTACAATAAATTAAAAAATATTTCTAAAACGTAGAAAAATAAACAATACAAAAATGACAATACAACTGACGTCGCTCTTCGACTAAACATAGACAATTATAATATTTATTTTTGTATAGAGCATAGTCCTAACTATATTTCGGTGAATCCCATTAATTCGAGTCTCTGCAGGTGTGATATATTAAAATTACTTTGCGTCAATCGGCATCCATTAGAATCTGTACTTTCGATTTGTTATTCATCCATTTCATTGGATTTCTATACACGCATCATCGAATAATCTAATCAAATTTAATCGAGTTTAATGACGAGAAAAATGAATTTGAAAATGCATTTTCTTCACATACATTGCTATGAATATTATACTAAAGTCGAATTTTCGAAATCTAAAAATTATTCATCTTACAAATTTTTCATTTATGGTATCTTTATGAAAAGCATTCATGTATATAAAGTTTGTGTGTAATAAAATTCATTCAACACTAATAAATTCAGCTTTTATAATTATATATTAAAATTCGTCCGACGTTAAACTCGTTAAAAATTTACTCGATATACTCTTCTTGGGTAATTCAACTTTGAATATCAGAAATAGTTGCTGCCCGAATGCGTCGCAAAATTTGAACGCCGCAGACGGGCTATATAGTCGTTTCTATATCATCAGAAATTTCGTCTTGCGAAAAAGGCATACTTACACGTTTATATAAGTTATGTGTTCGTCGAGAAAAATAGTCTGCATTATATCGAAAAGTAAGCGTCAGTACGTGTTTTGTGATGCGTTGCAAGAAAAATTGACATCCGTGTGCAAGATAATTCAAGGATTCCTGCTAAACATGGGCAAATTTTGATTGAATACCGTAATCAAGTAATACTTTCAAATGCTGATTCATTGAAAATTTTGCAAATTTCTTTGCGTTTAATAAAATTAATGAATTAAATAAATAAACAAAGTCACTACAAATGCTTTCGTAAGATTTTATTTGAAAAACAATTACATCTTTTGTTTTCGATTGATTTCAAATGCGATTCAATAACAACTTGCCCATTTTTGGTTCTCTCTACGTGCGATAGTTGAGGTACGTTGTACTTGAGTGTGTGTAATAATGTTGCATGCTATAGATGATTTAAGTCTCGATGATTTTTTTTTTATTTTATAAGTAATTTATCGTTATTATTATTATCATAATGTAATACGTCATTCGTTACAAAATCGCGACAAAGCAGCGCTCCGAATAGGCATCAGGCGTGGGCAAGAAAATATTGTGTCATCGTTTTTTCCTCTTTCAACTTAAAGAAAAGAAAATACCCACTGCTCTTCTCTTTTCCACGAAGGGAGGACAGACTTTTCGATGGGAGCTCTCGTTATTGATAAAATCAAGAACTAAAAATTTCATTTGATGTCATTCTATTATGTTTTTAACGGTGATCGAACATCTGCCTCCGTTATCGTCAGTAAATCATAAGAAGTCGAATCAGTTCTTTGTTTGTAAAAAATTATTCGTTTCTAATGATGATCGAACAAAGTTGTACGTATTTTAATGGCAAAATTATAAATAATAAAATTATACGACAAAAATCATCGAACTTGATTGAATTAAAAATCGTGATAGTTTCGTTCTTCCCTCGTGGAGATATATGGTACTTGACGCGCTAATAATCGATGAAAGTCCCAAGATTCTACAATACATGGTTACAAAAATGCGCGAGGACATTTTCTTATCATCACATTGATTGCACGGAATACGAAGAATAATTTTTAAAACTTTTTCTGTAACTGCATCCGAGGAAATTATCCAAGATGATGCGCAAATCCCTGTACCGTGCTCGAAAAGTTGGTTTTAAAAAGTTATTCTCAATATTCCGTCTGTACAAATATCCAAACCATGCGCATTTTTGTTCGACGCTTTTCTTTTCCTTATTTTAAAATAAATACATTATCGACCAGAACAGTGAATATAATATTCAATACAACGCGCAAAGTAGCACTCCTTTAACCAACGTCAATTACATATTTACAATTATGATTATAGAAGCTGCCTTAATTATATCACTAAAAGAAATGAAAATGAAAAACGCCTGAGAGCGAAGATTGGCTTTTTGCTAGTCTAGGCGTAATCTCTTCCTCGCAATCATAATTTTAACATGGTGAAAAAGAAACTTCTATTAAACAGAAACAAAATTTGAAAAGTGCGTGAAACACTTGGGTTACTAATAAAAAAGGCTCCCTCTTTACTTAAAAGAGATCATTGAAATAATGCCCAAATAATCAATTTTCTTTCCTTCATTCTTGCTTTGTGACTGGTCGTAAATCTTAACGTCTATTTAATGTGTGATATTTTTATGTTTATCATAAGCATATTTGAATATCGCATTCTTTTCCGTTTTAAACCCATAAAGTATGACATCGATAGAAAAGAGATAATGATCTACTATCTATACTTTATAAATACAAGTTATTCTAAATTAAGCATTTTATACACTGTCAAGTAATCTAAACATAATACTTTATTAGGTAACAAAATAGAAAGATTAAAATTGAATTATAACTTCATGATGTTCATAATAAGAATGTCAAAATAATAGGTTCGTAATCAGAAATGAGAAAATGCTCTTTTTTATCGGTGGCATCGACGGGATGATTTCGATCTCCCAAGTAGTCACACCCATAACATATTCACAAGTAGTTAATGGGTCATTCGAGTTCAATTATTGATGCCCCAGACGACAACTCATGAAATCGGTATACCATACACATTTATGTATATATACTTTGTATAATCTGTAGGATTTTTTCAGCTGCAAAATCATGAATTTCTATTTTCATCATTTTCCTAAATAGATACAGCCACGCCTCACATCAATAATAATTTTACATTTACTTCAGACGCCGACCCTTCTCTTTTTTTTCATCGTCTCTCGTCCGTAGTCGCGCTCATCAATAATTTTTTCCGCGATCACTTCGAGAAATCGAACTTTCTTGAGACTTTTTTCTCATTATATCACTTGCCAAAATACGTATGATTTTTTTATCGATTAAGTATAACATTTTCAATGATTTTCTACAGTTATGCATGATAGCCTAAATTGTTCTAATTATAAGCCGCATTATATTTTTGCCGCGCGGACATTATCGTAAAAAAGAAGTTTTGAAAAAGTAATTCTTAAGTAGCTTAAAAAAATAGTCACACTACACAATTTATTTTTCTATCTACGTATAATTGCTAACTAATTCATTTCTAAACTTAATCTAAGCTATAAATTTATACTTTTTATCTTTTCCTTTTAAATATACGCTTCCGTATATATTTTCGCGTCTTAATTTCAACCAGACGTGAACAAAAACAAATTACAGGATTGCATTTGCAAAAATATGACAAAAATCATATGTGATATTTTTTGTCATAAGTCTGTAATCACAGCACAAAACATTCCTGTAATTTTTTTTTCTAACACTGAGAGATAAATTTATTTGAAATAAATAAATTTGTTACTTTAATATTAAAACAACATTGAATTAATTAATACTTACTAAATAGTTCAAAGTAAAACTATTTTATAATAAAATTTTTCTCTCAGCGTGTAAATATGGTCGATTTCTCGCAGCGAATCGAGGAAATACCAATCGTCAGAGCGCGAAAAACGTACGTGTACTTGGATCATACGTTACGGGGACACATATTCGTAGATATGGACCGCTACTTGGATCGTCGCTCTCCTCCATCCTAATTATACATCGAAGTATGTATTATAGATTTATAAAACAAGACACCCCGAATTTCGTGCCTCTTGCGCATCATCCACTTGTAGCAGATCCGGGCACATTTCGCACAACAATGAGCAATGATATTGCGTAGCATTCTTTCACTAAAATCATCGTCAATTTCAAGGTCATAAATTATAAGGAACTTTGTTCTTTCTTTTGCAATGATTCTGAAAACCGTATATAAAGCACTCGAAATTTAGCATGACGTTATACAAAAGTGCGTTTTTATGCGCCTCGGCTTCAATAAAATTTGCATACAAAAGTGCATTTGTAATTCAGCCGAATACAAATCAAAAGGATTGTCTAAATATAGAAAAGTGCTCGCATCTGCTACAGCTTTTGTGTAGTTTTATTTGTGAGTGTATTCTTGGGATACCGGGACAAGGAAGGTAAAGAGGAAATCATCTTTGGAAATAGTCGAGGATAGGCTGCTGTCGCTGCGAACTCACGCGCCTAGTACAGGGTGATAGCGCGGTTACTCTCGTAATTTGTGCCAGTCGGCTATTTGACGCTTCGGCGAGCTGCAGACTTCGTTCCAGTGATTCAGGGCCGAACCTTGGCACTTGGGTCCGCCTATTTCCAGTCTGCCGATAACCTGAAATGACAGTTGCACGTGTTTACAAGTCTATGTGATTCTACGTGACTTTTAATTTTAGACCGCCGAGACGATTTTCCCAACGGATTATACAATGTTTACGAGGATTGATTTGAAAAAGAACTTTGAAGCTACTGATCTAAATGGTATAAAAATAGTTCAAGCATGTCTTACCACAACTAACTTATTTTACTCGCAAAAATATGTGTGCTAATTAATTTATATAATTTAATTAAAATTTATATTCATCTTAATATAGATAGATTTCATCAATCTCTAAAGCAAGTAATCTAAATAGCATAAAAAGTATTGTAAAGCGATCTTATCGCAATAGGTCTTATTCTACTTAAATAGATATGTGCATCGATTGATTTATATTATTTAATTAAAATCTAATTTATTTATTTAATTAATTAAAAAATTGTTATTGATCTTAATTAATTTAGAAGATAAATTTTATAAAACTTTTTTTGCAAAGATAACGTGTAACTGACTTATTCTACTGACATTATTATATGCGTCGCTTTATTCATATATTTAAATTTAAAAAATATTGATCTTGATTAATTTAGGTAAATTTCATAAAACTCTTATGTAAATGATTATAATAACTTAAATAGTTTTCAGGGTGCCTTACTATAGCTGATTTATTCTACTGAAATTATTATAAGCCTCGTTCAATCCATGTCATTAAAATAACAATTGTAATTTATCTAAATTGGGAAAAAGCCTGTTAATTATTTAACAAACTCTGGGTCTTAATTGATTATTCTACTTGAAATAAAGTTACTTATTTAGTATAAGTCTTTTGTACGCACCACCAGTACAGCTATTTTTAAAAAGTTCTAAGTATTCTAACATCCTTTTGACACATTGATTATTTCAAGTGATACGACCGAGTGTTTTATTTATCAAAAAATATAAGCCTGGCAATGCAGTACGCACCTCGTTCTTCGTGACTCTATCCCAGTCGAGAAGGGCGAACTCGAGGCTGATCTTGCTGAGGCCCTCGGCGCCATTCGGTATCTCGAATACGATCGACTCGTTGAAGATGGGATTGAGGGTGCGCTTCTTCACGTGCGTCTTCCTCTTAGCGATGCGCTGATTGTTGTACAGCAGGTAGATCTTGACGTACGGGTCCGCCAGGCCCGTCACGTCCATCTTCGGCAGATTGCGCGCCTTCAGCACGACGACGGTCAGCTTGCTGGCCGCCGGCTGCCAGCACAGGGACACCAGCAGCTCTCCGCGTCCCTGAGATTGGATCTGAAAAGAATGGATCGCATACGCGTGAAGCTTGAATTGAATTTCGAAATAGTTTTTTTTCTTTTTTAATCGTTTATGTGGAATGATTTTAGTAAAAATATCTATTGTTAAAAATATCGATTATTCTCAAGCTGCGTATGATATGAATAATATCGAGAAATCTTCAAACATATTAATTTGTAAGTACATACCTGCATATTTCAACTGAACCTTTAAAAATAATTGGAAAAAATAAATCTGCAGTTGATTGAAATATACACATTTAATTTTGTAGGAGTGGTATAAATTACTCCAATAAGGAAGGCAAATGAGATTGGGTTTTGCCTGTATATTTTGCCTAAGTACTTTTAAAAATAGTTTTGCATATACCCTTAAAATTGACTTAAACGGTATGAAAAATAAGAGTTTATTTTGTATACTTCAGTACCTGGCGTACAAGCATATGTATATGTATGGTGATCGAATTGAGACATATTGACATATTTTAAATTACCTTCAAACTTCGTGGGCAGATTTCTTGACACAGCGTGATTTGTTGGTTCTGTGCAATTTCCAAGTCGGATACGGAGGAAAGCGCGCAGACAACTTCTCCAATCACGTCGTCACGAGAGTATCTGTCGAAACTCATGACAACGAAGTGCAGGCTGATTTTCTGAAAACAGAGGATTCCATTTTTCAAGACATTGTCTGTGAATTTGAGAAAATCAATACAAATGGACTGACTTGATTTGCGCGCATACAAAAAAAACTATATTGAATATTAAAATTATGCAAATGTGCACTCTGCAAGTTGATGAATATAAGAAAAAAAGATGAATAAAAATGCTAATGAAGCCCGAAGAAGAAATTAGATTTTCTTAAAGATAATGAAGTTGTTCATGCAAATTTATAAATTTTCGATAAATATTCAACAACAAGCAGCGACACTTCGATTCTTAGAAAGTCAGTTACGATGTTCCGAAAACTATGTGAAACTCGTTAAATTAACTTTTGTCACTTCATACATTAAAGGGATGTCAAAGTTTATTAGCAATTCAAATTTCCCGTCTTAAATATTAGTAGCTGAATGATTATAATAGTTAGTATATTAAATATATAGATCAAATAATATAAACCAAGCCATCATTATCTTTCCTTACAAAATAATTCCACATTGTACAGAATTTTAAGCAAATATTTTAACACTTTCTTATTTTTTTGCATTTTTATTTGAAAAGATACTATGTAAAGATATCAAAATCATTCGAAACTCAATTTTCAAAAAAATTGACTTAATTCGTTTTTCCGGGAACCCACAGATTTTAACGCTTCCGCAAATACTAATCGAACAAAAGAAGGATGCCCACGGATGCGTAGTAAGTAAGAGAGCGCGAGGGGAAGTACGAAAGTGTCTCCATTGTTTAGAGTTTGTCAAAATATGAACTATGAACATTAAAAACAAAAATGTAATCCGGGGACGTGAAGGGAAACTGTAAAGAAAGACGGTCAATTGTGATAAAATAAGTGAAAAAAATCAAGATTTTATCAGACATTCAGTAGTAAACATCAAGATAATTCTTTTTATGTTTTTCACTTTATACAGAAGGAATTTTTGTTTAAATGCTTAAGATTTTATAAATTCTTGATGCTCATATCAGTCTTATAGATCCCCTATCAAGCTTAGTTGGGTCTTAGCTGGGTTTAGCATAGGCATCCATGGGCTTCTTCGATTCCAAGCTAGACTTACAAGACTTCGATCGAATAGTACTTAATCATGGAAGTATTGAAATATTGAACTATTTGCTTTTAATTTTGTATAATACATTTGTTCGGGATTCAAAGTCTGATCGACTCTAATTAACTCAGATTTTCAATATGGCGTCTTTTCATTTATGAAAGCTCAAGATTTAAAATAAGATCATAGTCAAAGCATGTAAGTGTTCTTTAATGAATTGTGAGTAGATCAGAGTTACTTAGAGTTGATTTACTCTAAGTCGATTTACTCTAAGACTCTAAACCCCGAACAAACTTAATGATTTATTACACAAAAGTAAAAGCAATCATATTATAGTTTTGTATTATGTATTAAAATAATATATTTAACTGCAACCACTTATTCATTCATCGTTTGTTAAGATTTAAAACGGAAACTTTAAATTTTAATTTTATTTTAACACTTTCTTTAAGTAGAAATTGTTTCCACATTACAAAGGTAAACGAAATTTATCTCATTATTGTGCAATATGATGTCGTTGTAGTACAACAAAATTTGGTAGACATAAAATATCAACAATTTCGTGAAAATCGATCGTGATTTGAAATACCAATGAGTTTATTCAAGTTCATGAATTAATGAAGCATACATTTCAATCGCATTGTAAATCAACTAATATTCAGTAAAATAATGATATGCAGGTACTATTTTAGTGAAAACTGGCTGATTGGCACATTTTCACTGGGGCCGATATATGCTTTTGTGTCCTTCCCTGATTTCTATTAGCTTCTCTTTTTAAACCGATTATTCTTTCTAGGTGCTATTTTGATATATTTCGTGATAAAATATCCAGTAGAAAATTCACTCGAAATCCAACTGTAAGCTATGTATACTTCCAGCTCTATTCCAGGTTTAATCCAGGCGGATATTAGATATATTTCTGGTCAGATCGGAATGGATTTCCAGGTCAATTTCCAGGTCAATTTCCAGTTGGAAATATAGGACTTTTTTCCATCAGGTTAATTTCCTGCTAGATGTCCAGTTGGAACTTTTCACCAGTATTATTATAATTTACAACAATTTTACTGTTGTTATCTGAAGAACAACATGAATTTATTTATCAAATCCGCGAAAGTTCTTTAATGATTATAAATTCTATAACAAATCAAAATAATGCTTATAAAAATATCTATCGGTTAAAAGACAATTCGTTAAGTTGAAAACCAATAGAAATCTCACGGCCGCCCAAAATTCATTTGTTGATAATTTTTGTTTATCCAAATTTATAACGTAAAAGTTTCATCCAAAATAACGTTGTCCATTCCTTCCCGCGCCGAACTGATTTTCACCTAAAAAAATACAATATACACAACGCAGTCTGAAAAAGCTCCTTCTCAACGAACCTGCAGCTGAGCATGCGAGATGCCGAAGAACGTAAAGTCCTCGTCGTAGACCGGATCCCGGGTGTTTCTGAGCACGCGTGTCTTGGTGCGGTGCTGCTTGTCGGGCAGCAGCTGGAGCTTGACGTAGGGATCGCTGCTGGCGTTGTGCTGGCCGCGGGCCGGCAGGGCCTTGCACTTGACGACCGTCACCACGAGGGCGTTCTGCTCGCTCAGGTAGCGCAGCTTGAAGACCAGCTGTCCGAGACTGTTGAGGCCGAGGCAGCCGTTGCCGCCGCCTACGTCGCCGTTGCGCGTCACGCTGCCGTCGACGCTGCTGGTCATGCTGCAGCTGTTGCCGTTGCTGCTCTCGAAGCGGTCGGCCTTCTCGCTGTTCTCCAGCTCGGCCTTGTCGCGCTCGTTCTCGATGCTCAGCGTCGTCACGTCGGCGGACGGCGTCTGGATCGGCGTGCCCGCACCTGATGAGCAAACTTTCCGGGTTTTGGATTTTTCGACGATTGGAGCTCTTTATAGGAGTATGTTGTGTATTTGAAGGAGTAGGGTTGTGTGCTGTGAGTTGTGGGATTTAGAGGATACTTAAAGCTTGTGCAAGGTAAATAGATGGCCCGGGGGGCTAATTCTTTAAGTTTAGCACGACGTGATAGAATCGATACACGGTCTTTTGGCCAATCAGAAAGCTTCTTTGAAGAAAAAAACGGCTGTATTACGCTTACGGAATAAGGCCCCAGTTAAGAAGTATAACTGTCAAGAAATGATAGTTAAATGATAAATGTTTTGCGACCTCATAAAACTCCATTAAAAGATAAAAAGAGCTCGTAATTGTACGTCGGGTACAAAAACCCGGATCCGAATCCGACCTGAGGACTCGACTTAAGCTTATGAGCTTTCTCGAACTTCTTAAGCGATTTATAAAGTTATAACAAAGTTTATTTTTATCATGAACTATATATCACTTGACAACTATATACGTTGGACAAGATCATTTCTCTAGCTCGTACGAGCTGTACCGAATATTTTAAAAAAAATCTCAGTCTACTAAATTCGGGTCCTTGAAACGTCGTCCTTTCAAGTAGATTTATGCAAGGAGTCCTTGCACACTCCTATTTGAATGCATGAAGAATTAATTTTCGTTATAATATTCTGTCCCGAGCAAAACCGAATATGAAACCTCTATAATCAGCTAAGGTGTATCCAAAGATTCAACCCCTTTAATATTCAGGAAAGTTGAAAAAGCTAGATATATAGGTTTTCACATTTTGAAATACATAGGTAGAAGTTTTATCTAGTTTTTCAACTTTTCCCAAAGCAAAGCTTTATTTAAGTATCTATATATTGTTTTTGTTTTCTTTATTAATATTTTAAAAATTTTGTAAGGAGTCATATAATATTATTGATAAACACTTAATGATACAATGTCAACATTTATTGAAATTTCATTACGTAAAATTATTTTCTTTACAATGAAATATTATAGGTCAAAGTATAACATTTACAAAATTTTCCTTCATTATTTTGTTCGGTTGATAAGAAGAATTAAAAGGTATTATAAGTTTAATTACAGTTTAGTAATAGCAATAATGAATAAAGCCAAAAAACAATAGCTTCGACAAACTCAATTATTTAGATATAAATTTGCACATTAGCTTTGTATAGCTTAGCTCTTGACATAAATCAAACAAAAAAATTTTATGTAAATAACTCCATCAATTTGTACCTTATTAAACTTCATAGCTACTGAATGTCTACTGCATGAGCTAAAGTAAAGCATCCAAATTCGATCGATTAGTCTTTATTGGCCTTCAAAAAGTGTCTTGTGTGTTTTCAAATTGTATAGATAATTATTAAGATCGAGATATACCGTCCGTTAAATAATAACTAAATTACTTTATTTAAATAATTACAGAAAAATTATCCTTTTCCTGGACGACTTCAATTTTTTGCAATCAAAACCTACTTTTATATACATTTGATAAGCATAATAAAAACTTGTTTTATTTTATTAAATTTATTTGTAATTTTTGAGCATTAAATACAGTAATGCTATTAAAAATAAAATAAATTTTAATAAAAGATTACGTTGCCAGTAGTTTTTAATCTATGTAATGATAACGAAGTTTAAAAGTTTAATTTCTGTAATTTATATTATAAGACAGTAGCAGAAAGTTTAATTGGATTTCTCTGATGAAAATGAGAGAAGCTTATGAGTTTTTAGGAGTTCGCAATCAACCTTACTTCAGTATCATATTTGTAATTTGATTAACTAATTTAATAAAAAATTATATTTAAAAAAATTTTAATTGCCTGAATATAGATTTTATTCAGTATTAATATCGTTTCATATAATCAGATTAATAGTTAATTCTCTAAACAATAAAGCAATCAAATAATACATGACCGAGAAAGCTTTTCTATTCATTTCTAAATTTTCCTTTTACTAGTAAAAGTTTATTTTCTGTGCTTTCGTTTATAAAATAATACAAATTCGATTTCAGCTGGCAACAAACGCGTACATTACTCACTCCAACTTCCATAACTTAATATCCCGCTGGGCTTAATCGCTTAGCATATTTCACTTAACCTTTACTTGTTTTTACGTACTGAAGTTTCTTTTCAATGTCAAGTTCATTGTAATCTTTGTAATTCATTAAACTTTAATAAACTGATGCTAAATAACTCTCTAATTTTTGTTCACTGAAATATATATAAGTTGTAATAAGCGTATATGTCAGGCAGTATATTTCTAATTATAAATAAAATTCCATCTTACTTTTTGTTTCTTAAATCATTCATGTCTTTCGATTAATAAAAACATAACAATACAGAAGTTTTTGCATAGATTTATTAAGAAACCTTTTCTATAACAATATCTATAACAATACTCTACTCTATATAATAATGCTCCATTATACAAAGTTTTAAGCAAATAATGCACCGCTTCAACGAATGCTATTCAAATAAAATCTCCAGGGTGAATTCTCGAAATTCTATTTGAATAGCATTCGTTGAAGTATCAAAATACTCGCTTCGAACTTTATATAATAACAGAATACAATTCGGATCAAATATATTTAATTATATCCAACCATAATTATTCATTTATTACATCAGTAAGATTTAAAGCGGCAAATTTTTATTTTTAATTGTATTTGATACCTTCTTAAGCTTTTTTTTATTTTAATGTCAGATTTATTGTATTCTTCGTAACTCATTAAATTTGAATAAACTGATGTTAAATAACTCTCTAATTTTAAATTACTAAATATATATTTGGTGACAGATGTTCTAGTCAGACAATTTGTTTCTACTGATTCTTACATGAAATTATAAATAAAGTCTTGGTTTTGGTTAAATAAATCATGTATTCCGATTAATAAACAAAATAAAATAATAAAAATATAAAAGCTTTTTGATAGATTTATTAAGAAACCTATTTTCTATAACAATTTCATATGTACGGTACATAAAAAGTACTGCACAACTCTACGACTCCACCTTGGCTCGTATAATATCTACACGTTGAGATCACAGCCAAATGACAAGAGTTTCGATCCTCTCCCTATGTACGTATACACACACATATAATGCTCCATACTATTTATTACAGATCCCTCGTAAAACGGAATAGGACCATAAATAAAAGAATAAGAAGGACTAAAACCAAAACAAATTGTAAGTATTACTGCTTGGAGGCGTAGTCAAAAAGTTTTTCTTGAAACTTCCGCGACTTTATTTCTTGTATACCTTATGTCTTTAAAAATGAAACAATGATATAGTTTATTGAATTTAAGCATTATAATATATTATGCTTTTAATAATATCATCTGGCGAAACATTATTAAACATTATGTTTTTAAGATTAAATATTTGTGTCTATATGTTCGTAACATCCGAATGTTTAAAAAAAAATTAATATATGAATATATTTTCAAGAAAGGAAACTTTTTTTTGCATCTTGAAGTGTATTGGTCTCAACAAATGCTGTTCACTTTCCAGAAAAATGTATTCAACATAATCTTTTTTTAATACCAAAGTTGTAAAAGAATTAATTTGAACATTTAAAAAAAATCTTTAATAATTTAATAAATAAGAGTATCTCATGTCACATTAAAAAGAGTACACAAAGAGTTCGTAAATAATTATTTTTGAGTTGGAAATGAGTTTAAAATTGTGCATAAAAGCACTTATTAATTAATTCATTAAGAATATTTAAATAATATACAAACGGTTAAGATTTTTCTTATAATGATAATATACTTATAGCTAATAATTTGATATAATTTGATTAATTCTTTATGGGTACATGAGAACATAAAATTTTATAATGTTAGGAATATCTCTAACAGCACGTAGACGCTTGAACCATTTCTTCTGAATATCCTTTGAATATTCATTCACTCAAAATTCTATCTTTGTAGCTATGAGCAACTGATATAACCATTTTTTAAAATTTTAATTTAAATGTTTATTACATATCAAATAAAAGTACATGTGATTTTGTTTAAAAATTGCTATAAATACCGCATTTATATTAACAATTGTATTGCAACTAAACTTTTAAGTATTAATGAACAAAAAGCGACTTTTTGTTAAAAATAAGTAAAAAAATGTGTACTCAAAGTTTCAATGATATTCCTTAATTCGGTTACGAAGAGTATCCACCTTAAAAAAACACACACACCAAAACAACACTCGGATCATCTCACCTTGGGGCGATCTCGTCTGTCCGGGTAGATTGGTGGGCTGGGGCCCGGTGGGACTGGGCGTCTGGGCGCCGGTCGAGCCGAGCGGACTCTTGGCCGGGCCGGTCGGGCTCGGGCTCTTCTTCAGATAGTGGCCCTGGCTGCCGGGGCTCTTGACCGCGGTCGGCTTGCGATGGGGCGGCCTGAAGGCGAGGGACTTGTCCGAGCCGAGCTTGGTGTGCTCGCGGCGCCTGCGGTACAGCCACCAGGTCATCGCGACGCAGAGGAAGGCCGCGCCGATGCACACGCCGATCAGCGACCACGACTCAGCAGTAAGGTGGTACTCGGCGGAGGGATTTATCTCTGTGAGGAGAACGACGGAAGGAAGAGCGTTAGAAAGTATTAAAGATTGTATCCCAGAGGACACGCGAGTCATATTTGTATAACGCAAAGAGTACTATTAGCTGCATTGTCTGTGTTGAGACTGGGAGATGACAGCTTGTTTACTGGGGTAATTGTGTGTCTAAATTCCAAAATTTATACCACTTTTTGATACTATTAATGATTTTGATGTATTGAGGTTTTAAGTTTTTATTTTTTATTTAAACCAACGTTAAACAAATTTTTATCTAAAAATATACTAAGCAAGGATACCAAAATTGCTCAATATTCAATTTTCAAGAAAGTGGACTTATGTCGTTATGCCGGGAACACACATAAATATTTCTGGCTTCTTGTATTCTTCTAAAGTATATTTTTAATTCTCTTGACTGTTGTGATAATAAGTAAGTGTAGTTTTTTCAATATTAAATGGAGAGAAAAAATTTTTTGTTGCAGAATTTATGAAAATGCCAAAATATTACGTAAAAGAATTTATCATTTCTTTATTTAATTATAATGTTATAATTTAAACTATGCATATCGCATAATAAATTATATCCATGAATTTAAAAATTTTATTATATAAGATTTTATTATACTAGAAGTTTATTTTAAAAATTCATCGGTGCTATCAAAGGCCTTTAGCAATATTTAGTATGTTTTTATGCTTATAAAAATATTGAATATGACCTTTTGTGTTCGGTTACCTTTTGAATTTTGAACCAAATGAATTAAAGAACTTTGACCTAAACACCTTTATTTTTATGTGTAATTAAAAACCTTTGATTTGTACAATTTTTACAATAAATAATTTTCTTTTGGTAAAGTACTTTAAAAGTTCGCTCATATTCCTTCGTTCTTAAAAATTTACCTTGAATTGGCCCACTTTGAAAAATGCACATTCTTGGTTTCTTGGAAATTAGTAATAGTTACAAAACAATTATTTATTTTATAGATTACTAGCGAATGAAAATACTATGTAAATATTTTTACAAAAACGTTTGTCAAGGAACATATAATAGATTTAATAAAGAATCTTTTATATAGCTATTGCGCAATAAGTGAAATGATTTTCTGTCATAAGTTTTATAATAGATATACAATAAAAAGTATATTAATTCATTTTGAAAATGACGGAATTATAACTATGGTATCAAATGTTTAGAAAGAAAATTAGATTTAATGTGTCCCTGTGGACTGATGGTAGATGTAGATATCGTATTTCAAATTCGGTAAGATCAATACGAAATAAGATATCGTAGGGTTTCACGTGTTTTGTAGCTTGAAAAATCGATTCTTGTGTATACCTTTAGAACGATTCATGTCTAGTTATAATTTATTTGAAATTACATTTTATTATATTGACAAAATAATTATAGTTTAATATACACTGACATTAAGTATAATACCTTTTAATCCTCCTGTATACTTAATATATATCGTATATATGGGATAGCCAAGTATTTTGGACGAATATATTCGTCCTACTGCACAGGAGAGTTAAATAATACTTCTATTACTAAATGTTTAAAAATGAAAATTAATTGCTCTATTCAAAAAAGGCATATAACGTGCGGTACTTTGACTTTTGCATTGATGAAATTGAAGTAGAAAGTAATATTCATCATTTTAATCAATTCCCAACTACTTGATTTCAAAGCGCGTTGGAAAGCTTTCCATCTTTGTGAGCGCCACTCCTACGCGTTGCTATTGAACTTGATGTTTGTACTCCTACGTCATTCTTCTGTGCGCGTTTCGTTTTTCATAACTGCCTATTGTTTACAATTATGAATGGAAATTTAAAACAGGTAGCATATCTGCAATTTTATTAGTGCTTAAAAGCATTTTAATTTTGAAGATATTAAAAGTAAAAGCATAATTTGTTGACAAAAATTAATTTACTCCCTTATAAAAAATATTAAATCAATGCAATAAAATGTGTTTATTAAATTATTGATATTAATAATTACTAAGATGATAATTAATAATAATAGTCCATGAATCAGGATGTTCGGATATTAATTGAAAATGCATTTGTAAATTAAAAACAGATTTATATATATATATAATTATACAGTACAAATGTACGAACTTTTAAGTGAAAGAGACGTTATATTGTAAACCAATTATACAGGTAAGGCTTATATATAAGTACTCTCTATTGTTATATACATCCATACAAATTGTCTCAATAGGCGCAGGGCGCTTAAAACTTTTAAAAGCTCCAGGAAAGTAAGATTTAACATCCTCTACAATCCTATCCTCTTCATAACAACTAAACAGCTATTATCATAAACCGATTACTACACATTTGTTTACAGTTACAGAAATACCTTCGCACATCTTGTATACAATTAGAAAAAGCCTACTCTACTCAGCATGATTCGTGCAACCCCTACAACAAGCATCGCTCGCAGTCTCAATTAATCGGCGCGCGTAAGTACTTGCGCAATATTACTCATTAAACACGCTCTCTCCCGCGCGATAATACCATTGCGCAGTAAGATAAACACATCTCGCTCTCTCTATTAGCAAAGAAGAGTCATATCAGCCAAGTAAGCTCGCACAGCTCGGTTCGTATATGTACGCACGGGTAAGTCCACTTTTGTCGCGCAAGCCCTACTTCCCGACCCCATAAACGACGCTTTTCACTCCTCCCTCGCGCCTCTCTCTCTCTCTCTTATGACTAACGTCCGGGGTGCACGAGCGAGAGAGAGAAAGAGAGAGAGAGAAAACAGAGGGGTTAACCCAGTGACACGGAAGGCTGGTCTCGAAAGCCCCGCCGCCGCGCCACGACGTGAATGAACATTATAATCGGCTTGGTAATATACATATATACATATCCCGAACGCGCGCTGCTACATTCGACCGACGAAGCGAGAGGAGAGCGACTTTCCCCATGGATGTGTCATCGTCGGGGCTGCGGACCCCTTTTTCAGACAGCACGTTGACTCCAGCTGCGACGACGCGTAATGCGTCGTCTAGAGAGAAAGAAAGAAAGAGAGCTGCCTCTCGATATTTTGCGTCATGGTTTTTCGCGTGGCGACGATGGCATTAGGCGTATATATAAACACGCAGTTTCAGCTCGAGCTGGCGACACGTGCAGGATGTGATTAATGGTTTCGCTAAAGTTGTGTACGGAAGTTTCAAGTGTATTACGCGTGGATATATTTGGAATCTAATATAAGGGTTGCTACGTACTTTTAGCACTGATGTTCTGGCGAAGTTATAGCTAATTCCGGAAAATGTTCACTTGGGTAAACAGCTTTTGTTATAAACATTTATTTACGGGAAGCAGTCATTTTTATCATAGTGGCAGTTTATCTTTTAGTAAAAAGAAAACTATAAATTGTAAATCATTTAAGTAGTACAAACGAATAGCATCATTTAGATTTTAATCATTAATAGATCGTAGGTTGCTTTCAGTAGTATAGATAAATGACATATCGCACCACCACAATAAGGCTATATGATAATTAAACATTGTATATTTTCGGAAAACTGATTCAGAAATTAAATCTTTGTGTGAGTTATAAAGCATTTATGCATTCACTTTACAATTAAATTACATTATACGAATTTAATCTATTCTTCATGATTGTTAAGATATATACCGTAAAACGGGGTTACTTTGGTGGCATGGTTACATTAGTCCAGTACTTTAAGATTTATAGGTGACATATTGGTAGTCGAATTTGAAACAAAGCACTTGCAAAAGGTAGTTTACACCAATTGGAAGATATTTTAGCTCTTTAAAATTTTTATTTTTATACATACTACTTGTAATAACTATTTACAAGTGTGGCTAAAATTACCCACTGGCCAAAGTAACCCGGGTATGCTCTTTTTATTTTCTCATGAGTTTTTTTACTAAAACTACGTTAAAGAAATTTTTAGTTATCTTAGTCTTGTTCTGGGGATGCGACATACAGTTTTTTGTATCGATATATGGAGCGTTCAGAACCACAATGAAACACGTCCATTTTAGAAATTTTGCAAACTGTTGCACACATTTCAATATTAGCTACATAAAAAAGTGAAATTTAATGAATTTTGTCACTATAATTAATATTTGAACGTGCTATTTATCAATTGTATAGTATATATAAAAAAAATAAAGTTAAATTTTTATGGTTGTTTTCTAAATTTCCAAAATGGAATTATTCCCTTATGGTTCTGAACACTTCATATATGTATTAAATTTAACTGATTCAGACTTATTTTATAAATTTACTGTATAAAATAAGTATTTTATATCAATAATAATTTTAATATATTAAACGGTCATTATAAATGTAAAATAATTCCAATAATTTTTTTTAATGAATCTGCGTAGGTGTTGTAAAGATTGTTTTAGTAATCGCAACCCTTACAACGGTAACTGGGGTACAAGGTCGGATGTAGATAAAACAACTACGTTTAGTATTATCTGTTTGATGTTACAGTTAGCAATCTGATAAAAATGGACGTAAGTAGGCTAATAGAAACAATCTGAGCTTGTTCTCTTTGAAGTTTTTCATCGTTACATTGCGAGGGGGAAAAGACGCAGAAGGCGGTTAACGTTCGATCTTTTAAGGAGAAGCGCGTAGGTGCATTTGGTATCTTAGTCACGCTGCAGCTTCAATCGATCGAGAGGGAATTTCGTAGAGCAAGTTGCTCTCTTCGAACGAGCTTTCGCACGTTTCGAATGAACGGCTGATTCAGCAGAAAAATTAGATTAAACGGGTTCGAGGGCTCCATCGTCATTAATATAATTTACCCGTCAATTAGTTCAAACATAAATTAATTAATTTTAGCATTAAATCAATAGCTATCGTTAGTGGGCGTACATTTGATAATTAATATTCGAGAAATAATAAACGATTGTTATATCTCCAAACTGCACCTACACAAATATTATATATCATGTAATTACGTGGGAAATTTCATAGAAATTAATTGCTAGTATGTTATTATCGTTCTTAAAGAAAAAAATGTTGTAATATTCGTGATTTCCTATATATTACCCATAAAAAGAAATTTTCATTACAGTCTGAGTAGTGCAAGTAAAAATATGTACAATAGAAAAGAATTCCTTTGTTACGCGAGCTTTAATATACTTCACATTTCTCAACGACATGTTCACGAAAAGCTACACAAGAAAATCTCAGTGCTATTTCGTATAAAATCCCACCACCCCGTCGCTCCCTTTACAAAAAGAAAATCTATCCCTCCAAAATTCGTCCAAAACTAACAATCTCATCGCAAGGTACACCGCGACAAGCACGTCGTCAGAAAAATGCGCATCGCCAGCGCACCGCAGGATCGACCAAATCAGTGCCTCCGACCTTTATCGTTCCCCAATCGATCCCTGCAATTTTAAAACACACCGCACCGTGATTCGCAAAACCAACTCATCGACATCTCCGCATATATTTACATTTACTACACCCTTTACCCCCTCGCAATCCACAATCATCGCTCTAAATATTCCAGCAGTCTCTCGAACCTCCAAAAAGCTCCGCATACATTTCACACACTCGCACACAGACCGCGCGTAACCTCGCGCAAAACAGCGACTAACCCCACGGAATAATTCATCATCCCCCGTCAATCCCGAAAAGCCACACACACACACACACACCCAGGATGACTCACCAGTGTACTCCACCGGCTGTATGAGCGGGCCATCCTCCGCGATGCCGCCTACCATGATGCTGGCCCTAGCGATTCTCTTCCCCGAGGAGGAGGAGGAGGCCGCCGTCGCCGCTGCCGCTGTCGCCCTGCGCTGTCTGCCCACGCACCAGAGGAACAATCTGCCTCGGCTGAGCAGCACCTGGACCACGAGCGCCTTGTACGAGGCTACTGGCACGCGGATACGACGTTCCCAATGACGGCACGAGTGCGGACGATCGCGCGCGACACTCGTCACTTCGCACCCCGTGTCAAAAGACTGCACACCAGCGGAGGGAGAGAGCGAGAGAGACGCGACGACGAGATGAGAACGTCGACGAAGCACCACCACCACCACCGCCGCCGGAGTGTGTTGTATAGCGTGCGCCGTGCTGCGCGCAGCCGAGCTCGGATCAATAGGCCAGCCCCGCGCGCGCCACAGCGGACCTGCGCCGATGCATGCTCCCGTTCGGAGTCAACTCGACTCGAGCCTCTCTCTCTATCTCTCGTCGCTGGCTTTATCTTGTGTTATGCCTCGTCGACGTGTGGCTTGTTTTGACTTGGGACGATGGCTAGTGCGGGGTGTTTGCGTGTACGGCTCGATGGAGAGTTGATTTAACTTTCGCTCTTGGATGTATACTGATGGATGGTATTTTTACGGATGCATGGAGTATGCAGAGTTGGTAGAGAATATTTTTATTCATTTTTTTTAAGAGTGACCGGGGTTCGTTTAGATAAATAGGATAGGCGCTGTTCGATGTGAAAAGGTAAAGATAGTCTGTATTGAACTATATGTTAAGACAGCGCTATACAGTTATAGAACACCGCCCATATGAGATTATTGTACTGCTACGCTGGAAAATTTCAATAAAATCGAGTATACTTTCCTTCGCATTCGTATTTCAGTATCAATCAAGTATTTCGTTTACGTAAATAGGATAAATGTTGTTCCTTGAGAAAGGTCAGAAGCGTACGTGGAGACAGGGCATTATGCCTGTACCGTGCCACACAGGCGCCTCGGGGTAAATAAAAAAGTGCGCTGCATGCGCGCCGCCGAGCTACATGCACGACGGCTCGCCGCATGCACACACCGCACACACTGCGCATGTATACCTGTACGTCGCGTGTTTGTGTTTAGGATATTGCGCGAGAGACACAGAGAGAAGTTGAGGGCGCGTGTGGGTGTCGCGAAGCACACAGGATGATGCTCGGGCTCGAGGATTTCGCGTGGTGCAAGCGGGGCTGCCAGACCGGCTCTCGAGATCTTTCCGAGGAGATTGGACAATGCGGCCTGGCCCTTTATACGCTGTCGGGATGGAGTGTTTATTTCGGGGATCTTGCGTTTTAGGGGTATATTCTTCGGGGGGGATTTCTTTTTCGCTCGGGGGGTTGGATATTTTGTCTGTCGTGTGTCCTTTTCATTTAGCCTTTTTTCTTTATTCTATATTGTGCGTAACGTAAATTTGGAGGGTGTATTTTTTAATAATCAGTTTAGTTTCTTTACTGGTTTGTGTAAAATGTTAACTAGATTTATGCGATGTTGTGGTTGTACATTGTAATTAAGATAATGGGTTAGAAACAGTAAAATATTGTTTATGATTTTAATTTCGAAGTGCGCAATACGTATGTTATGATACGTCTTACCATACCCAGCTTTTTCTACTTATATTCTCTCAATATCTTTCTGGGTTATTTAGTTACATTTCCGCATTTTTATTATTTTGTAATTTTTTTTTTTTATATTTTATAAACGGGATTTTAAAAATGTAACCGTTTATGTATATACAAGTCTTGCCATGCCCGGCTTGTTCTACTTGCTGCATATAAATTAATGGTTTCTAGAGTTATTTAATTATTTTTGTATACATAAGTATATAGATAGTGTATTCTGTATCATATATAGATGTTATGTTAGAACTTTGGTGTTTCATGCATATACAATCTCTTGTTATGCATAAAGTTTCTAAATACAGAAACTTTAACTCAACAGAAATGTATTTCCTGTTACAATTAAAGTAATATTACAACTGATTAGAATATTCTTTATGTTTCGGAGATTTGTAAATTTCTAGTATATTTTGACACGCTTATATACATTTTTCATCTCATAATATATTATAGCAAACGATATATATAACTAAAGCTGAAATTTAAACAGCCTCGGTCACGATCATGTATTTGAAATTGACATTCCCAACCGAATTGACGTTTATGATTGATTGATCCAATGGTTTCATGATTTTTCTTTTAGAAGCTAGGCTTTAATATATTCTTTATAGCACTTAAATGTCGATGTTAACAAGTGATATTCTCTGAAAAAAATTACATAAGATATAAATGAATGAACAATTAATTATATCGAGTATATAATGACGTACATAAATTAAACTTATAAACGTCGATATTATCGAACTTAAATAAGTCTTTGCTCCAATTAAAACTCAATGGCGCAATTAATTGAGCGAGTGCAATCTGCGGTACTTTAAGCCGCTGAAGCCTCTGGCCGGCTGCAATGACTGCCTGCATATAGGCAACCAAGCCCACATAGGTGTTTGATTGGCCATCATCCATTTGATGGGCAATCGAGCTTCGCGCGACGTCGTCTTTATCTTGCGTGGAAGGCCAACCTCATATCCTTTTTTACCGCCTCATATATTCTTCTTCACCCTCGTGCATTATGGAAGCCCATTTTTATTCAGGGCGTTTATGTGTCGGACGTCCGATATTTCGTTCCTTCTTTTTCATATTACTTTTAACGTTTGATTGAAACGGTGCATTCTTCGCTCTCATTGCGCTCCCTTAATCTTGTAAGAGTTATTGATCTAAGCGAATATTTATACTTTTATACCGAACGAGTTATATATATATATATATATATATATATATATATATATATATATATATATATATATATAATGTGTTATAATCGAGATAAAAATAAAAAAAATCGTTGAAGGAAACTTTAAGGAAAATACGTTTTGTACTAACATTACATAGTAAGAGTTACATTTCCTACATTGAATTTATACAAATTAGTTGTAAATGTAATTCAGGATTTAATAATAAACGTTGCATATTTTCGTGCAGTTGATATTAATTTTGTAATTTAACGCTCCTGCGTAGAAATCCGAGTATGCAGCTCGTCGAAAATAAATGTCAATTTTAGATATCGCACCCCACAGAACAAGACTATGACAACTCCAAAATTCTGTTTTTGTAAAACCAAACTTAGTCTCTCAAACATTTTAAATTAACTTATGAAAGTGTGTGAAGGCTTTACATTTTCGTTTAAGCAATTTTGTGTACAAAAGTTAAGTTGAAAAAGCTTTGATTTGTTGTCTTGTTCTGGAGGTTATTATCTATTCAAACACTATCAAATTAAAGCTAAGTAATACAACTTTAATTTAAAAGGTTGCAAATATTTGCAACACATAATATGGATTTAGGATAGATACACTCGATCTGAAAATAAATTACTGCACAATTTGAAATTCCAGTCATATTTATATAAGAAAACTAATTATAGTGAGAAATATTTAATTTTTTGTTTCCATATAAAGGAAGCTTTGTAACAGAAAGAAATGTTTTGCTAAAAATAACATTATAGAAATATGTTTTGAGATTTTAGGAATCAAAATGCACGATTTTCAGACAATATCTAGTATGGGTTCGTACGTGTATGTACACTCGACGTGGGAAGTTTCTGGTCGAATGTGTTTGAAATCCTCCAATGAGCTTAGCGAAATCTTGCGTTCGATCCACTGAAACCCAATGAAATTGCAGTATTACAAAAAAATTTAAACGCATTCGACCAGAAATTTCCCACGTCGAGTGTATGTCGATCAGTACCTATATCTCGAAAACAGTTTGACTAATTTCCATTTTGTTCGGCATATTTTCTCTATTTGTTCGACGCGGTGTGGAGACAAAAAATATTTTGTTTATGGCCAATTTGGTTTGACTTTTTAAAACGATTTTTCGCTTTTCGGGTTTTATTTGTTCGTGTTTTGGTATAATAGAGATCCGAGAATAGTCCGAGATAATTCAGTGCAACTGTATATGTAACAGCATGAAATAACCTGTGTTTTCTTACCAGAAATATGGGAGTAGATATTTTCGTTCTTTTTGTTATAGACTAAAAAGTAATTTTTTAACAAAAATTTATGACTCGAAAATTATATTGCTATACAATAAATTCTAATATTCTTCTTAATGAAAGTGCAATTTATACACATTTATACACATCGTTACTATAGTATAAATAAACATTTATGCACATTTTAACAATAATATTCAAAAGCTTTTTTACATACCTATCCATATCAGAAATAAATTTATAAATTAGTAAGAAAAATGAAATGTAAATAAATAATAAATATTACAAAATGTTCACAGATATACACAATTTTAAAAATTTAAGAAATGTAAAAAACAATTTACACACACTTACTTACATTCATTAATTCATACCTCTTAAACATAATTTATCCACTACATCGTTCGCAGAAGAATGAATAATTATAATCGTTAACGACAAAACTCGATTCTAACTTAGACGTGAAAACAATATTAAAGACTCGCAAATCTTACACCTCACGAAAAAAAATAGAAAAGAATATTCTACAGGCGAGTTGACCTCTAGTTGCAAGGTTCACTCCGATGGGATTTTCATTAATTAAACGGACGGTTCATCTTTCAGTGGCGCGCAAAGTAGGTGACGTCGCCGCGCGCTGTCATCTCAAGTGTGACGTCAGCGCGCCAAGGCAAATAGGAGCGAGCGAGAGAGGAAATTAGCTGTTACACGAGGAAACTAGCAAAAGACGGATACATTTTTGCCCAGAGTCTGCGCACTGCACTCGGGCTAACTAGCCTCCCGCGGTGTCCCGCCTCCAGAACAATGCTGGTACTGTGTGCCTTGTGTTGCCTCGGAGAGGGCGGATGCATTGCGAGAACTGCGCCAATTATTATCTATTGAGGATTTCAATTGATAGCCAATTATAAATGAAGAGAAAGGAGCATTAGTGATTTTTACGAACTCGCTGGTCGTATTATTTTGTCAATTGCGAATATTATTTTTGTCGCATGTAGGATGTTTCGAACGATTTTCTCGGAAAAATTTATGATTGCAAGTTCAATAGAGTATTTTTAAATATAATACTTTGGTATACTGCAGGTGATCATGCGATTCATAACATTTATTTTCTATTATGTAAGACAGTTTCCAATTTTTTGTGTAGGTCTAAGTTGTTGGAATTATTTTATGACATGAAAAAATGTACGTAATTACGTAATTTGTAACATAATCCTTTTTTGATTGAAATATCCATATATGAATCATCGCTGATTTATGTAATGCTGAATACGGTAACAGTAAATGAAAACAATGTCGTTCAAAAATCAAAGAATTTTATTTAGAAAACAATATTTTTATTTTTATAAAAATTTTATTTTTATTCTGAAGAATTTCAAAGATTTTAAGAATTTGAGGGAATTTTTTGTTGTGCATTAAATATTTATACGATCAAAATGTAATAAATATATATTTAAGTTCCCAGAAAGACAACTTAAGTCCACTTTCTATGTTTTTGAGATATTAAGGTTTAAAGTTTTTATTTTCCATTTAAACTGATGTTAAAAAAAATCATAAATTGTATCGATATAGTCACTATTTTCACACTTTCCTGATTTTTTGCATTTTGATTTGAAAAAATATTATGTAAGGATACCAAAATCGCTCGAAACTCAATTTTAAAAAAATAGACTTTAGTCGTTTTTCCGAGAACCCGTAAATATTATATGTATATTTATAAATGACAATCTTTCTTGCAAAATTTTGGAAATAGAGTAATAAACAATACAAGATATTTTATTCTAATAATTTTAAGCTTAGCTTTTAGCCAGTAAGCTATTTCAAATGTTCAGTACAAATTGTATGGATTTTTTTTTTAAATTAAAACTTATCAAGTTTCTAACATACCTTAAGTCCATAATTGTGTTAAACAGTTTGCTTTTTTTATTTATATAAACAAATAATTGACAGAAGAATATAATATGTATTCTATCAAACGATAGTAAATTTTAAAGCAAAGTTCACTTCATCAATAAAATATTATTAAAAAATAATGTAATTTTTAATTTATTGTAGCTTAATCAGTTCATTTCAGACTGTGCGTCCTCCTAGAGGACAGTATATAATGTAAGTAACATAAAGACGTATTTTTATAATTTATTAAGATTTTTGTATTAACAAATCTGAAATCTCTGATCAACTACTATCCAAATTCAATTTCCTTTTTCGGTGAGAGGCCCAGGATTGAAGTGGAGAAAAGGTGAATTTATATACTTTTGATCAACAGACAATAGTTATTCGAATTCGTCTTTCGTATACTCCAAGCATGGGCCGGTATTCGGAGCCCAGGCTTGAAGTATTAGAGGAAAGAAAAATTTGAATAAAGTGATCACGATTTTTGTATATAGAGGACGAATCTTTTTGTTCATAAACTATATGAATTTTCTTCTCTCTTTCCACCAGTTCAAGTCTGGGACTCAGAGCTCAGACTTGAAATGACGAAAAGACGAATTTGTACAGGTCATCATGATTTTTATTTTGACAAATCTTTGATTAATAGTTAAAAGCCTGGACGCTGGAAACATGATCATGCAGTGTTAAACTGTTAAATCAAATTGTTATTGTAAATAAAAAATATTTTAATGTTTTTTAAAAATTACGTGAAGGAACGACTTATTAGGACTCCAAAAAGCTGTACATATATAAAAATAGTTTCATCAAAATCGGTGAGAAATAAAGTTCGCTATATCAAACAATGTGTAAAAATTTACTTTTTTTGCTACATATTTAATTATAATTTACTTTAATAGAAAAATACAAACCCTCTTAAAATATTGGGCTTAAGTGATTCATTAGAAATTTACTAAACTTTTAGTCAAAAGAGTTTCATACTAAATGGTTGAGATTTGTAGGCTGTATCTATAATATTGCTGTGCGAATAGAACTAATATTCAAGTTTCTAGATTTTCGTAACCGTATGTAACTAATTGAGCTTATTATTGCCGAGAGTATTGCTTAAAATTTTGACTGTGATTACGTCCTTAATATGCCTTCAACAAGTCTAACTAAGCAATTGGAGCAAATTATTCCTGTTAATTTCACCTGCTTAATAAGTAGAAACCGATTTAGACGGGTATACACTGAAATATCGAATCTGACAATAATTACTTATATCTAGGTATAGGTCACACTATATAATATCTATAAAAAGAAAATGAACACAGAGAAATTTCGAAACTGCGGCATTGAACGAAATCCCGTTATAAACTATCCGCTTTTTCTCCTAGCTCAAGGGCGCGCATCTAAAAAAATGGGCATGATAATTGAACAAAAAATAAAATTTGAATTATTTCTAAGCAAAAGGCATTGCAACTTGCAACCAATTATTTCAATATTGCAGTGACCCTTACCCTATAACAGAAACATATGTTTCAGGATGCATCCTAAAAAAAACAAAGTCCGCAGCGCAATAGGAGGAACGACATTACTCGAGCCACAGCAGCCTATTGGAATCATCTAATAAACATTCGAACTTCGAAGACAGAAGAGAAAGATACAGAGAGAGAGAGAGAGAGAGAGAGAGAGAGAGAGAGAGAGAGAGAGAGAGAGAGAGAGAGAGAGAGAGAGAGAGAGAGAGAGAGAGAGAGAGAGAGAGAGAGAGAGAGAGAGAGAGAGAGAGAGAGAGAGAGAGAGAGAGAGAGAGAGAGAGGGAGTATGCAGTATGGTATGTGCACGGGCGTCTCCGGAGTCCGGCTGTTCGGTGCGCGTGCACGCGGCGCCGCACGTTCGAAACCCACACCCACTCGCGGGCACACACGCATACACACACGCATAGGGGGTGGGAGACCGGCGCAGCGTAGCACGGCAACTGTAAGCTATAAGGCGATCCCTTGTTGCCTTCCTCCTCTTCTTCATCTCTCTTTCTCTCTTCCGAGCTGCGGTGTAGTGTCGCATCTTCGGTTCTGGGCGAGACTAAAGAGAGAAAGAGAGAGAGAGAGAGAGAGAGAAAAAAGAGCTGCTGCCTCCGACTATTCTGTATATAGCGCGCGTCCAGACACAACACACGACTACGCGTACACTGCCATCGAGGCTCATTTTTATTTTCTATAATAGAGGCCCCTCCTTGAAAAATCGTGCGGATTACAAAAGCTAGATCTGCGGGTGAGTGTTGAAAAGTAGATTTTTTCGCCCCGAGCTTGGCGAGTATATGTAAGTATAGCTCCGGGCGGAGGTGTGGAGGTGTGATAACGATAAAAGAGAAAAAAGGAATATACGCTAATTCGAACGTTCTCTCTCGATCTCGCTGTCTCCGTCTTTCGCCGTGGTGTGTCTGCACTCTGCGCCCGCATTCCCCTTCGAACGGCCGCGACGCACATCTGAGCAGCAGCAAGTGGAGAGAGGAAGAAGAATTCGCCGGCCTCAAGATGGGCTTGAAGGAATTTAAAATACACTTCGACAGTCCTTACGCCACTTATTATCCTGACCAGACGGTCACCGGCAAAGTCATCCTCACTCTCGATGCGACGAAGAAAATCAAAGGTATGCGTTCGATTTTCTTCTTTTTTTTCTTCTTTTTTTTGTTATTGAATGAGTTAAGGTATTTTTTGTAAATAAGCTTTGTTCAGTCACTGATATGGCTCTATTTTTAGTATTTGCGTGTGTATACTTGGTATTCTTGGTGTGCGAATATTGATGTTTCAAAATGATTCCGAGTATTTAAGTTTATTAGTCACTTGCACTGAATACAAATATAGCATCCTGTTCTAAAGTGTGAATATAATTCTATATTCTATATATTACGTATGTGCTTTTGTGTTGAGCAAGTGCTATGTTAATGACACTGTTATCAGGAAGTTTATTATTTGGAATAACAAAACATAATTGTAAGTCAAAATAGTTGCAGATTATTTTTCTTACATTTAAAACTGTAAACTACAAAGAGTTTTTAGAAAAAATTGCGCAAAAAATTAATTTTATTAATTGAATGGTAAAAATGGCACAAATTGGACCTTAAAAATTGAATTCTAGTAGTGGAATATTTCAAAAGCGATAAGCCAATGCATAAATGTATATACATACGTTGCAAAATTCTTTTACAGTGTGATAAGTTATAGTACATAGTGATAAAACCAATTTTATATATGTCATTCTTAAATTAATGCTAATTTTTCAACTTAAAATGTTATAGGTATCAAATTAAGTGTTAAAGGAGAAGCAGATACTTATTGGTCTACTGATAGGCAAGAATTAAACAATGAAGGTCGCTATATTAATGAAACGGATGTGGTTACTGCTCATGAGGAATACTTTAAAGCACAATTTTATCTTCTTGGATCTTCATCTGGTAAACCGGAATTGCAGTTTTATTTTAATCATTAAATGTATATATTTCTTATAGTAGTTTAAAAAGATAAACTTATTGAGTATTTGTTATATATTTTCAGGAGAACAAATAGAACTGCCTCCAGGCACACACACTTATCCATTTAACTATGTGCTTCCACCTAATTTACCAAGCAGTTTTGAATCAGATTTTGGTCGTGTTCGATATACAGCAAAAGCAATTTTAGACCGTCCATGGAAGTTTGATCAAGAAACTAAAGTAGCATTTACAGTAATTTCTCACCTAGATTTAAATCAGCAACCTAATGCCTCTGTAAGAATTTAATATTAATTTTTAATTTCGAACCTTGAATTCAATATAATCAAATTCGTGTCTCCATAATTTCTTCCAGGAACCAGTAATGCTTGAAAAAAATAAAACATTTTGCTGTTTATGCTGTGGGTCGCCGCCATTATCTGTCAATATTTCACTGCCTGTAAGAGGATATGTACCTGGACAGTCTATTCCTATAAAAGTCAATGTTGAAAATCAATCTGGTATTACAGTTGAAACAGTAAAACTTACTCTTGAAAAGGTATGTTATTGTAGATCGTAGGTAAAATATTTATATTTTAGAATTATTTTTCTATGAAATATATGCATTTAAATGTATGATATAATTACAATTATAGGTTGTTACTTACACCGCAACAACTCCACGCTCAGAAACAAAAGTGGTAGAGACAAAAGTTTCAGAAGTCAGCAAGGGTCCAGTAGGTGGTAATGAAACTACAAGTTATGAACAAAACTTAGAAATTCCACCTCTACCTCCATCAAATCTGAAAAACTGTGGACTTATAGATGTGGAGTACAAGTTGAAAATAGAAGCTTGTGTTTCAGGATTGTAAGCACATTTTTATTAAAAACAAATTTTTTACATGTCTAGTTAAAAAATTTATAATTTAATTGCAAACTTTTATACAGCTATCATCGAAATCTAACGGAGAGTACTACTATTTTTATTGGAACTGTACCTCTATCGACCTATCAAATGCCACATGCTCCAATTCCAAAAGTGGATTATGGAGAAAGTGATTATCCAACGAAACCAGCCGAAGCAGAACAAGGAGTGTATCCATCAATTCCGTCTCCTTCAGCTCCAGACGAGCCTTCTGATAATTATAATCCACCAGCTTCAAATCTTTATCCTAATCTTGGTAAATACTTTTCTAATATTATTTATTAATTTACTTTTATATTATATATTCCACTAGTTATTTATTTCTTTAAAATGATGGATTATTTTGTTTATTTTTCAAAACTTTATTTCAATACATATTTAATTAATAATTATGTATATAAATACTTCTTATTATAATGGTTTAAAGGTCCTTTAGAAGATAAAAGTTCGTATACATTTTTATTTCAGCTCCACCATCTTACGAAGAATCTATGTTTGGTGCTAGAACTCTTCGAGATCGTGAAGAGTCAGAACATGTAATTGGAGGTGGAGATAAATTTGCTCCAAGATATCCTGTTTATAATTTTAAGCCTTCGCAATAGTTGCCTTTTAAAAAATGATCTGACGAGCAAAGTATATTGTGATAATAGAGGCATTTTGTGTACTGCAAAGCCTAAGCTTTTTTCAATTGCAATGAAACAGATATTAAACTAAGCCTTATCTTTTATATTATAATAAATTTTATGATTGTATTGACGCACAATATATAAACAAGAACTTTGGCCTTTTTTTTATAAAAGACTAGATTTTTATAAAACCGTCATCTATATAATATATGTATGTATGTACTATTTTTGAAAAATGTGTATATTCTTAAATATATATTAAGTACAAAATAAAATACTAATCAGTGATATTGTGAAAATAATTTATTTTTTAAACAGATATATATATATATATATATATATATATATATATATATATATATATATATATATATATATATATATATATATATATATATATATATATATATATATATATATATATATATATATATATATATATATATATATATATATATATATATATATATATATATATATATATATATATATATATATATATATATATATATATATATATATATATATATATATATATATATATATATATATATATATATATATATATATATATATATATATATATATATATATATATATATATATATATATATATATATATATATATATATATATATATATATATATATATATATATATATATATATATATATATATATATATATATATATATATATAATATGTATTCATTTAATCTGCGTAAAATTAAAAGTAAAAGGTATCTAAATTTACTTTTCAAGTAGTATAAATAGACTTTGACATAATGTTTTGTTTTAAACAAATTTTTTTTAATATTTATAAACTTTTTTAAGCAAATTAATTTTATGTAAACCATTCGTGGTTTAATAATAATAATCTAAGTTTAAATTTCCCGCTCTTTATAACCTAAAAGATCTTTTCTCAAAAGTGAAACAGCTGGATTTTTGCGTATCTATAGGTAAAGCTTACTCTATGGTAGAAGGTAAACTTCCAGTTTTGTAAACAAGGCTAGAGTCGGGTTTCTTCTCTGAGAAGACGTCGTACATCTACGTTTCATTCGAGTTCACCGGCGGTCATCCCTTCCATTGACGCTTTTCCCGCGGATTTCGTTGATACCGGACGGCAGTGTTCTTTGTGCTCCGCGAAAGTGTCAAATAATCGTTGTAAAAAGTGATAATTACATTGAAATTTTGGCAAATTGAGCAACTCCAGGGGCCGTTCTAGCGCTTGTGAAAAAGTGGGCCCTCAGGATCTTCGAGCGTCAGTGCACTGGGACATGGAATCGCAGTGCGCACGAAAGGCTCGTGCTCTGTTTTACTGAATTCATTATCTCCCTTCGCAAAGTTCTGCAATTCGACTCCCGCGAGAAAGGTTTGGCTTTTGTGCATTTCGCTTTTACCTTATCATCATTTATCTTTTTATTTGCATAGAAATTGTGATTTGATAACATTGACAATAAATTGATGTTATAGTTTACTTAGTTTAGAACTTGAATATACAAGTTTAAGTTTACTTATGATTGAGTGGAATTTGGGTACCTAAAAGATGTAAAAATATAACATTCTGAGACAGATACTCAGCGGAACATTGATTATTACATTTAGTATATGCGTCGTTAGAGTTTGATTTTTAGGTTACAGCAAAAATAAGAATATACATTTGTATAATAATTTTTGTTTTGTTTGTACTTTAGAAAAAATGTTTATTATGTACATTTTTTAAAGTTTTTAAAAATTGTCATAAACAGGTTTAATGCTGGCAATGTACAAGTTTGCAAACCTGCTGTGCTGAAGCTAATAATAAAAAGCTAATAATTGAATTCTGAACATTTTTGTTTAATTGTTATTGTAAATACATTTTTATTTGTATTACTTCAGTTTTTATAAAATATTTTTATTTTTTTGATCATAAAGGACATAAAGTAGTATTTAATTTATCAGAAATGAATTTTATTCATGTTTCATTCCATGTTAGCATATTTTGAAGAAATACTTCATGAGCCATATGTGTCACGTAGCACATAAGGACAGAAAATCGTGACACATATATGGCTCACGCGGCATTGAATCAGTTAAACATTTTAAAACTAATTACTTATTATAATTGACTATTTTAGGAATGAAAATTATGGACTTATCTGGTGAAGATGGAGAATGTCAAGTTGAACCTGTTGTTAATTCAAAGACAAAGAAATCCAAGCAAGGTAAGAATAAATACATTGCTTTATTATAGTTCTATCAAATTATATTTATGCATGATTTTGGATAATTAAATAATTCAATCATTATTTTTTACAGCGAGATTACCTTTTCAAACATTGACTTCAGATTCACCAGTAGCCAACAAAAAACGAAAATCAGTTGCAGCTCCAGATTATAGAAATGCAAAACAAGCTAAAGTTAATACTAAAGAAAATTCTTTTAAAATATCAGAAAAAAGTGAGACTGAAGATAACATAATCAATGAAGAACAAATTATTGAAGAAACAGAAGAAAATAAAAATGTTGAAGTTGATGTCAAAAACAGTTCAAAGCCCATTGCAACAACTGAAACACAAGATTCCAAAAGCAAAAAAACTACTCCTGGTAAAGGACTAGGAAAAACTAAAAAATCTGATAAAGTTCAAGTCAATTCATTAACTAAGTTTTTGAAAAAAATTGATAAAAATAGTACAGAAACTAAAGTTGAAACACAAACGTCTACTTCCAAAAATAAAGTGGAAGATTCTGAAAAGAAAAATAATGTAAATAATAAACCTAAGGAGATTTCAGAAAAATTAGACGAACAAAGGGATCAACATGCAAAACAGAAAGAAGAGACAAATGAAAAATCCAAATCAACTGAAACAGATAAAAATGAAACTGCATCACAGCATAAAAGCAAATCGGAAGACTCTAATGATGCAGAATCAAAGGATTCTCTTTCAAGTAGTGAAAATGAAAAAACAGAAGCAGACACATCTCTTTTGAATGGAATCGAGATAATGGATGTAGATTCCGATATTAATATACTTTCAGATGATAGTGATGACAATGGTGATGATGATGATGATGATTCTGGTAAGTCAGATACTGACAGTAAGAAAACAGAACATGAAGATACTGATAGTAAAGATGATATGAACAGAAGTAATGGAACGCAGGTATTAACACCGACAAGAAATAAACTGTTGGATTCATCATCAAAATCGAAAAAATTGACTCCAAAACAGATTGAAAGAAAAATAGAAATTCAGAAGAAACGTGAAAATAGAGAAAAGCAAAGATTGGTGAGTTGATATTACTTATTGACGTCAAGTGTTTGTTACTATAGTCAAGTTTGAAGATTATACTCAATATTTATTTTACCCTTTCAGGAAAGAGAGAAAAAATTGCAAGAATTGCGAGAGAATAGGAAAAAAGAAAAGGAGGATAAAAGACGAGAGCGTGAAGAAAAAGATAAAGCTTTAAAAGAACAGAAAAAGAAAGAAAAGGAATTAAAGGAACTTAAAAGACAAACAGAAATTGAGTGAGTACATGTTTTAAATTGTAACTTATAATGGCATCAAGCTATCAATGTAGAATAAAACTGGCAATTCTTCTGATTCATAAATTTATTTTTATTTATAGACAAAAGCAAAAAGAAAAAGAAGCAAAAGAAGAGGATCGTCGTAAAAAAGAAGAAGCAAAAGAAGAAGAAAAGAAGCGAAAAGAAGAAGAAAGACTAGAAGCTGAACGAAAAAAATTGAAAGCAGCTTCTAATTTTGTAAGTTTTTTCGTAGCAAAGAAGCCTACAGAAAGTAAACTTGTAGAAGAGGAGACGAAAATTGAAGGAGGAAATTTTATGCCTTTCGAAATAAAGGCTGATATGAGAGTGGCTCCTCTCATTAGAAGAAATTTGACTGAAAGTGAAAAGTCAGAACTTGATGAGCTTATTCTAAGTAGCAACAAAAAGAAATCTGAACTGTATATAAGGGAAATAAAAAATAAGAAATATAGTATAAGGAAATCTGAAAGAACGTGGCCTTTTGAATCAAATGATGACGTTGTTATAATAGGTAAGCAATTAATAATTATTTTAAAAAGTACCTTAACAATATTAAGACTTCATATGATTCTCTGGCTAATTTTTGTTTATGTTATTGAATAGAAGATGAAGAGGAAGAAAGCTCAAATGTTATTCAAGCAACTAACAGCGTACAAAAAAAACATCGTGCTAAACTCTTGTTGTTCAAAGATAACCGTCGACCACCTTATTGGGGAACATGGCGCAAAAGAAGTAAATCTATCAATCCTCGAAGGCCGTTTGCAAAGGACACAGTGAGTATTATTAGCCTTTATATTTTTGAACTTAATTAGTAATGGTTGGACTAGGTTTATTCATTGTAAATAATTTTTTGGACTTTATGCAACAGAAATAGCTTCAAAAAAGTTATGCTGCATGTAGTTTTAAATTGAAAGCCTTGTGAATGTCCTTAAATAATTTGCATTTCATAACAAGCCTTACATATACTTTTTACCTATTTCAAAGCATAAATTGCTACGTAACTTACTTTTAATGAAATAAAACCATTCCTGTAGTCACTTTAAATAAAAAGTATATTTGAAAAGGTAGTCAATCAAAGTGTGTCTTTCTATATTAGATATATATTTCAAAAGTTTTAGTAAGACAATTTAAAAATATGTTGTATCCTAAGCTAATTTATATTGTTCTTTGCTTAAAAAATAATTATTATATGAATGAAATAAGATACTCAAAATTTCAAAGATGCGTCCGGGTTTATGTAAAATTTACGCGCTTTCAGAGAATGCTTTTGTAAATATGAAAATACGGAAATTATTATTTAAATTAATCCTGAAATATGTATATGTATTCAGGATATTGTTTCAGGATAAATATATATTTATTGGCATACCATTTTAATTAGTAACATTTTAATAATCCAATTACCTTGCATTTATTATTACTAGTTTTTCTCCATAGTGTAAAAGTAAGGGATATGAATTAGACATCAATCAAATATGAAACTCTTAGTTTTTATTTTCTTAACTTTATATACTTATGTCTATAGATCTACAATATAAAAAATACGCAATATTATAAGTATAACTGCCGCGAGATACAAAAGTTTACCTAAAGATACAGTATTTTTGGTAGGAAACTCAATAATAGAAAAAAATAAAACCTTAGTAAAAGTTTGACATTAGAAGTAGCCACAAAAAATACTTTATGATTTTTAAAATTATTTAAATCTTTTTTGTTGAAATCTGGATCATGCAAGTTTTTTTATAAATTTAAAAGAACATTTTTGTAAATTATGTTAATATTTAGGATTTTAATAATTTATTTAAATTATGTAGTAGTAGTATATATTACTTAATGTGTAGTTAAAATTTATTTATTGTTAATGTATCAAAAGCTTATCATAAAATATAGTTTTTATAACATTTTTGTTGTTCACGAAGAGAGCAATGGTTTTAGTCAGATAATTGTATACATACTATGCAAGTAGACGATTTGTATATTAAATTTTGAATACCAAAATCACAAACTTGATAAACTAAAAAGATTAAATGTTTTGAGTTCTAGTTATGTTTTATAGTAGCATGAATAAATTTAGTTAATCTGACTAAATCCTTGACTTATAATTAAATTATAATATAACTTAGTTTTTGTAAATTTAACAACATCTCGCAACACTTAAATAACTGGCAAACAAAAGATTTTAACAAGATTGGTCATTTTTGGAGACTTAGAATGCAAAAATAATCCTATTTTTAAAAAGCCAATATCAGTTTATTTTTTCAAAACATTGAACCTTAAGAACTATCATCTTAATAATTTACAGATAGTTATCAAAATCTACAAATAACGATTTCAATTTGCTCGATAGTACAATTTTTTTTATTCACGCGTAACACTTACGTCCTTGTACTCGACACATTGGCATCATTGTTAACGCAACAATTATTCGCTTGCATTTCGTAAAAATTCTAAAAATATCGAGTATTAGCACTTGTTATACTCTATGCTCGCATACTCGGCATGTATAAGGCAAGACACTTTTCTTTGGCCGTTGTTTTCTTCCATCGGAATTCTTTGAAGTATAAAGTGTTAGTTTATTATTGAACAAAAATACTGTCACTTCGATGTTCTATAGGGTGGAAGCACTATAAACAATCCATGATTTTTTGTAAATCGAAAGTAGTAACTTATCGGACCTGGTAAATATCTCAAAGTTCCGCATAAAATACTTATAATAGAGAGATTTAATTATAACTTTAAAAAAACCGTAATGAATGTCAAATAGTCGACCATCTGCCGTTTTATCATAATTATAATTTATAAGCATTGGACAATAATTGCGAAGATACGCATTATTACATTAGATGCCGAACATTACAACAAAACAAAAAGAAAGACAATTATACAAATCAGTTGCATTAAACCACCAGTGCCTTCACCCCACAAATCTCTCACTCCACCCGAAGTAACCACAAACCTACCCCCCCCCCCCCCCAATCAAAATACCCATTCACACAATTTTCCAGCCCCCTCTCCCTCAAGCCTCCGTTGGCACGGCGATCAAAGCCCCGCTGCCGCCTGCGCAATTCTTAGCCGCGCGACAGCCCCTACCCGTGCCGGCCGCCCCCCCGGGGAACATCGAGTTGTAGGCGTTCTTGCGATGGACCTTGCGATGCTTGGCCAGGTGGTCGCTGCGAGCGAAGCGCTTGGCGCACAGCTCGCAGGGATAGGGCTTGACCCCGGAGTGGGAGCGCCGGTGGCGCGCCAGCTCGTCCGACCGACTGAAGCGCCAGTCGCAGTCGGTCCACGTGCAGGCGAAGGGCTTCTCGCCCGTGTGACGGCGCAGGTGGGCCTTCAGGTGGGACGCCTTCGCGTACACCTGTTGGTGGATCGTGTATTATAGGAGATTTATTCTTCTTTGGATGGAGGGGGTTGTGTTTTTTTGAGAAGTATTTGGGATGAGGGTATCAGTGAAATATATAGGTTGGCTGGGAGTTTTGGATGGTAGAGTTATAGTGTTTTGGATGGAACGAGAATGATATTAGCTGCTTTGATAGTTGACGCTGGCTGTTTTAATTCAGTAGACATTTTCGTCGTTAGTGTTATTTTTTATACATTTAGTTTTCTCGTAACTTGTAACAGCTATGCTTAATATAGTTGTTTGCAATATTTTGCATGTTACAAATGTATAAATAATTAGAGTACACACGGAGAATTTTATGATAAAAATTAGCGTAAAAATCGTTGTAAATGTGGGACATTCTGACCTCGGGGAAAAAAATACCCTGATGAACGGTAAAAATTGCCGTTTCACAGTAAAATTGACTCTACTGAATGGTAAAAATGATAATGAATAATGTTAATTTTTACCGTACATTAGGGTCATTTTTCCCTTGAAGCCAGGACGTCCCACGTTTATAATAATATTTACGGTAATTTTTATAAGAAAAGTTTATCTGTGTATAAATAATTGGGAAAGTTATTAATTATACGTAATATAAATATTTATTTTGAAAATGTATAACTGTGTAACCTACAATTTCATGAAAGAGCCATCTGATTTCGTTATAGTATGTAAAGAATGTTTCGCGAGATTTATATTAATATTATTCTTCTAAAAAGTTTAAAATAACTACATTTTTACATGGTGATATTTTGAGTTAAGAAAAGTAGAGATAATGAATTGCATATTTATAGAAAATAAGTTTGGACCTGATCATTAGAGGTGCTTGATGACAGTGCGTGATAATAATAAAGATTTCATTAATTTCACTTACATGAAAAAATGTTACTTTTGATTTACTGATTAATTAAGAAAGTTTTCTATAAGTTTAAATTACCTTTGCACAGCCTTGATATGTACAGGGAAAGCAGCGATCCTCTGATGCTTGGGCTAAGCTGCGACTCGTATAATCGTGAGTTGCCAAAGCTGCGTCAGCTGCGTTTGTTGTGAGGTTTTCGTTTGCTTGATTATTATTAAAATCTAAAAAAAAATAATATTGTTTTAATACGTATTTTAACAAAAAATAAATTGAAATAAACTGGGTTGGTGATTTTTTACAAATAAATGTAATTATTTTTAAAATAAAAGAAACTTGATCTTCCATAAACATCTTACATAAACGAATGAAGAAGCTAAATGTTACTTAACAAGACACTTGTTGAAATGAAATCATTAGCCAACTCTTTTACGTAGAAAAAATGTATGGTTACCTAAAGTTGTACCAAGGTTATCTTCTAACGATCTGAGATCGATGCCTAGAACTAATAGTGGTTCCTCGAGCTGCAAGCACTGCGGTTGCGGTTTTGGCAAGGGTAGATGCAGAAAATCCTCGCACCCCGGTGTGCAAAGCGGCGTTCTCACTGGGAGTCCCGTGTTCCATTCTTTGTCTAGACACCATTCGAGATCCGAAACCAAGTCACTCAGCTCTACTAAAAATGATGAAATTCACATTATTTATTATTTAATCAAAAAAAGCCTCAATAGAAAAAATAGCCTGAATATAAAATGTTATTAATATAATTCCTTAAATCATGTGACAAAGTGAAATACATTTATATTAAATAATAAAAATAATAATAATAAAAATAATAATAATAATAATAATAATAATAATAATAATAATAAAACTACTTAGAAAACTGGTTTCTTGAAGCAAAAAAAAACTAATATTGAATTCGTTGCTAAGAAAAAAATTATTACGAACTGAAACTTCTCCTTCTAGGCAGTTCAAAAACAATCATTTTAATTTAAATAAAATCTTCTTAAATGTTCATTAAATATTAAGAGAAAAAGATTCGTTTTAAATCAAAATAAACTTTACTGTACAAATAAATTACAATTTTTTAGCAAAACAGGGAGAATACTGTTAAAATATTAAAATTCAGAAAATAGTTTTTACCGGGAGGTGTCGAGATGTTTCTGGTCCAGTCATTCCAGGGAACCTCTGGCGAGTATAGGGAGTCCGTGTAAAAGTCTTGCATGCTACTCGTTGGATTTTCCAAGTTCTCGAGAAATTCCGAATTCTCGCTCGACGGCGTGGTGCAGGGTGTCTCATAGTCGGAGAAAAAACTCGTCGAATTAGGCGACAGGTCGTGTCTTTCCGTAAACGAGGGACTCGCTTCGAGTCCGAGGGCCGAGAACAGCAGCTCGTCTGCCATCTGCTGAAACATTTTGATTTATAATTAGAGAAATGTATTTTTTTAATGATTTATCTAAATATCGATTTGTCTACCAATTTTGTAGACCTGATTATGCACTAGTTTGTATTATTGTACACGTTTTCAAAAACTACTACACCGGTTTTAATTTTTTAGCAGTATTCTTTTTAGTTTGTTAATAATAGTTACACTTTGAATGATAGTCTCAAATTAGTTTTGGGAGAGTGAACGAAAAAATTTAACCCACATGTAGAACTTTACGTTCATTAATAACATTAAGTTGTTGAAAATTTAATAACAATCTGGCGTTGTATGCAACAGGGTATTGTAGATTTATTATATGATAGCTGAATACTCGATAGCATTATATAACGTTATTCGCATTTTCCATTTCAAATGATTCACCAACGTCCATGGTAAAGCCTGTTTCGAAAGATATCTGATATACCAATAATAAACGTGTTTGCGCACAAAACCTTAACAATATACTTTTTAAAAATCGCAAAAGCGACGTTATAATAAATCGTTAATAATTTTCACACTACAAAATCTGTACAAAATCTACAAAAATGTACACATTTAAGAAAAACAATACTACGTTTACACAATAATGAAAAACTATACAACACTTGTATACCAATGCACTTCGACGATCACGCAAAGACACACCGTCCGTCACATGCTAACACAATAGACTATAAAACCATCACAGCTGCGGCGTACGCCGGCAAAAGCTCTATCAAACACTCCAAATCGCTACGCGTAACCAGGAAAAAAGGAAATCCACGCGAAGCGCACGAATTCAAAGACATCGCATTCTCAAAAACAAAGTCGTACGGCAGAAGAGCGCCCGGTTCGTGCGTAATGCGTAAAACCCGAAGTTCCGCGAGTCCGAAGCTGACTAAGACCGAGCGCGAAGTCGCCGCGTGTACCGGCTGTTTGTATGCGCGAGAGTACAAGCACGCGAGTTCTTCTATATACATGCTCGCATCGCTCGTCGCCGAGAGACTCGGTCACTGCCATCTGCGCGCCAGAGCGCACGATTCAAATATTCCCCGCGAAAGTGTATACGCGCGCGCGCGCGATTGTGCTCGGTGACACTGGGATTAAATCTGTCCTCTTGCATCTGGAGAGACGAAAACACGCGTGATTGCGAATTTGTCTCTTAGGTTTCAATGATATCTGCACGCGGAATCGTATACGTGGTCATTGTTTATTTGATAACGATGTTGTGTGTTTAAATTTAAATTTAGCACTTTATCTAATTGTATGTTAGTCATTAATTTTCTAGTGTTATTTAGAAAAATAAAGAATAGTGTAAATTCTGCACTTCAATCTAAAATTAAAAATTGAAGAAATAAATTTAAACGTTTCTTTTTTATAAAAATAATTTTTATGAATAGCAATGTCATTTGACATCATTATACTGTTAACACTATGTACTCACATCGAATATCGAACTATCCTCAATCATCTTGATATCGCAAAATCAATTGAAGATTCTCAAGTCAATGCTCCTGCACTTCTCTCATTAAAGCAAAAACTAAATCTCGCCTTTTCAATAAACTCCAATCAAATTTATCTTCTCTATACAAATGTTACAAAACACTGGCCGACCACCGAACAGCCGCTATTATCGCACCGACGCTATAATTGAAAACCGCACCTCGATAACTGTCAAAACTCTTCTTTTCCCCCTTATATCTCCAAACTTTCCTTTCTCCCCGAGTTCAAATCTAAATCACCGGCCAACCTTCAACTTCAATCGCATATAAATAATACTTCACGACGCTAAAAACAACAACAACAACATAGAGCGTGCATGCGCGCGAAATTAATGAAAAAGAAAAAGCGCTCGACCGATTGCGCTTCTACAAAACGAAGGAGATCGCTCGAAATCGGTATTGTGCACAGTGCTGTGTGGGCACCCTCTCCTCGATTTCTAAGAGAGGCACGTCGTAGTCGCGCGTTCGGGACCGAACTGCGAACTCTGACCAGGAGTCGAAGGAGCTGTGCGCGCCGATGCCTGATTATCAGCTCTGTACCATCCGGTGCCATCGCCACCGAGCGCCGAGCGCCGAGCGCCGAGCGCCAGCAGCCAGCAGCAGCAGCAGCCGTCGTGATCTCCATCCCCTGGGGACCAAAAGTGCCCGACAAAGAGAGAACGAGGGAGAGAAAGAGAGAAAGAGAGATAGACGGGAAGGGGAGGGGGAGAGATTTTTCAGAGGAATTTTTACAACGGGAGATAGTATTGGGAGAGGGAAGAGATATTCCGATTCACTCATATTAGGCCGTTGGGAAGGAAAAAACACACGGGATTTGACGAATGGGTTTTTGGAGCATACTGGGGAATATGGTGAGGGAGCGAATGGTTATCATAATATTTAAATGGCAACAGTTTATGATAGTAGAATGATGTTGTTAGAGTGGTATGCGTTGCATGTTTGATAAAATAACGATTTTTTTGTTTACGTTGAGTATAGAGACGCCGGTGACAAGGACGTTCGCGGATAATTGGATTTATTTAAAATCTCTTGAAACTTATATCATGTGTTAATTTAGGTGCGTTTTATACGTCATTGAAATTTCCGACCTATTTGCGGTATCCAAAATCGAGAAATTTAGCTTCAAAGTTTTAGTTTTTAACATGGGAGACCTATCTTGAGCTCTCACAAAACGGACATTTTTATTTATTGTAAACCAGGGTTTCTTTACATCGTTTTGAAAAACTAGTATGTAATGTGAAATAAGCATAGAAGTAATACATAAAAAGCTGGGTATAGCAAACGGTACTTTTTTTAAAGATATAGCTATCTAAAGTTGTTCTCCAATGTTATTAGTATATCTATATTTTTACTAATATATTAATACTTTATATTATAAACTGAAGAATTTTCGTTATAAATCTTGCCATTTAATAATGATTCTTTCAAAAATTAACTTTCTAACCTTACTGTCAACCGATGAACATCCTTCATAAAGAAATTTAATTTGTTTAACTCGGTTGTTTGTGCCTACCATCCCATTATACAAATGTTATGCAACTTTCAGGATATGTTTATAAAGAACTCTTACAGAACATATTATTTTTTTTATTATTTTTTTACATACGTATAAAATAATTACTATATTTATTCTGAGTTTTATAAACATCAATGATTAAAAATCAAAGGCTCATTTTTTACTGAAAATATAATGTATAAGTTAATAAAAAGTAATATGTCTTATTTATTTAGCATTTAAAAGAACTTAAATTAATAGTCTATCGAATGCAAAAATGATTCATATACTTAAAGAATATCTACTTAAAATTTTTTTTTTTTGCTTCATTCATTGGCAACAACATGAAATGATGAAAACATTTTAACAGGTTGAGCGCGACATGACACATATATATGTCACATTTTTCTAGACCGGTGTGCGGCGTGACACGTATATGGCTCATGAAGTATTTTTTACAAAGTACTATCATGTAATAAAACAAGAATATAATTATTTTGACTAGTAAATTTATAAATACTAGTATATGTCATTTATGATCGGAATAACAAAAATATTTTATAAAAACTGCATTATGACAAAAAAATTGTATACAATAACGATGCAACAAAAATGTTCAGAATTAAATTATTAGCTTCAGCACAGTAGGCTAGCAAACTCTTATACATTATCAGCAATGAAACTGTTAATTTTTTCATTGGAACATCGTTTATTATAATAGAATATTCGTTTTATTCAACTCATTAAAGTTGTAGAAACTGTTAAAATTTTAAGAATCCGCGTGATATTTTACATTATAACGCTTTGACAGTACATCAACCACGAAGACATAAAATGACAATTTTGTATGTTTAGTGAAGGTCATACACGGCGAGGTACACGGTACTCTTACCTAATCCGAGTTTGTTGCTTTGTAATTAGTAATCATTTATTTTTCTATCACGATGTTCAAACACATTTAATTTTTTCGTGGGCATTATTATGTACGCTACTAATACCTATATCGTAATATATGATTTTTTTAACGATTATAATTTTTTTTTTATCGCAATTATAGTCTAAGTAAAGAAAGCTCGATTAGATCGGGACAGCGAATGCGGTATCTTTTCCAAACTTAGCTTTTCTTGAATTTTAACGTACGAATTTATGTACATTATTGACATATTATATACGGTGTAGAAAGAGATGAAGAGAGGACTAAAAATACAAAGAAACAGAGAGAAAGCACATGATGCTGCACACACGAGGTTGCGGCGCCAGACGCGCGTAACACGTACGACACTTACACTTACAATACAGCATGCGCGCGCGTGCGCGCCTTCGTGGCGCTAATTGGACAATTAAGCTCGCGATATTAACGAGGACAGAAACGCGAGGCATGTCCTGATAAACGTCCTCGCGCGCTGCCACCGTACCGTTCTGTCGTTGCGTCTCTCCTATCTCCCACTTTCTCTCTCTCTCTCTCTCCCTCCCTCCCTATACGTATACACATTTCCCTCTCCGCCCCCTCCCTTTCTTTCTCGTCTTCGACCAGCCGCGATCGCTCTCCATTCGTCACATTATAATATAAAACGCTTTCGAGTTCTGTGCATCTGTTTGGATGGCCGCGCGCGCGCGGGAGGAATTTTTTTTTCTGCGCCGCGCCGCGCGGTGATGACGTCGATGATCGCGGGCAGAAGTGCGCGATTTTTTCGCGACGCCGGCGGCGATGGTACGGAATGGGCGCGATAAGATTTTTTTGCGGATGCGAAGTTTATTGGGAATTCGAGATGATTCCGCGCGCTGCTGTGTTATCGGGGCCGTGTGCGTGTGTGCACGGCACGATGATGATTCCGCGCGCTTATAGCTCGCTGCGGGGATATAAAAAAATAGAGCGGGATCGTTCTATAAATTAATTGCGCCGATAGCGAGACTCCACGGACGTGTGTACGCGCGCTTTAGCCTTTTAAATTATCTGTTTGTTTAGATTAGCTTTTCAATACACAATAAAGCTTTGCATCACTTTTCTATAATTGATTATTTTCCTGATGCGTTTTTCTATTTTAGGCACGCTTCGATCTCTAATATTTGAAGAATATATAAATAAAGAGTTGTTAATGATATTGTTTATAGGTATCTGTCGAATAAAGTATTTGATGAAACTTTAATCAATTAAATTTTCTAATATTCTACACGATGGATCAAAGTATGTTGATCAGTTTATTTTATGAAGTTTCGTATTGTATTGCATAAATAGTTTGTATCTTTACGTAAATATGAGTGTACTAAATGATAATTATTACTGTCTAGGAATTTCTATAAATGTATATGTTTTTGTTTATCATGTACATTTTAGGACATTGACGTGGCATATTAATTTTCGGGAATGCCGAGTAAAGTGAGTCAAAGAAAAACATTATCTGTAAGTGATTGTGTAATAATGCGAATGGTGGTATGCGTAAAAAACCGTTTAGCATATCAATGTTTATAACCGTTTAAAATAAATTATTGCAATGAGAATATATATATTTTATCGTACATGCATAGTAAACTAATCTAAAAATATGTACAAAGCAATGTATATCATATACTTAATGTTTGTTGCAACCGAAAACAGTACTTTTTAAAACTTCTTTTTGTGTTTTCTTAAACCGATATAGATATATAAATAAACAGCAAACAATTATTTATCTTGCCCAAAATAATAATTGACTATATTTGGATTTATAGATATTGTATTAGATTAAATCATTAGTAGTTGTGTATATCATATGGATTTTCCATATTACGAATACTTATGATATAATAATTTTTTCTACGTAAAGGAAACATGATCTTTTTATGTTTGTTGTTATTCATATATTTTTGCACGTATGTTTTGCTGATCTTCATTCACAACAACTTATAAGATTTCCAAAATACGGTTTTATTTTTCAACTAAATTAATCGACATATTCAATTGATAGATAAATATAATAGTGTAATAAAAACATATACAGATGACTTTCACAGCCAATAAAAACAAACATTCATGACACTTTACATCATCACCTAAGGCACAATCTCAACTAAGATCCCCAACACAACGAAACGTAAACCATTCCCCCAAAAATGCAGCAGTCGATAGGTACAAGCGATTTTCCTATCTCAATGGGGGCATTAAACAGCCATTACACATGGCCCGAAAACACGCCGTAAAAGAGTGTTTTCCGCAGCTTCACACGTCGCGCATGCATCTCGATAAACGAGCGTGCGGCGGCATCGCTTTTCCCTCGAGTAGAGCATATATCCACTTGCCTTTCCCCATATATCCATTATCCATGTGCACCGATGCCGCCGTAATAGTATTATATATATATATCGCGCCGAGCTCGTACGTCATTCCCGACACCTCGGGCCTGACACGTCGCGTCGTGCGCTTCTCTGGAGTGGATCCGCGCGTCTGTTTTCTGGCTGTTTCTTTTTTTTTCCTCGTTGGCGCGTTTCACGGGGATCTGGCACTTTCGGTGCTGCTGCGACATGTGGGCGAGCGAAGCGCGTCAGAGAATTATACGGCGCTTCTTCACTTGAGCACTATATAGGCTGATAAGCGTGGTCGACAGATTTCTTTTTTGTTTTTGGTTTATGCGAAAATTTGCCGAACAGATGCAGCAACGCCTTGTCGGATTCTTTTTTATTCGTTAGAATGTCCTAGTGGAAACAGATTTGTATGCTATTTTTATTAAGATTTGATACAATGTGTACAGATAAATATTCAAAGTAAACAATTAAAGTGGCATTATGACTCTTCAATGTCCATGTGATCGAATGAAAAAAAATATATTTTAATAATAGTTTGCTCTGCACAGAGAGAATTTTCTGATACAAATTACAGCAAAAAATATAATAAACTTGAAGCTTCCGAACTTTACAGGAAAAATTAGCCTGATGAACGGTAAAAGTTAATGTTGATTTTTGTCTCTAGCAGCACAATTGCAGACGATAGAATTACATACAATTTTGCTGCTACAGCCAACAATCAACGTTTGAAAGATAAAGTAGATTTTGAGCCATTTATTAAATATTTATAATATTCATTAACAGGGGAAAAATTAATATTAACAGGTTCGCGCCGGCATGAGTCAGAAATGATGTAATTTTTTGTGACATTGTAAAAGTAATAATTAATAAAACTATTTATGTAGCCCATTTTATTATTATTTGCAATCGTAAAATGATGTAGAAATTTCGAGTTTTTATTAAATGTTTGAAATGTAAATTAATTTTGGAGAAGATTGCGGCTTATACATTAGCTGGCGCGATTTTGTTAATAGTCATCAGAATGAACTTCGTTTATTATAATTTTCACGGTAATTTTTATCAGAAAATTCTCTTGTAAATCCGTATGCATTGCCTTTACAATATTGCGTTTTTGCTTTCTCAAAGAGAAAGCTTTGTAAGTAAGTGGATAATATTTTGGACGTTTTTTGATAAAATAATCGGTTTAAAAAAATGTTAAAAAAAAAAAGTTGTTTGTAGTTTTTATTGAAGATATATAAATGGTGGACACAAATTCTTAAAGTGCGCGTGATTTCCTTTCGATTTATGTATCTTAAAACTATTCTTAAGCTATTTTTAAGAAATAAACGTGAATTTATGTATGTGTATGTACGTGTGAAACCAAAATTTGTGTCCACCATAACTCTTGTCGAGAAGCACGTTATCAGTTGAAATTTTACAAACATATTAGGTACGTTTGAACGTAGATCTGATAGAAATTTGGAGCTAAATGGATAATATTTAGGACGTTATTTGATAAAAGAATTACTTTTAAAAAAATCTTAAAAAAGAAGAAAATTTCTTTGCAGTTTTTATTAAAGATATATTAGACGATAGACAAATTCTTAAAGTGCGCGTGATTTCCTTCGATTTATGTCTTTTAAAACTATTTTTAAGCTATTTTTAAGAAATAAACGTGAATTTAAAGATTTTTTGAAAAGTAGTTATTTATCAAATTAAAAATGATTTTTTCAGTATTTTGTATTGAAGATATATATAGAAAAAATAGACATAAATTTCTTTTTTATTGATGTGTTTTAAAACTGTTCTTAATCTATTTTTAATAAGAAACTAGAATTTAGAGAATTTTTGAAAAGTAGCTATTTTAACAAATCAAAAATAATTTTTCTCGGCAGTTTGTATTGAAGATATATAAAAGATATTTATAAATTCTATAAATATAAAAAAAACGCATGATTTTCTTTTGATGTGCCTATTGAAACTATATTTAAGCTATTTTTCAAAAAAAATATATAAAATATACGTAAAGTTTTTTTCGAAATAATTCTTTTAAGGCTATTGTGAACCCTGAAATCATAAATTAATATTAGTATTAATTTATTTAATGCGAATGTCCATTATAAGATTCTATAAGTAGATTAATCAAGACCTCTCTTTGAGAAAGCATTCTGCTAAGGCAGTTATCAGAGTTTTTTTTCAATGCCACTTCTTGTTCATATCTAATATAACCTGTAACCTATAATGTGCTTTTTGTAAACCAATGACTTTTAGTAGATCGAACTGAATGATTGCGCAATGCGCAGGTAAAAAATCTATGATACCAGTTCTGATTGTTCTTGGAAACGTTTCAGTTCTATGTGATTTAAGGGAGCACACCACCTTCGAGTCAAAAATCGAAACTTATTTGTATGAGTCCATAAAAATCCTTCCTTTCAAAAGCAATCATTCTGAATTTATTTTTACTATTAATACTTGGTAATATGTTTAATTTCACCGTAATAAAACCTATAAATCTTGACTCAGCACGTCATGTAAAATCACCATAGTTATTAAGCTCCTAATCCACTGCCCACGGGATTCTAAGTGATGTATGTAAAAAATTTTTTACGTAGTAAAAATTAATTTCCTGAATGCATATCATAACTAATGAATTGAAATGTAATATCCCCAAACCTGGAGAAATTAAGTCGACGGGCTCATTTAGAATCGCGTGGGCAGTGAATTAAGAGCTTAATAACTATGGTAGTTTTAATGACGTGCTGGATCAAGATTTTGAGTTTTTTACGGTGAAATTAAAGATATTAACAAGTGTTAATAGTAAAAAATTTTTAAGAATGATTGCTTTTGAAAGGAAGAATTTTTATAAACTCATACAAATAAGTTTCCTTTTTGGGTTCAATGGTGGTGTGCCCCCTTAAAACTCACACTGGATTATGTGAAAACGTTCACATTGATTTTATTTAATTCATAATAAAGTTATTTTTATACTATGTACATGAAAAGAGAAAGAAGAAAGAAAAATGAGACTTTGAAAATATTTGGAACCAGTTTATAGTTGGCCATAATCGAGAAATGTTGATTATTTTCTTGTACATTTTAATCATTTCTGCACCGATTTTATTTTCGTCTGATGAAGCCATATAACGGCCATCTGTTTGACAGATTATAGTGAAATAATTATTGGGACAAAGCATGACGATGACGAAGCTCCGGTTCGCGAGTCTCCTTGCATTGTAAAATTTCCCTTGATTTTGAAAAAACCCACACCTTGTAAAGGTAATCGGTAGAGTAATGCACTTACACTTCCCTCTGATCCGAGAAGGGACTGTTTACTTCTAGAAATGCACTGCTGCGCCTTGCTTTTAATTATTCCACGTGCATGCCAAATGCGCACCTCTTTCCCGCACGTCGCTTTATACTTGCATCGGTACCTGGTCCGAACTTGGCAAACTAAGCTTACCTATCCTTTTATTTTATTTGAGTATTCATACCTTTCGATTATGATTACTTTTACAATATGTATAAAACAATTGCATGTAATAATTCGCAATTAAACATTAGTTTTTTATTGCAACATTTTGATTTGTGTTAACGTTGTTTTTTAAAACTAATTTTCATCTGAATAATTTTATGTGGAAAAATGTGAAAAATGTTATCTGGAGATCTTTAAAACCGCACGATGTTCATTACGAAACGAGTTTGCCTTAAATTTTTCCTCGGATATAAATTACTTGATGCGGTTTCAGTTAATTAATTAATGCGGATAAGTAACCGAATCTGAATTTAGTTTGATTGGGCTTATCATTCAACTGTGACCTGAGTGTAATCAAGGTGGCGGTATTACGAGAAATATTTGAGTGTTTGTGGTTATAACAGTCATATCCACATGTCATCCAAAATGTACTTGAAACACTTAGAATAAAACTAAAGAAATCTGTACAATGTTTAACAATCTGAAAATTATGAATGCCCTTCTAATAACGTTGTATCAAGAAAATGTCAGCAAAACGAATGATTTTACACAATGTATAAAAAGAATTTATGATGATAATATGTTTATCATTTATGTGATACGGTTTTCATAAACGTTAAATAATTAAAAAAATTATAAGTAATTGAATATTAACTAATAGTTGGATAATATCTTTTTTTTTATAAAAAGGGAATAGACAAAGTTTGAACTTATAATTAATTTAATCCTAAATTGAAAAATACAAAATAACGTAAAAAAATAAAACTATTTTTTAATACGATGAAGATGCCATTTAATTCATATTAAATCTCGCGGGACAGATAAGACCTTATCATTCGGCAGATCCCGTTTCCATTACACTACAGCTACATGCTTTTTGATCATAAAAAATAAAATCGCAAAATCTTTTTAATTTGTTTGTGTTTGGTTTATAATAAATTTATAATAATAAATTGAAATTCATATGTCTGTATCATAAGATGTAATATCCAATAATCTATTATAATGATTGTATATTTCTGTCCGGTGTCCAGTGTATAATACTATCGGTTCACTACCACTGCTATATTCTTTGAGTAATTGAATTCAATTTGATTAATAAACAAATTAAAAGATATTCATCGTTACGCTCAGCGATATGAAAGATCATATTAAAAATATTCTTTCTTTACATAATTTTTATTAAAAAAATCGATGTAATTCTAAAATTTTCGGAGTCTAAACCTCATTTTAAATGCGTGGCATACTGGCGTGACTGGATTTTACTTTGATGAAGTGAAAAGACATTCAAACAGACTGCAAACATAGCTATTTGATGCACTTGGAGTATACAGATTTTCAATCCAAACATTTTAGAAATTAATGCATACATTTTTAGAGATTTTCTATCAATATTGATTAATAGATATTTAATATTCGAAAAACCACGTTCGATACTGGATCGCCATTTAGTGCAAAAAAATCCAACTGATATGTTATATTAATTATAATTACATATATAATACGTTTGTTTAAAATGATTAATTCAATGGCAGAAAATCATCATTTTCATAAGGTAGACTAACGACTAACTTGTAAAATAAATTACTCTTTCTACCTATGATATGAATTTGTTCTTCAAATTTCTTATTTAGAGGTTGTAAGTCATTACACAATTTTAATTGCCCGCGTCATATATTATCGATTAAACAATAAAGAATTAATTATAATTATAGATAGAGATTATAGATCTCAATTAAGTATTTTTTAAGACATCATAGACCTTCATTATGTATAAATGCGATTTGAATTTTATTTTTTAGGTCGTGCTAGAATAAAACTCAAGATTTTGTTTAAATGGCATATATAATCATGAATGGAAGGGCAATGATATCCTGGTTTTACATAATTTTTTATCTATGTATATTTATCTAGAATTAATAATTATTTATCGTACGTTTATCGAAGTTATACTCAATGTTTTTAGCCATTTATAGCATTGGGTAGCATACCGATTTTTAGTATATGTACTCTTATAGATCGTCGTATAGTTGCTTTTAGGCGAGCGGAACAAGTCATGAATTTAACATATAGTCACCGACCTCGTTCTAGTGATTGGTTTGGTCATATTTTATGTTTTTAAGTACGCTAAATTGCAATCCGTTGAAATTTTTTCGATTAAACCACGGGAACCATAAGAAAAATTTCCGCGAAGATAGATCGTGCAGAATCAATTTTAAAATTAATAATCTTATAGAATTCAGTTTTAGGGGTAGCTGATTACGATTCCATAGTGAAAATGTAAAATGGCAGATTCAATATGGCGAATAAAGAAGATAAATCCTTTACAATTTGATTGAAACTTATTTCATAAGGGTTTTTGGGATCACTTTATACGAATCCATAGTCAAAATTTCAAAATTCAAAATGGGGGATTCAATATGGCAGACAAAAATGTCAAATTTAGTTCAAGTTGACCAAAACTCATTTTCTAGGGGGTTTCGGAGGTCGCTGAATATGAATCCGTAGCCAAAAAATCAAAATTCAAAATAGCGGATCTAATATGGTGAACAAAGTTAATTTTTTTTCAATTTGACTGAAGCTTATTTATAGTAATGGTTTTCGAGATGGTTTTATACGAATTCATAGTAAAAATTTAAAAAATCAAATGGTAGATCCAATATGGTGGATAAGAAAATCAAATTCAGTTTACTTTGATCGAAACTTGTTTCTTAGGAGTTTTCAGGTTTATTGATTACGTATCCTTTAGTCAAAATAAGACAAAATTATGTGCATTTTCATTTATCTATAGGTACTAGAAAACTGCGCGAAAAGACCCATTCAAATCCGATATCTACGGGAATTGTGTTTTCCTTATCAATAAAAATTAAATCAAATTTTAATTTCTCGTCCACCATATTGAATTTGCCAGATTGAATTTTGACATTTTTTTGCGGATTTGTATTCAGTGACATAAAGAATTACTAAGCAATAAGTTTTGATAAAATTGAATTAAATTTCACATTTTTGTCCGCTATATTCGATCTACCATTTTGAATAATAAAATTTTAGTTATAGATTGGTAATCTGTGGCCCCAAAAACCTATAGTGACATTAATAATAACTGATTATTTTAACTAATTTTTTTTTTTTTTTTTTTTCAACGTCGCCATGTTTGTGCTCCCATGTGGTGCTAATCGACGACGGGGGTCTGCGGTGTGTTTGTAAACAAAGAACATGTAATTTTTACAGTGGTGCTTGTATCAATCGGCAGAGACTAGGATTCGAACCCGGGTCACCGGCGTGGGAATCCGACACTCTACCGACTGAGCCGCCGCAGGCCCATTTTAACTAATTAAAAAAAAGGAAATTATTTATTTGAACATATAGAGAAACCTATAGTAATGAAGCTATAAATCATAATTTTTTTTATATATTTAGGTAAATTTTTATACGAATGTTAATACTAACGAAATATAATATTATTTCTGTAATTATAAATTACTTTTCTTAAGATTATACTCAAATTCAGCATACCTACATCAGAAATAATTAATATTATCCACTAGAACGAGGTTGGTTACTTTTTCGTTTTCTAAATATCCTTAACGAGATCTTCCGTTCGCCTATTTGTAAACTTTTAAAATTTTTACTAATATAATAACTATAATAACTTAAAGAAAATGTAGGCTAAACTTTGAAAACTATGTGACGTCGCTTCAGTCAGCATTTTTTTATGTTTTAAGATGTCTAACCTGTATTTTTTTTCGAAAACTTTCAAAATTTCTTTTAATGTTTTAAAAGTTGGTCCAACTCTTTCTTAACATGTAGAAACAGCTTCATAACGATATTTTACATTTTAAGCTAAAAAGTTTCATAGTTTAGTCAGTTATTTATTGCAATTCACGTTATTTTGCTCCATTTCGATTGTTTAAAGGCTGTGAAAATTAAATAAAAGAAAGTCTCAGCAAAAGAGAAAGTACAGCCTTATTTTTTATTTAAAATTAACCTATTATTCTCAATAACTTCAATATTATTTGATAAAATAATAATTTGTGCGCTCCGTAGCTTTTAGTGTCTAGATGTAGACCCGACCCTGAAAACAACTTTTCGAATGTGCCGTGAAGGAAGCTAGTGACACCTGGCGTTGGCTAACCTAACAATGTTAACGTTTCGAAGGGAGTTGCATTTCTTAATCCATCAATAGGTTATCAACGACGAGAACGTCATAGACTACGGCACTATGATTCGTGGAGTTCAGAAATGCAACCCCCTTTCGAAACGTGAACCGTCTGAGGTTAGCCAGAGCCAGGTGTCACTAGCTTCCTCCGCGGTACATTCGAAAAGTTGTTTTCAGGGTCGGGTGTACGTGCTGGACGGAGTAGCAGCAGCGTTGGGCTCATTCGGATTTTAGGTGACAGAATCCCTAGATCCTAGTGACAACATGTTACATCGTGGTCAGCTAAGTTCGGGTCATTGGTGCGAAATGCCGTAGGGTGTTCTCAAACCCATCCGACTCGGGATGGGTTTGAGAACACCCAGCGGCATTTCGCGCCAACGATCTGAACCTAGCTGATCACAATGTCAAATTTTATCAATAGAACCTAGGGATTCTGTCATCTGAAATCCAAATGAGCCCAACGCTGAGTAGCAGGGTGTCTAGCGGTCATGGAAACCTGGAAAGTCAGGGAAAGTCATGCAATTTTTTCAGTCATTGAAAAGTCAGGGATTTTTTATAAAGTTATGGAAAAATTAATTATTCAAAAATCAGAAATTATTAGAGAAAGAAAATATAATCAAATAAGAAATTCCATATCTTAGATAAATCATAAAATGTCACAAATCATTAACCTAAATACCCCAGGGTCAGTATTTTCTTATTTAAAAAATGTTTCAGTTATAAAATAATATACCATAAATCTAAGTACACCAGAGTCACAAATATAAACCTATAACAAGGTTTTAAATATTGAGTTTGGTTTGCTTTTGCCTAACCTATTGCAAACGTTTACATCAGTCTTTCATCCAAAACCTAGATGCACGGATCAGTAGGATGGTTCAAAATTTTCATTTTTTCGAATGTTTTGAATGTAATAATTTAAAATAGTGGAATATATAGAAAAAATAAAAGTCCTGTTTTCATCTGTTTTTTAGACAATTTTAGCAGGTATTTATTGAGACCTAAAGTTGCTAAAATCGTTCTTTCAGTTCAAGGTAGTCTCTAAATGACGCCATAAAGCATTTTTCGAAAGAAAAATATGTTAATTTTTTTATTTTGTACCCTTTAAAGGGATTACAAGAAGAAAAATAAAAAGATTAGATTCGAGCACTTGCTAAAATATGCTAAAGTCAAATAAAAGCATCTAATCCTTTTACTATTCTTCTTGTAACCCGTTTAAAGGGTGGAAAATAAAAATTAAACATATTATTCTGTCAAAAAATGCTTGTCGACGCCAACTAGACGTTCCTACCTCGATCTGAAAAAACGAGTCTTAGCAACTTCAGGTCTAAATAAATACCTGCTAAAATTATCTAAGAAAACGTAAACAGGATTTTTATTTTTTCTACATATTCCACCATTTTAAATTATTACATTTAAGAAATTAAAAAAAAATGAAAATTTAGAACCACCCTAACGGATCAATGCTGTTGGAATGATGCCAATAACTACCCTACATGGAAAAATTGTTTCTAAAATGTCGATCGTATCTACGGAAATTTCTGTAGTATTGGCAGGAAATCTAGTAGAATCTACAAAAGGTTTAGAAATTTCCCAACCCTTTTTTTCCGCGTAGACTCATAAGGAGTATCGCACATCCTGGAACTGGGTTTCTGAATGGTTTTAGGAGGTGGTTTTTGGTACTAATAAAAAGATGCCCAGTTCTCGCGATAATTTATTGAATAGGCTCTTTTACTGAATATGCGCATTATTTTAATAAATGAAAAAGATACTCGTATTTTTAATTGTAAAATATGACCCAACAAGAAGGTAAAACTAGACGGAAAGGGATTCAATTTCAGACTTGTAACATTTAAAAATAGTATTTATTTCCAAAATTATGAAAGATCAAACGAATGGTGACGAAAAATTGATGCAATATCAATGATTTTCATCTGTTGAATCATTTTTCTTAATTTTTCATAACTTCGAAACAAAATAATATTTCATTATACAATTTTGAAAGCTTATAGTGTATTTGTATGAGAATTTTACGTTCGTCGCTAAGGTTGATTTGTAAGAAGAATTTATTGGTCTCTACGAACAAACTTAAATAAAAAAAAAGGGTTACAATTTAAAGGATTGCAAGAATAACATAATTAAGAAAAACGTGCGTTTCTCCCCGAACCGCCCGCTGAGCTCATCAGTAAGATGACGGGTGGCTCTATTGAGGAAATACTTATAGAAATCAATGATAAACTTCGCTAGTGGAGCATGAAAACTGTAGTCCATCCAGCGGCATTTAGGTAGAATTATTATATAACAAAAGTGGATAAGTCATTGTGTCGATATCCACTAATTCTGCCGTACAAATGAAAGAAGTGGGTATCTGCATTTGAAGTGAATACCAGACACTTGATAAAATTCATTTTTATTTGGATTTATTTTCGTAAGATTTGTATTGAAAAATGATCTATTCTTTTCCTAAAAACACGAAGTATATCTTGTCATTTTTGTAAAAGAAAAATAATGTTTCAAATCATTTTTATGCGAAATTATTTATATGGTTCGAATCCTTCTGCGAAATGCAGATATCCACTTTCTTCATTTGTACGGCAGAATTCTCGATTGGAGTAAGATACTGACTATGGAGCTCCTAACTTACTCTACGGAACCATTTATTTGGATTTTAAGGACTATTCGTGACCCAAGTCCAAATTTATTTGTACGTGAATTTTAGTGCGTCACTAAGATTTATTTGTAAGAAGAATTTATCGATCTCTACGAACAAACTTCAGTATCTTACTCCCATCGAGAATTAGTGGATATTGACACGACGCACAGTGGGGCCGCGGAATAAGAAACGGTCAAAATTCTGGCTTCCTTCCAAAAAAGCATAAAAAAAGTTACGGGTGGCAAAATGTTCATTTTGATATAAGGTTTTAGGATCCGAGTCCGTTCGAATGATCCAAATTAATATATATATCAGGCCTAGAGTGGACGTGTTTACAGAAATCGCATGATAACGATATTCTCGCGTAAAGCAATTTAATGTATATATTGTTATTTTATATATATTGCTTTACGCGACAATATCGTTTTCATACGATTTCTGTAAATACGTCCACTCTAAGCCTGATACATATATACATGTATGTGTGTATTTGTGTGTGTTTGCGTGTGCATGTGCGCCTACTATAAAGCAGGTCTATAAAATTTTCTTCCATTTTTTCTAATAATTGCTCATTTATAAAATTCAGAATCAGATACACCTTATATAGATATATTCACAGTATCATGACTCATACATACGTGTATAAGAGTAACAATATCATATATAATAGTAACACATATGTTTTATATCGAATTTGCACCGAGTAATTAAATTGCTTTACACGAGAATATCGTTTCCATGCGATTGCTGTAAACACGTCCACACTGGGCCATATATATATATATATATATATATATTAATTTGGATCATTCGAACGGACTCGGATCCTAAAACCTTATATCAAAATGAACATGTTGCCACCCGTAACTTTTTTGTATGCTTTTTTGGAAGGAAGTGAGACGACTTGTCCACTTTTGTTATATATTAGTTCTACCCAAATGTCGCTGAATAGACTACAGTTTTCATATTCCACTAATGAAGTTTATCATTGATTTTAATAATTATTTCCTCAATCCAGTTTATCATGTTGTCTAAGATAGAGTCACCCGTCATCTTACTGATGAGCCCAGTGAGTGGTTTGGGGCGAAACGCATATTTTTCTTAATTTTGATATTCTTGACATCCTTTAAATTGTAACCCTTTTTTGAATTTAAGTTTGTTCGTAGAGACCAATAAATTCTTCTTACAAATAAAGCTTGCAGTGTTTTGATTAAAAGTTCATGTAACTCTTTTCATTTATTAAAATAACACATATTTGGAGTTAAATCTCAAAGACCCATTGGAACAAGTTCCCAAAGTATCATACAGTGTCTTTGGTCAGCAGCGTATCTTGGGCCATTACTCTATAATCAATTTCCATCAGCTCTGCAAACTGCATTTATAAATATTTGCACCAGTTAATGGTTGGTAAAATAGTACACAGCACTTAGTAGATCTGATAAAAATTCATAGTCTGGAATAGTGGTTCAAGTCACCCTGTTGGACAGACACCCCCGTTCTACGGTACCAGTGATCACCTGCCAAAACATGACTAAAATCCGTTTCCTGCACCTAGAACACCCTTCTTGTCTATTACGTTTTCATTAATAATTAATTTTGAAATAATAAAATCATTAATCAGCAACCCAGCTATTACCGTGACAGCAATTTCTTTATCAGATAAAATATTTAGATACTAGTTAATCATAAACTGCAAACCAAACTAATACACTGAGAGAAAGAATTCTTTGCGGCAAAGCATATTTCCTAATTGTTAAGTTTTGTGGATTTGAATACGGTCAAATGAATATTTCTTAACAGTTAAACGCATCGTTTTAATAGTTAAGAACTGAGTACTTAAGTAGCTTCAACGGATGACCGCCTGACTTTAAGGTTAACTGAATTCTTCATATTTCTAAGATGTTTCTATGACCGTTACATGTTAGTATAAGTTTTCGCCTGCCATGATTATGTTTACGTATAGGATCCTTTTATATTTTAATGCTTGAAAAGCATCATTATATGCTATAAATTTGTCAAATAACCTTTCGTACTCGGCATGTTTATCTTACTCGTGCAGACTTTTCTCAAGTTCGAGTTCTTAACTATTAAGAATTCAACATTTGCGGCAAGTACGTGAGAATTCGATTCCGCAAGTACACGATTCATTTCCTACAAGGAATCCTTTCTCTCAGTGTACCTCAGAAAAGGCAATTTCAGTTGAACCATCTTTTAATAAAAATCGTAAACCATTTCAACTTATAGAACGTAGATAGAATCATTTTATTAATATTCAACAATCTCAATATTTTACCATTTCATTATTTAGGTAAATATTTATAAATGCAAATAAGCTTTTCCTAAGTTAATAAAGTTTCTGCCTTGTAAATTTGTTATTATTTAAACAATTATTTTATTATTTAAAGGTTTACTATAAATTGAAAATTTCTGTCCATAAGGTAGATAGGTTATGGTTTATGCTTTATGACTTATATTACTTGAACATTTATTTTTAATAGGAAGTTGCTGTCCTTGAGTTAACTTTGTTTGATTTTTATGATTTATGATTTTATTATTTTATCATTTATTGTGAATTAAAAATTATTTTTCCTGGAATATGTGGAATTGAGTTTTGGATGTGGAGTCAAGACTTTATTATTGATTGAAGCTTTTTTATAACTTTATTTTTTCCTTTATAAATTACTGTAATAGTGTATTCTGAAGAAACCTAAAAATCATGGAAAACCCAGGGAATTTTTTTTGGAAAAGTCATGGAAAATCATGGAATTTAAGAATCCAAACAAATGGATACCCTGGGTAGGTGTCTACGAGGTTATGGTGGTCGATGACGAGATCTAGGTAGTGCGCTCCGTAGTTTTTAGTGTCTAGATATAGGGACTGTACGGAGGAGGCGTCTAGGTATTTATGATGATGGATGACGAGGTCTAGGTAGTGCGCTCCGTAATTTTTAGTATCTTCATGTAGGTACTAGTTTTTATGTTATATAATGTAAATTGTTCTACTTAAATGCGTATAACTTTGTTAAAACATCAAGTTTTAATATCTGATAGATTTAAAAAAATTCTTACAATTACAAAGATTAAAAGAATTAAATAAAATATTCTTTGATATTTTAGCCAAAAGGCACCAAAGTCCTTCATAAACTATACATTTTATAAATTTTATAAATTTAGTTTTTTTTTAAATACAAAAGTAAATACATTTTGTCTAAGATTCTTTACCATGCACAGGAATGCCAATCGAAGAATAAATTTTGTATTTTTCCTTATTGTGCTCAATAATATTGAACTATTTATTTACAAGTCTATATACATGACCAGTATTAGTCATCTATACTCTGCCTTACGTCTAGCTAAATATCGAAGCACGGAACAATCGAAGTCAACGTTACCTTGACGCAAGCTGCGTTCCTGATGCCAAAAGCTGCTGCTCTGTCGCGCTTTCTCTGCCTGAAGCTGGAGACTAGCGAGGATCAATCGCGGCCACCGCGGCTCAACAATCCCATGGCGCCGGCCAACGCGAGATTACTCCGCTCTTTCTCTACCCTTCGTTAAAAATATACGCGCGGGGGGATGAAATCGACATTGATTTATGGGGCAGAGGAGAGCTCCAGCTCCGTCGGTGTGTCGTTATCGGCGTTTCTCGTCTCGCGCTGCAACCACAGCTACCTGGCCGACTACAGCGATTGGTTGTCTCGTGCTGGCGCAGTCCTCCGAATTTCCGTCTTTCAGCATGTTGTCGCGGGGGGCGCGATCGTCAAGGTCTTTGGGTTCACTGAACAATTGAGATAGATCGTTGGGATAATTGGTACTGTAAGATTTGAATGCGAAGTGATCCAATTATTAAACAAAAATAACTTGTAATGTTAATTCAAGTTTAGTAAGATTTAAATTTATAAGCTGTTATTCAAGTATAAAATAAAATATAAAAATAATAAACTAAAATAATAACGGCAAAAAGAGAACCCTGGTATACAGAGAGAAATTGATTTTTATACTAGTAACAATATTTTACCGATTTAAAAGAAGAGTTTTTTCTTCAGTTTAAAATTAACGTAAATTATCTGTTTCTACTAGAAATTTTCATTTTCTTATTTATGACTAATTTAGGATCTTAGAATAAAAATAATTATTTAACACTAATTGATATCTTTTTTTGAAAAAATAGTAACCAAAAAGTACGTACCTACCGTAGCGGACCAAGTTTTCATCAAGATCCAATTCATGATAACTCTTTTACATAAATTATTACCTTAAACTTATAGTAACAAGATTGTTTTAAGACATAAGTATTGACTATAAAAAATTTCGTGTATTTAACATTTATTCTAATTTAAAAATCTAAATCTAAAAAGTTTAAGTGAAATTTATACTTATATGGAAAGAAGAACTGATCAGAAATTACTTATAGAAGATCCAAAACTAAGACATGAATTCATAACTTTTTTATATCAAATAAATTTCATATGACAACACTCAAATATCCATATTTATATTCGTTAATATGTATTTGATTTAATAATGTGTAATGAGCTTAATTTTTACAATTCACTCATCTGTCTTTAAATTGCATTACAATATAGGTACATACTTTATTTAAATCCAGTTAAAACATAGTACTTTACATACCAATGCTGCAATACGGTAGTTATATTTTCTTCCTGTTGATTGTAGATACCACCAATTCAAATGCTTACAAATGCGATCTCATTCAAAGATAACAAATCTAACTCACAAAACACTTCGAGCGAACGAAAGAGGCTTCAACTTTTAGTTCTCAACCGAAAATGCCGGTGTCCACAGTCGACGCCGGGCGTCAGTCGCGCGCTTCTTTCGGCCGCGACAATTCTTCATTGACTAACAACATTTCGAGATTAAAAAAAAACTTGGCCGGCAGCGCGAACGGCTCAAAGTCGGGGGAGCGCACGCGCACGCTATGCGCTGCGCGATATCGCTCGTCAAGGAAGTTGCTACGTGATACCGATGTCCTGCCTTATTCACAAACAGCATCGCGCGAGATTTCGAGAGTCAGACGCGATACGCGCCGAACGTTTCTTTTTTTCTCGCTTCTTCTCTTCGCGCTTCTCGCTCGCTTTTTGTTCTTTTTTGAATTGCGCTTACCGCTGTGGACAGTGTAGGCTTTTATTGCTGATAATAATTAATTTAGTGACTAATAAAGATATTGACGATGTTTTTTTTTCTTTATTAACAGAGAAAATAGGCTGTTAAGATTTTTGTTTGTTACGATGCTGGTTATCTAAAATGTAATTGGAATAATGTGACCGTTGCAAATACTGGAACAGATACTTCGATACATATTTTTACATTTAATTAATTTGTAAATTACAATGTGAAATACATATTCTATAACATTTTGTATACGTATTTGCAGATTTATAGATTATTGATATATGTATTAATTTTTTTTATAGGAATGGTTCGACTATGAAGTCGATTCAGATGAAGAATGGGAGGAGGAGGAACCGGGAGAATCTATTCATGGCTCTGAAGATGAGAAAGAGAAGGACGAAGAAAATGCGGAGGAAAACGAGTATGATGTCGACAACGATTTCATGGTTCCTCATGGGTATGTTGACCATAAGCATTGTAATGTAATAAATATTAATTATATGTGTTTACTTTTGTTCACGTGTTCACGTTTACATTTTAATTTCAACTTTTGGCTTTATTACATCGTAGAAATTTGTGTTAATCGGATTATGATAGAGATTCTTTTAAACCTTTATACTTTTCTTTAGTAAATATAAATTAAATTGTTTGAAACTTTAGTCATAGGTTACTTATGATATTGCAACGGTTCTATTTGAGGGTCTTTTCTAAAAGTTTTAAGAAATTTCTATAGAAATCTATGTTATCGGTTTCTCTTATTATTATTCTTTTTAATATTTGCGTTTCAATGCTTAAACTATTTAAAAAATAAATATAACGTAATATGTATTTCTTGCGCTTCATGTCTCCTTAATGTTTAGTTACTAAAAATTGTATACCTATTTTTAATTATATATTTATTATAATATATAGGTTTTAATATTCACTTTTTCATTCTAGATATTTGTCCGAAGAAGAAATTGGTGCTGATGAGGAAGATGAAGATGAAGATGATTTGGTAAGTACAACATTAATTTTGTTTTTTTCAATGTGTACTAAGAATGTTTTTATTAGAAATCTAATCAAATTGCATACTAAAACCTGAGTAATATTTTAAACAAAACTAATTTTTTTCTAATTTTATGGAAGAAATTTTTTTATAAAAATTACCGCGAAACTCATAGTAAATATGGGACTTTCTGACTTCTTGATAAAAATTACTCTGATGAACGGTACAAATTGCCTCAATTCACAATGTAATTATCCATATTTAATTATTAATTTACAAGATGCACTACAATTTTTATCAGAAAATTCTCTCTATTATTTTATAATATTTTTGTCGAAATTCGAAATTTTGTTTGGGAGGTAGATTAACAGGTTAAGTGTGGCTAAAACATAAACCCATTTTTAAATTTTTCTTACAATATTTATTGAAATTTCAAACATTTAATAAAACTCTAATACTTTTACCTCTATTCAAGATCTTAAAGAATAAAAAAATCGGTTACATAGATAATTTAATTAATTTTCACTTAGAATAACACAAAATTAACACAAAATGTAAAAAAAATGTGTAAATCTGCGACATTCTCATACATTCTAAATTATTAAATACTTATAATTTTTATTTTTATTCTTTAGAATCCGGAAACGCAGAAAACGAAATTGAAGCTTCTTGGCGAGCAATTCGAGGCCGAAAGAAATACAAAAACCAAGAAGCTCAAACCTAAAGTGATAGGATGCGTTTGGCTGAGTGGAGATAACGTTTATCCGGAGAACAGTGAGCAATCTTACAGTAAAAATCACTCTTAAAGTTTGCAAATGAATTAATAAATGTTCTTAATTACAGCGCCAGCGTACGCAGTTAAATTCATGACGGCTCGTCACGCTTGGGTCCGAGAAATTCCCGTGGTGCTGACGCCTCCAGCCGACGCGGACAGTCTGAACGACGAGTGCGGCACACCGTCGAACAAACACGGCGCCGCGTCCATCGCGAGAAAGGCCAAGGCCTTGGAGGAGGCGATGCCGGACTTCATACGCCTGCTGCACGGCAACCCGCGCGGTCGAGGATTCCTTGTGAAGGAGTTCCTCGAGTACTGGAGCAAAAAGCGAGAGGGCGAGAAGCCGATCCCCAAGGCGAAGTTGCAGCAAAGGATTCAGGACATGGCGACGCGCATCGCTTGTCCGGACGCCGGCCCCATGCACGAGAAGATTTGCTGGTACGTGGGCGAAGAGTATCGAACGAAGTACTTGGGCGCCGAGAAGTTGACCACGCCGAATCGCTGGACGTACTGTCTGACGCCGAAGAGGAAGAGCCTGGTCGCCGAGTCGACGGACAAGCCCGAGGAAAAGGAAAAGGAAAAGGAGAAGGAGAAGAAGACGGCGCCTCTCATCACGCAGTTCACGAAAACGCTGACTGCCGAAGAGATGCAGAAGCAGCTGACGGAGAAGGTAGCTACGCCCGCGTCGAAGCTGGCTGAAAAGACACTCACACCTGCGGCGAAGTTGAGCGATAATACAACTGCGAGTACGTCCGCGGCAAAGAGAACTCCACCGATAAGCAGACCACCGAAACGAGCTTCCCTTATTTCCGTTCCGCGAGGAGAGGCTTTCCCGAAGTCGCCTCGCGTCAGTCTGATGGACAAATTCATAACTAAAGATTCCAATACTAGTAGTAATAAGAAAGATGATAAATCTAAAAATGTGGATCTGGACGATGACGACTGCATGATTATCGATGACACCGATGACAAGGTTGACGTTACATCAGTTTCTTTCAAAGCTGATAGTGCGAAGAAAGTCGATAAATCCAAGCATAAAGTCGATCGCAATGACAATCAGGATGTTAATACAAAGAAGGACGACGAGATTAGTGATAAACCCGAAAATGTGTCTACAGGTTCCGATGTCGATGTAATTGAAATTTAATTTTTTTTCTACGACTTTTTAAGCAATTAATGTATTTTGTATAGCGTAAATTTAATGAAAGGCATAAACCTATGAATGAAATTAAAATGCCGTAGTACGAAGTTTATACAATCGAAATTGGATTTAAAACGTCTTTTTATAAGTATTTTTATACCGTACTTGTTATAAATGCTATAAGGTTTATGTTCATCACAGTAGTTGGATACACATATGATAATACTTAAAATGAACGTTCCTCTGAAATGTTTTTATGTAAAATAGTATTGAATATTTAACGTAAGAGCTTAGAAAAATGCTCCTGCGATCTTCACATTTCGAAGTTTTCAAAGTTTAATGCAATATTTTGGTAAATATCTTGTAAAAATTATCAGCGTTATTGCATCGATCGTTGTGATACTTAATGTCGTTGCCTTAATTAGTAAGAAAATAATTGTTACTGGATTGTTATAATCGGTAATTTAAAAGCTTTTGCATTAAATATATTATTCATAACATAAATAACCTTAATTTTATTTCGAAGATGACAAATTTAATTAATTCGTACTTTTTAACTTGTGTTTTCGTAAAGGAACACTATGACTTTACGCTCTCCACAAAATAGGTTTCTTAATTTATATTGTACGTATTTTTTCTAAAATGATTATCATTTTTATAATCACTCTACGTTATTTATGAGATGATGTATAAGAAATGGTTAAATAAAGTATATTACCTAAATATTATTGTGTTTACCATTATTAAATACATAAATGTATAGTAAATGCTAAAATGTAAATCAACAGATATCTACATTACCGACATTATTCTATATATCTATCCCGGTGTAAGAAGAGATCTTAGACTGTGAAATCTATCGATCCATCTTTTACAGTTTAGATGGCTCAAATAAATATTCTGTTTGCTCTGAGAAATTTTTATTTTACAATTAGGTATGCGTTAGATTCATTGGCAACTAACAACATTAATAGCGAAACCTTTTTGTCGGGCAGTAAATAAATTTTAGCGTGCAAAAATGATTATTTTTTATTATTTTAACAAAGTCGTGATATTCAATCTCTATAAGGTTGCATGCTGCAGAAGTAATGCACGCAATTATGAATACTACGATCAACATTGAGCAGGGCCGTATTAGCCCTTGCTGCGCCCCTATGGAAACCGCTGCAAAAAAAGATAAAAGGTCCTCAGGAACCGACGTCTCGTAATTGACCAATTTACAAAGGCTATTTTATACGATTCTAGATACAGACAGGTTTTCTTTCCGATTCTGCCTGATTTTGTCCCATGCAACTATTCTAAATGTTACGAACCTTTCCGGACTTTGCCGAAAATGTAATTTGTGTTTTACTACACTTGATCATTTAAGTAACATAAGTGTAAGTTATATTATAATATATATAGTAATTGACTCATTATTTATGATATGTTGAAATCGTTCGATCCTTTGCGTTTTTTTCGGAATTGCAAGTATTTAAAAAACTATTCAACAAGTAGAAAAATATCACTAAAACAATAAAGAAATGTGGCTAATGTATACAATGTTTATTCTATTCATACATATAAATGTTTATAATATTTAATATAAATATTTCCCGTATATTAAGCTGCACCGCGATATATTTAATTTATATCGAATTTTATATTTTTAATTTCGATAATCCAATTAGCAAAAAAAGAATATTATGTCAATGCAAGGGCAATGTAATGTAATTTAATAAATCCTATATGATGGCAGCGAAATATTTTTCTCAACGCTTCAATATGAAAACTTGTTAATTTAGGTAACATGTGGGAAGCTCATTTTTCTAAATTACTCGAAGTACACCCTATAAGTTTAAGTATAATAAATAAATCGTAAGTCTTAAACCCTAAACCCAACTACCCCAAGCTAAGCATTTTGCAATTAAAAATTTGTTAATAATTAAACCGTAAATTCTAAATCCTAAACCCTACACTCAACTACCTCGAACTGAGCATTTTACAAATAAATAATTTTAATAAGTACACCTTGAACTCTAAACACAGGTTGAGCAATGCGCAGTAAATAAATTTAAAAAATAGCATTTTAAATTTAAACTTTAAGCACCAAGCTGAGCAATTTCCAGTAAACAAATTTAAATAATAGAATTGTTAATCTTAAATCCTAAACTCTAAACCCAATTAACCCAAGCCGAGTAAACAACAATTTTCACAGTAAAATCGTAAACCCTAAACCCAATTATGCCGATTTGAGAATCCCCGGACAATGAGCACATTCGGAGATTGAGCACAAGGTGGGTGTATGTAATGGTGGGGAACGCGCCAATCAGCATGAAGGGTGGTGGGCGCACAGGCAGAGGGAAAGAGTTGTGCACGCAGAGGAGAGCGAGACCCTTTTTTACCATCATTATAATCGCAAAAGTCTCGTGACGCTGCGCTTCTTACAAATTGTGAATTTCAGTTTTCTCTTCGATAAAGTTGAACGAGTAAACATAACCAATGTTATTTATGCGGTTAACAATAACTTAACATTACAAGTTTCAGATACCGAAAATCGAATTGAAAAATTTTCTGTTCCTTTCGATTCGGTATTGAAACTCCATAATACACATTTAATACATGATTCATCATAACTCATTAGTAAAATATTAAGACGCAATGAAAGCATAGAGATATACTTTTACTATATACGTATACTTATGTATACTATACATATAGTAAATGGGAAAAAGGATAGTCCCTTTGCACCTTTGGATTTTACAAAAACGAAACAATACTTCACACTAAAAAAATTAAGTATAGCTTGACATCTTTTTATAAGTACTTACCGCGGAAGCGAGCTTGACGCATTGTCTATGCGCGACTCTCATAAAATAATCGTTGAAATGCTGTAATCAGTACAGCTGTCATATAGCGAAAATAAAAGTTTTTTGTTCACTATACGTATAGCTATCGAGCATTTTACATACCGAATTTAAATGATTATTTTCTACGTATCACGTAAAAATTACGCGTTGAGCTCGCTTCCGTGGTAACTAGGTACTTACAAAAAATGTCAATCTATAACTTTTTTAGTGATAAATATCAATTCGTGCATTAAATCCAAGGGCGCAAAGGCGCTAACCTTTTTCCCTATTTACTACATTTATAGTTCATTCAATGTTGCTACTTGATTACGTTACGTTACATTTATGGGGTGAACTTAAATGACGGATTAGAATAAAGAAATTAGAAATATTCCGCTAGATACAGTTACTGGAGAGCGCGTTTCTAGCGCAGGTATACAGTGATCAAAAACTTTAAAAACACATTTTCATATCTATAGAAAAATCTCCTACATCGTTATAATAAATATTCGACATCTGAAACTTGTAATGTAAAGTTACTGTAAACCGCATAAATAACATTGATTATGTTTACACATTCAACTTTATCGAATAAAAAATTGAAATTGACGATTGGGTTGTAAAGAATTTTTTTTTCTGTCCGAATGAATTTATTTAGTAGAATTTTTTAAATTGAACTTTATTTCAGATAGTTATAACTTTTTAAAGTTTATTTATGCTTCTACGATCATAACATCAAAGGTGCCGCCATATGATCGTGACGTCACCAAAAACTTTGGAGCGCCATATCTCTTTCAATTATCAAGATATAGATAAAATCCAAAAGTTTACCAAGACAATATACCACGATCTATTCAAGTATATTGTTGAATAAAAATGCTTTTTAACCCAATTCATAAGAAACCCTGTTTTGCGAGGCCTTTAAAATTATGATGGTAAAACAGCGGTTCGCGCTCCTCCGCATGTGCACTCTTCCCCACCGCTTGCGCGTCCAACCCTCTTCATGCGGATTGGCGCGCTCCCCACCAATCTCCGATTTTGCCCATTGTCTGGGGCTCGATCTAAGAATTTTGCAGTAAAAATGTTATAATAAGAAAATCGTAATCCCTAAACTTTAAATCCAAATAAGCTAAGCTGAGCAATTTATTGTGAACAAATTTAAGTAATAGAATTGTTAACATATAACTCTAAATTAAGTGAATTTCACTACACAAAAAAATGTCAAATATACCTGTATATTACATATTATTATTTATTATTATCTGTGTATTTACATATTTAAATTTATTTAAATTTTTATTCTTATAAATCGGTCAGCTTGGGTTATTTGGGTTTAGGGTTTAAGGTCTGGGTTCAAAATTTTATAACTTAAATTTGTTTAGTGCAAATTGCTTAGCTTGGGTTGTTTGGATTTAGAGTTAAGGGCTTACAATTTTATTATTATAATGCTTTTATTGCAAAATGCTCAGCTCGGGGTAGTTGGGTTTAGGGTTTATGATTTTATTATGAAAATTCCTTAATTGCAAATTACTCGGCTTGGGTTAAACGGGTTTTGGGATATTTGGGTTTAGAGTTTAGGGCTTACGATTTTATTATTAAAATTATTTATTCACAAAATGCTCAGTAATTAGGGTTGGAGACTAGAATTTATGGTTTAATTATTAAATTTTTTTAATTTCAAAATGCTCAGCTCGGGGTAATTAATTGTGTTTAGGATTTAGGGTTTATGGTTTCATTAATAACATTTTTTAATTGCAAACTGCTCTGCTTGGGGTAGTCGGGTTTCGGGTTTACGATTTCATTATGAAAATTATTTAATTGCAAATTACTTGGCTTGTCTATTACTTAAATTTGTGTACTGCAAATTGGCAATCTTGGGTTATTCGGGTTTTGAGTTTAGGGCTTAGGTTGAATTAATAAAATTATTTATTTGCAATGCTCAGTTCGGGGTAGTTGGGTTTACGGTTTAGGGATTGGAATTTTTGTGTATTATTAAAATTTTTTCATTGCTAAATGCTCCTCTTGGGGAAGTTGGGTTTAGGATTTAAGGTTTAGGATTTATCTTTTAATTATTAAAATTTTTTAATCGCAAAATGCTCAGCTCGGCGTAGTTCGGTTTGGTGTTAATTAGCTTTAGGGTTTTGGATTCAAGGTTAACAATTCTATTATTTCAATTTATTTACTGCAAATTCCTCAGCTTTGGTTATTTGGGTTAAGAGTTAGGGCTTACGATTTTATTATTATAATGTTTTTAATCCAAAATGCTCTGTTCCGGGTAGTTGGGTTTAGGTTTATGATTTTCTTATTAAAATTATTTATTTGCAAAATTCTCTGCTCAGGGTAGTTGGGTTTAGGGTTTACGATTTCATTATGAAAATTGTTTAATTGAAAATTACTCGGCTTGGGTTAATTGCATTTAGTGTTTAGGCTGTAAGGTTAACATTTGTATTATTTAAATTTGTGTTCTGCAAATGGCCTAGCTTGGATTATTTGGGTTTTGTGTTTAGGACTTTGGTTTTATTATTAAAATTATTTATTGGAAAATGCTCAGCTCGGGATAGTTGAGTTTAGGATTTAGGGTTTAGAATTTTTTGTATATTATTAAAAATGATTCGGTTTAAACCTTTTAAGGTTGGAGTTATCTAGTGCATTAAAAAGGCATTCAATAAATTTATTGTATGATTCTATACAGTTTAAGTTTGAATCATCAAAGATGTACACATCTCGATCCATGATTTGTTTAAATTGAGTCCAGTCTACCTTAGTAAAACCAAATATTTGTTACTCTGGAACGCCAGATGGTCAAAGTCAGAAAAATTAGTGGAAATAGGGAAATGGTCACTTCCCAGCCTGTCTAAATGTACTGACCAATTTATATGGTCTGGTATAGAAGAAGAACAAAAAGATACTCGTATATCCAACTATTTTTGTCCCATACCCTAGTAGCGGATCCATCACTTAGTACGTGGAAGTCAGGAAAATTGTCCAAAGCCTGGGGCAATTTTTTTCTCAGAGAGTTAGTAGTGAAGGTCCTCCATACTTGATTCTGGGCGTTTAAATCCCCCATGAGTAAAGCATTGGGTAGGCTGTGAACTTCATTTAAAAGTAGATTGAATTTATTGAAAGAGATGATATTGTCGGGAGGGTTGTAAGGCACCATAAGGTTAATGTTGAAACATTTTTTTGACGAAATTTTTAGAGCAATATACCCAAGGTTGTTAGGGGCAGCATCAAGAGAGAAGCAGGAAAACTTCAGGAATTTCTTTATAAAAAGTAACAAGCCACCGGCATTGTCGTTCGATCCCTTAATGTCAACAGAGTGTGAATGATTGTTACTATTATCATTATTCAATGCGTTAACTTGTAGCCTGTTTTGGATTAGAGTTAATCCTATGTTGGATTTGGTTTTTTGATTATCACTATAGTCATTAGAAAAGCTAGAGGTTAAACGTTCAACTGCTTTTTTTCCTAGGCTGTGAAGGGCTGGGAAGCTTGCTTTTGAAGAAAGAATGTTATGAGCAGAGGGCTGCTCTTCTGTAACAATTATTATTTTAGTGCTATTAGCTTGAGTCTGTTCCTCGATTGAATAATCAGAGTAATTCAAAGACTCTTGTAAATAGCTAGCGTGAGTATTTAGAATGTGAGAATGATCTAAGTTTTGAGAGGAGTTGGTTTCTTGAGTGCTTAGAGTAACGGCATTATTATTATTAACTGTTGGGGGGGGGGGGGGGGGTAATATTTATGAACTTTGATAGTATAGTATACATGACAATGAAATTTTGAAATAAACATATGTGGAAAAATGACAATCAGAATTACATGTTTCCATAAAAAGTACTATTTAATATAAGTTATTTTATATGTTTAATGTTTAAATGAGTGATGAGCTGAGTATATAAAAATGGTTTTGCTGTATGTGTATTTGCATCGACTACTAGTATTGTATTACAAGACCAAAGAAGCCAATCACTTATTTAAAATTGAAATTACAAAATATTTTGTAGGTTAGAATATTATACATTACACTTACTCTCAAACTTTTCAATTAAATGTTCCAATTGCCAATTTCTCAGCCTTTCTCGTACATAGATATCCATCACGTTGATCTTATGAATTATATTTATATGTTATCCGCATATTATAAACATATAATAAATTTAATAATACGTCGAGAAGTCAAAAGACGAAGATCGCCGAGCTTACTCCGTGATATTAGCAGACTAACACCTCAGCCAGTATCGCTGAGGCGGGGCTTGTAAACTACCGAAGTCCACAGCCGTAATAGCAGAATATGGAGTCTGCCATTTTGACCAATGAAACTTCGGCACTTTTGGCAGGTTTATTTTCTCAGTGTATAATGGCATGTGGGCGACTGATTTTGAGAATAGTCATAGTATTATTGATCTCCTTATTGAATTCAAAGAAGACACACTCTTTGCTCCAGGCGTTATGCTGAAGCTCACAGTTCGCACATTTCATGGGCAGACTGCAGGCTCCAACATGGGTTCCTCCGCAATTCTCACACCGTGGGTAATTATTATAGAAATTGGTACCGTGCCCATAAGGCTGGCATCTGAAACACCTCAAGACAGAAGGGGTGAATCTTTCTACCTGAGTGAGTCTGCCAAAAACGTCAATATATTATGACAAGGGACCTTTGAAAAAAAAATTTATATTGTCTGAAGCTACTGGCATTTTTTTGTGATTGTCCTCGATTAAGTTGTCTTCGAATTGGATGTATCAACCTGATTAGTCTCAGTATTTTGAGGAGAATCAATATTAATAGAAATCCATTTAAAGATTCTCTCAATTCTGTGTATGGAGGTATTGTTTTCGAAAGTAGTAATGCCTTTCTCGAGCACGTCCATGGGAACTGATGAAGGGACATCGAAAGCGATGCCCACCTCATACAGCCCTGAATTCGAGATATAGGCCTGCCAGTGTTCATCCACTTTACCTATATCCAACTCGACAAAGTTATTAGCTTCCTGATAAGTATTGAATGAAACTGAGTACTTAGGGCCTACATTGCAGAGCCCTGCTGTAGCGATGGTGATTTCTGCTTTATAAAGCTTCACACTTACAAATATAATATGCAAATTGCCAAGATTTTTGTCGGCTTAAGAGTCATAGATATACACTACGGCGGTCGGAAGTCGAGTCCATGTGGCCCTATCTTATATAGCTGTCTGGAGAGGCGGTTTGTCATCGAGGTGTAATGCGTAGTTGCTGATGATGGGAATGAAGCCGGTTCTATCCCGTCGAGTCTGGCTTACTCTGATTTGGTCCGGTTACTGGTGGCGTGTTGAGCTTGTGACAGCCAATGAGAGGTTAGAATAACTCCTCCCCTCTCCTTCTATTGACGTTGTGTAATAGCTGCAGGCAGGGTTGTTTTTGATTTGATCGTTGGTGTATCGTGCGTGCTGTGTCTTGTTTAGCCTTGAAGTGCCTGTAGGGGGAGAGCGTGTTTGTTTTGTTTTGACTGTTGTGTGTACATGCGTGTTGTGTCTTGTTTGTCGTTGGAGTGCCTGCAGGGTTAGAGCGTGTTTATTTTGTTTTGACCGCAGTGTGACATTGACGTTTGCGTGTTTATTGCACGACGTTCCAATGGTCCTTCTGAAGGACAGGGACAAGTGCTGCTTTGCTTCGTCGTATTTATGACCTTGAAAAAATGATTTCCCCAGCTCAATGTTATTTATTAGTTATTTATTTAAAGATAATTAATTGATTTATTATTATTATTATTACTATTATTATTATTATTATTATTATTTGTTCCGCTGACCGCGACGATGCGTTTCACATGTTTTTCGTCTGCGAAAAGTGGAACGAAGAAAGGTTAGCTCTTCTCGGCTCCATCGAACAATTCACGCCTGAGACCATCGTGGGCGAAATAATGTCCGCCGAGAGTAAGTGTTTCGCCACGGCAAAATTTGCCGAGACGGTCCTTCGGCAAAAGAAGCGGTACCTAGACAGGACAATCGACGAAGGTATGAATAAAGCGCTAGGAGAGCTCCAACACCCCCTCATAACCCAGGGATGGCGGACGACCCCATAGAAATGGATGGGTTGGGAGATGATGAGACGTTCCCTTAACCGGGAGACGTACATTTTCTCTCATTTTATAAACGTCGCGGAGAGGGTTAGGGAAACTTCTCCTTTCCGTACAAAGATGAAATGCGCTGTATCGAATACGCGTATAAATGAGATAGTTTAGATCTGACGGCCCCTCGAGGGATTTAAAATTATAAATTTTTAAATTTGTTTCAGAGACGATACTAGAATGGCACCACCCTGAGGTAATGTGATAAACGGTACTAGGATGGGTTCCGCCAGAAGAGGAAAGGGTGGTAGGTTTTAGTGGGTCGGTTTGCGATGCTACGGCCGTGTAGTTTTTCCACGTTTCTGTTTATTTTATTTTTCATTCTATATTATACACACGACGGATGCATCCTCAACCAGACCCACACTATCCGGCTGTGCGGACTAAGTCGGGTGTGCCTTAGATGACATTTCCTACATACCCTCGACAAAAAAATGTATAATGTTTATTGTTGTTATTGTTATTATACTTATTCTTCTTCTTATTATTATTATTATTAATAATATTATTATTATTTTGAGTTCTGCGCGCTTTAGAGATAGAGTCTCTTTATTCAAGGCAAACATATGGGGTCTCTTTACTTACCCCATTAGCCAGATGTATTGCAAATTGTTAGCAATTTGACATACACGTTTTGCTATCGATTTCCGTAAGTTTGACGTAAAACTGCGTCCGTATATGCTGGAAATATTGTATCAAGTATTGAAGTAAATTATGAGGGCAAAGTGAAGGCAAAATTACAGCAACAATTGCTCATGATGTGCAGGCGTATCATAGGCATACATTGACATCATATTGTCGTCACATTTCTCGATTTTTGTGTTACATAAATTTCCATCAATATGTTGTTATTAATTTCTTCCCTTTCTCTCTTGCACTGTCACATATATGAGTAATTTTATTGAATATTACGTGAATAATATTGAAAATAAAATAATATAATATATTAATAATATTGACAACAAGTTGAAAGCAAATTGATGTACAAAACTTGCAGCAACAGTTACACATTAAATGTAAGTAAATCTGCGTCCGTATATGGCAGCAATTTGGTGGCTAGCATGTGCAGTCAATTTTACGGCACATTGACATCAATCCTTGATATTCGTCATTTCTTGAGCGTAAGTTGGAAGCAAATTGCTAACAAACATTGCACAGCAACTATTGCCGCGATTTTGGCGCGGCAAGCCTGGTTAATGGGGTAGAGTGGCTAAAACTATATCTATATGTATGAAAAATGGTCATCAAGAGCAATGGCCACCAGAGGTCCGGAATGTTTAAACTCCCAATACACACAACACTTAAAATAACTTTGAATATGGCGGGGCATTTATTTGTTTCATGTTAACTGGAAATTCGGAAGGTTAGATAATTAGTAGGTATATAATTAGGCTGTTTGACTTATATATATTATATATATATATATATATAAGTGAAACAGCCTAATAAATCTGATAGGTAACACGTATTGGAATAACCAGAACCAGATTAACCCCATCGGGGGCCCGGCCTGCCTTTCCGGTGGTTCACTAAAAACTGAATCGTATCCGACTCAACTGACCCACGCTCAGCAATTCCCAAACACAAAATTTTAATAAATACAACAAAGTTTTAATAATACATTCAAAGAGAACTCTATACTCTAAATTCTATACTCAATTACTCCATGCAGGAAAATTTTTTAACTACCCTAGAAACAACAATTTCCAAATAGAAGAACGTTTAAATGAAATCGCAAATTTTGAACCTAAGTAACCCAGGCATAGAAATTTCCAAATACAAAAGGGTTCGAGTAAAACACTTTCTTGGTACCTACCTTAGAAATAATATCATCGATTGAGTGATAATGGATTTGAAAGAGCATACAGTTACATATCTTTTCTGACCCGAAAATTTGAATAAGCAATTATAAATGAAATAGCTGTGAAATATAAGAATGAAAATTTTTGAAAAAAATTGAGATAGTTAGAAATATGCAGAAAAATATTCTGTAAAATTTTTGAAGCTACATCTTTTTCTTTTGAAGGGAAAAAAATCATTTTGTAAAATAATCAAATTTTTTTCAGTAGCGAATTCTGGATTAAACCGGCAGAATTTGATTTGAAACTTATCAAAACGGTAGCTTTTTACTGTTTCTTGAACGAATTCTTTGTACAGATCATAACGAACATCATATTTCAAAATATTTGAGGTTATGTATTTATTGAAATTTTTTTTGATCGCTTATATCGCGAGACTGGCACAGTCAGTTTTACCAAACAGGGCTCATTTTTTTCAGTTTATAATGAAGATTCGAAATTAAAAAGAAATTTAAAAATTCATCGTCTCGTTTCTTTAAACGATAATTTTTCTATTTTACAATTTTCTGAATCGATAAGGTAAATTATTTTTGTATGTTCTCCAGCCTTTTGGCATAGCAAGTGTCTCATAATTATTTTTTTCATATCTTAATATTATCCTACCTAATCACATCTGAAGGTACAACGTGCGAAAATACAACTGCGAGTACGTCCGCGGCAAAGGGAACTCCACCGATAAACAGACTACCGAAACGAGCTTCCCTTATTTCCGTTCCGCGAGGAGAGGCTTTCCCGAAGTCGCCTCGCGTCAGACTGATGGATAAATTCATAACTAAATATTCCAATACTAGTATATATTAAGAAAAATTATAAATCTACAAAAGTGGATCTACAAAGGTTGACGTTACATCAGTTTCTTTCAAAGCTGATAGTGCGAAGATAGTCGACAGATCAAAGGATAAAATCGATCGTAAAGACAATCAGGATTTTAATACAAAGAAAAACGACTAGATTAGTGATAAACCTGAAAATGTGTCTACAAGTTTCGATGGCGATATAACTAAAATTTGATTTTTTTCTATGGCTTTTTAAGCAACCCTACTGGAAATAAGTTGTCTGCCTAAATATACCTAAGTCGGCTTAAGTCTGTCAAACTGTGCCTATCTCTGCTAAAGTTCTGCAATGGTTTGCCAAACTCTGTCTAATCCATGGATTTCAGACATTTGGCAGAGTTTAGCAGAGATTAGCCGAGTTAGGCAGAGTTAAGCAGAACTAGGCAGAGTTTGGTAGACTTTTGTAGAGTTTAGCAGAGTTGGACAGAATTACGCAGTTTGACAGGCTTACGTAGAGTTTAGCAGAGTTTATCCGAGTTTGGCAGAGTTTAGCAGAGTTTGGCAGAATTAGGCAGAGAACCCATTTCCACTAGGAAATTACTGTATTTTTACAGCGTAAATGTAATAAAAGGCATAAACTTATGAATAAAATTAAAATGCCCTAGTACGAAGTTTAAACAATCAGAATTAGATTTAAAACGTCTTTTTATAAGTATTTTTATACCATACTTGTTATAAATGCTATAAGGTTTCCCAATTTATGTTCGGAAGGTTTCCAATTCTCTCTATCCTTTAGAGATCGTGGACGTCGATGGATATCTTGTGTGGGTTTTATATGCTTTAATCGATTATCAATCATTATTATCTCATCATTTTTTAACTTAAATATTAATTGAGTTTTGATGAAGTCTATATATTTGTTTGTTAACACCGAGAAGCATACCGTGCATATAGTCGTAATCTTACTGAAAAACGCATATTAAAAACGATTTCAATTAATAGTTTTTAATAAACATTTGATCTGCTTTAATGGTTTTAATCGGCGCATGCGATTAAGAGTGATCCGTTCTAATACAATTTAATCATAATCATAGTTAATACGCGATTTTACTATTAATTTAATAGATTATAATCTGAGTTAATACGAAAAAATGATGTAATCCAATGTAATGTTCAAAAACCGCGAAGAAATAAAGAAACATAATTGTATTCAATAGGAATTGATCCGATCGTTTTTAATATAAAAAAGTTAAAATTAAAATGAATAGGTTTTAATGCTTTTCAAATCTATTAGTCGTCAAATCCGATTTAATATGCAACAAAGCAAAATATCATGTAACCTTTTTTTTATTACAATCATATAATAATCGTTTTAATTTGTTATGAAATCTATTATTTTGTATACGTTTTAATAAATTTTAATAACGCAATAACTGAATCCGTTTTAATACACAGGATATCAAATTTTAAGTAGTGGTTTTCATTCGGAATTGTTGTGATCGTTTCTGATGAATGAAATATCTGTTACAGTTTTATACATTTTAATATATTTTTTTAATAAAGCGACTACTACATCCATTTTATTATTATTCCAAAATTATCGTTTTTAATCGGCATCGTTTGTACTATCCTAGTCTTATGAAATTTAATACTTTTTAATAACGCCATAAATAAAATTATTTTGATATACAGGTCAAGATAGCAAAATAAATTCAAAATTACTGCTTTTTGAATATCAACATTTCTAAAGAATTCTTATGATTACTCGGAAATAATTCTAAAAGAATTCAACAAAAGGTCCTAATGTCATCTCGTGAAGAGTTCATAAAGAGTTTGTAAAGAATTCTTTTCATGTTAAAAATCAGTTTTTAAAAACTTAATAAAAGTCCTTATTATTAATTCATTAAGAATAAGTAAAGAATATATCAAGTGCCAAGATTTGTACTACAGAAAATTATCTGAGCTAATTCTTTTTGAACTCATAGAAAGGTTTTTGAATATTATAAAAGAATTCATAATAAGGTCTTAAAGTGCTGATATTAAGAATCTCAATTAATTAGTATTAAAATAATTTTATATATTGCTTGTAATTATTCTATATTCCTTAAAAGCAAGGTTTTCTTTACTTTTAATTGTTAGATAGATATGTACATATTTGGGTGTTAGATGATTAAAATAAAATCTTATTTTAAGTAGTATCCCCATTCGCATAGTAATAAATTAAAAGAATTATAACAATTAATTTTTTAATTCAAATTATTATGGCTTGAAACCATCTCTCGCTCTTTAGAGTGTAAAATTGACTACTAACTAGATCTTTGATTCACTAACTAGAGTGCAAATCGACTCCATAAAATTGAATAAACAATTTTATAGTGTTACAGAATTTATTGTTATTTGTAACAAATGTTATTAAAAAATGTAACTTAAAAGTTTAAATCTATTTCTTCATTTATAAAGAAGGACTTGTCGGTTTGACTTTTCAACGCAGAAGTAAATAGAACAAAAAATACATATAGAAACAATTAATAAGGTTGGAGAAAGCTAAGTGCCAATGAATTGGCAGCGGCTTTTCTTAAGTGGTGCGGTTCTCTCACAGTAAAACAGTGTATTTCGAACTATTTCACTTGCAAATCAAAACAAATAAACCAAAAATGTGGATATGGATGCTTTAGAGGTCGTAGATTACGAATTCGAAGTTAGAATTCCAGATTAGTTAGAATTCCAGAAAACATAATGGCGCAGCCGAAATGTCGGTTCCTTTACGGTAAAATAGTGTATTTCGAACTATTTCTCTTGTAAATCACAGTAAATAAACAAATTTGTGGGTATGGGGATTTTCAAGGTCGTAGATTACGAATTTGAAGTCAGAATGACAAATAAAGCATAAATCACGCGGCAAAATAGTGTATTTGAAACTATTTCTGTTGCAAATCAAAGCAAATAAACAAAAAATTTAGATATGAAGGTTTTCAAGGTCGTAGATCACAAATTCGAAATCAGAATGACAAAGAAAACAAAACAAATCAAAAGCAAATAAACCAACAATCTGTAAATGGGGGGTTTCGAGGTTGTAGATTCCAGATTCGAAGTTAGACTTTCAAAAGAACATAATGGCGGTTCTTTTGCGTCAAAATAGTGTATTTTACTATTCTCTCCCAAAATAAAAAATAAATATACCAGATATGAGTTTACAGGGGTTTTTGAGGTTACACATTAGATTTTTAATATGATATATAAATTAAAACAAAAACAAAATGGCGTAGCTATTATGGCGGCTTTGTTGCGATAAAATTCTGTATTTCGAATTATTTAGAGAATAATGATCATTTACGGTCAGTATTTTTCGTGGGCGAATTGTATTGCTAGTTTTACATATCTATCAAGAGATTTTCTTAGACTTCTTTGTGATATCTATCGATCTAATTTTTACAGTTTAAATGGCTCAAATAAATATTCTACTTGCTCTGTGACATTTTTATTTTACAATTAGGTGTACATTGAATACATTGGTAACCACCGACATTAGTAGAAAAACATTTTTGTCGTGACAATAAAGAAAATTTAACGTGCAAAAATGATTATTTTTTATTCTTTCAACAAAGTCGTGATATTCGGTCTCTATCAGGATGTACGCCGCAGAAGTAATGCACGCAGTTATGAATACTAATCAACAGTAGCAGAATCATTATATTTAAAGTAAGTATATTTTATAATTAGTTACGTTACCTTCTTTGATTAAAAATAAGGTAAGCTGTTTAAAATAATTTTGACATGTTGTATCAAAATGGTCACTTTTATTTTCGACATCAAATAGAGTCTACTTGAATATTTACAACATAAATATTCGTTTCACTCATATGTTATTTTCATATTATGTTCTGAAAAATTTCACGTTCTTAAGGTTATTGTTATGATTATTGTGTATACAATGATTTAAATAAAAAAAGTGGGTGTAAGGGATTTTTGTGCAGATTCGCTACTCACTTTTATCATACGCTGGTCGAAAAACCACTACTTTGCTGTTGATTTTAAGAATAAGAAACTCGTTATTTCGTGCAATATACACACAAAAGTTAAAATAACATTGAATATGACGGGGCATTTTTCTTCATGTTAACTGGGATTTCGAAAGATTACATAATTATTAGGTATATAATAAATCTGGTGTAATCCTAGGTAACACGTATTGAAATATCGCTGCAGAATTGAAAGTTATTTTAACTGTTGGGCAAACACTAGAGCCGGATTAATCCCATATGTGGCCCGCGCCCAGGGCTGCCTCTTCGGTGGTTCACTAAATACTAAATCTTACCAGACTACAACTTTCAAATAAAACTCTATACTGTAAACCCAATTACGCCACGCTCGGCAATTTTCACTTACTACAGGAACAACAATTTCCAAATAGAAGAACGTTTAAATGAAACCGCAAATTCTGAATCTATAAATAACCCAGGCATAGGAATTTCCAAGTAAACCCGATGGACATTGATTCTTAGTGAACGTGTTTGAATTTAACCTACGACGTATATCTGTATACCTATCTATCTATCTATATATACCCACACACACCTACATATATATATATATATATATATATATATATATATATATATATATATATATATATATATATATATACATATATATATAAGAATTAACATAACTGTATGCTAATTCATTAGTTAGTTTATTATTATATTTCGAACAATATTCGTGTTATATCAATTAATTATGAAAAAAAATAGAAAATCATTTTTTGTAACACAAGCACGATTTTCGCGTTTTTCTGTACATATTAAGCGGACCTAAAGGACAATTTTTTAGACCGGCGAGCACAAAAGTAAATAAGCGGGCGCAAAAGTAATAAGTGCGCGCAAAAGTAACTGTTGCGCCCGCTAAAATTTTTCGGAAAATTGCTATTATATATATATTTAGCCTCGCTTAATATGCTAGAAAAACGCAAAAATCAATACAGGCGTTACAAAAAATATGGTGTGCACCAAGGGCAAAGTGGGCTTTTTGGCTAAAAAGGCCCACTTTGCGCCCTAGGTACACAATATACTATTTAGACCCTAAGCTTAAAAGTATATAAAGTTATGTGGATACTTAAAAATTGAATTTTTTCATTTTTTTCATAATTTCAAACTTTTATTAATTTTTAAATTGAAATTCTTGGGTTTAGAGAAAAATTTTTAACAAAGTTTAATTTTGCAAATTCTATGAAGAGAGTAGCTGAATTATTTTAAAACTTAAAATGGCGAATTCTGATTGATGTGAAGAACTAGGACCTACTTACACAAATCTAATCAAGTTCGACCAGGTTAATTTTTCTTTGTTAGGTCTCAAAATTTTTTCATGAACTTTAATATATCTTATGCAGAAACTTGGGACAAAGCCTATAACAAACGTTATTTAGAATAAGTTAAGTTTAAGACACATTTAAGACAAAATAACTCTGAAAATCGTGTAATAAATGTCATAACTATTTTTTCGACACAGTATGCGTAAAGTTGCATTTTACGCAATTCATAAATTCTTAAAGTTGCAATTTCACACTTATTGTATCAAAAAATAATGTTCGACACTGTTGGGTACGTTGTTTTTTAGCGCATGTGACTTTTCTCAGTCGCTTCACTCGTGCGAAAAACTTTACATGCGCTAAAAACTAACGTACCCAGCAGTATCGAAAAGTACTATTTTAGGCTTTGTCCCATATAACTTGTATTTATTGTTAAATTCAAATTCTTTGAGTTTATACAATGAATGTATAGTATATAGTTGTTACCGTGATTTTGGGTATTCAGTCATCATACAGAGTGTAAATATGTACCTCGGACGCCCCATCGACGCCTCGTATACACGATTTCTTTAAATATGCACGTCAAATGTTTATCATAAACCAATTTGGTTACACGCAGTTCCAAATCAGTTAGTTGGGCCCTAGCGAACCGACATATGGCCGCGCAAAAACCATTCGTTCATGCACCACTTCTTAGTTTTTCATTATTGTTATCAAATTTAGTACTACCATAACCTCTTTCTAAAGTTTGTTAGACAGATTTACATTTTGTTTTATTCGTTATTATTTTCATGTTTGTTTTATTTTGTACAAACATAAATTATAAAATTAACTAATTCTAAGAAGTAATGTACCCACCACTGCACTGATATCCATACATATCTCATTATTGTGATGAACAAACACTTGTTATTCAGGTAGAGTTTACCACTCCGTTCACAGGAGCCAAGATTTACTTTATTTTCATCCCTTGTTTTATGAGTAACATATTACTCACTCATAATTTGAAATAATCATCAAGAACATTGATAATGCCTTTACTAACATTTTCTCATTGAATTGTAACACGTTTTTACTGACAGTGATACGGAAGTTGATTAACAACTTTAATTATTTTGATTATTTCTTACTTTAATGCATTTATCCGTTACCGATTTCTAAATTCCGAAATCAAATACGTCATTTTCCTACAAAAACTGAAACAATAAGAATATTACTTCTGTCACTCGGTGCAGATATATGTTACAGATTTGAATTGTGAAAATCATGAACGTTATTTTAGCTTACACTCAACTTTTGTATTCCTTTTTTCTAATTAATTCTTTCAATTTCAAAATATTCGCTCTTTATCGAAAGCCTTTCTTTTTTTTTAATATGAATCAACTTAAATACATTCAGTGCAATTATATATTGAGTTCTGATTACGAAATTACACAAGTACACTATTTGTCTCTGATACAAATATCTTTTAGAAGCTATCTGATGTTTAAACATTAACTATTTTCAAATTATTCAGTTTCAGTTAATTAAGTAATCTATTTATTATACAAAGGTTCCTAAAATCTTTAACGAAACTGTTTAATCTACATTTAATGTAAAGTATTTGAATTTCCTACCTGACACGTCACAGGAATTAAAACTATCTGAAATATTGTTACTGTTCCTGCATTTACCCAGACTAGTGTCTGTGGCGTAGGGAAAACTCTGTGAGAAAACCTACGCCAGGAACAGCAAGTACATTTTTATATTACAAGCACTACTTAGTGCACAAAGCGGTTCCCAGTGAAGTTGCAACAGGTGCAGAGGGCGGTGCGCTCCCTTGCGCTACCGCTATTACTCTAGAAGGCGGCGCGTTCTGGCGCTGCCGCTGCTGGTGCAGGCGCGATCTCGCGCACTCGACCTGGGGTCCACACCCGGCCGCGTCGCCTATCGGCGGCTGCTACTGCAGAAGGCGGCGCACGATCTCGTGCTGCCGGTGCTGGTGTAGACGCGACCGCGCGTACTCGTTCTGGAGAACACGCGCGTCGGACGCTGCCGTCGCTGTGTGAGGCGGCGCACGTTTATGTGCTACCGTCGTTGTCTGAGATGGCGCGCATCCTTGCGTAGCCGACAATGTCCTGGAGGGCTGCTCAAAGGCCCCGAACCACGGTGCGTGCCGCCGTTGACGTTGACCTCAAGGGCTGCTTAGCGGCTCCAAATCACGTCGCGCTCCCTGGCCGCTGGCGCCGTCGCTGCTGGGGAAATCGGCGCCCGTCCTTGTGCTGCCGTTATCGGAGCACTCAGCTCGAGTCCTCGCGTTGACGTTGTAGATGGTGGCAATTGTCCTTGCCAATTCGTTGTTGAAGGCGACGGTGCCCCCGTCGCTGTTGAAAAGCTTTGCGTTGCCGATATTGCCGTTGAACAGTGGAGCACGCCCTCTCGTTCTAACGTTGATGCTGCTGGACATAGAACGATTCCGCACTGCTGTCGTCGTCACGAAACCGCGGACCCTCTGCTGCTAATTAGCACAGTACGTCTTCCCGCGTGATCTCGCGCATGCTCTCAGCTCGTTAATCGCTGAAGACTCTGTTACCTCGACGTGCAGTATACAATTCTCCATTGTTCAATTGTAAAAAACTCTCTAAATTAAATAAAACACGAAAATTGGAATTTTGTATAAAACACCAAATTAATTTCCAAGATCACAGTATAGGCTCAAGATGATTTTGATTCAGTTCATCACAAGTATGACCAATATCTGAAACCCGATACATACTGCGATCCTAATGATCGTAAACACGTTCAGGCGCGCTGCGCTGTTTCGCACGCAGCTTTCTATAGCAACGTTGCTGCCAAACATACAACACTATACTACAGTGTACACCATTGTGCCGTCACACGAATTTTAACGCATTATTTTTAAAATTATATTTATTCAAATGCCTAGCCGATATATTTCTGTGACCCATTTACGCTAAAAAGCCGATGCTTTCCCTAATAGTCACACGATGTGAACCATACGAGAGTCTAAACTGCACTGCCTGTTGTTGTCGGGAGCGCCAACGTTGGTCCTTTTTTTAAGACTTTCTTTTGGGAAATGCACTTGAGACAAAGAACACATGCTCAACCTTTATGCGTAGCCGAATTCATTTGGTTCTTTTTCTTTCATAACGCTGTAATTAATACATTGCATCACTTTAGCACTGCATATTTATTTATTATCAATTTAACATTACAATAATTATCATTATTTCTGTCAGTAACAGTTTTATTATTTAAACTGTTTTTTATTTGCAAAATTCAAACGCAAGACTTTGATTATATCATGACCAATAAATTTACTGTAAAAACAGTGAGGAATTTTTTTAAAAGACAAACCTCCTCGAATTATAAGATAATTTAAAAAATATAATTTAAAAAATGTGTATTATATTACTTTGACATCGTGAAAAAACGCTGCCCTTATAAGGGGCGGCAGTGTCCTGATGGCGTGTCTTCGTGTCTTCGTGGCATGTCTTGATGTACACTTTATAGGTTAAAGTCAAACACGTTCACTAAGAATTTATAAACCCTGGGCGTACAAAAGTGTTCAAATAGAAAAATAAATTCTAAACCCTGTAACTACTCCACGAGCAACAATTTCCTATTAGACGAAACATTAAATTATACCGTAAACTGTAAGCCCAACTACCCCAGGCACAGCAATTATTTCCAATTAGATAAAAGTTTAAATATAACCATAAAATATCGACCTGACAGACCCAGGTACCTAGATCAATTTGTGTGTGTGTGCGTGCGTGCGTGCGTGCGTGCGTGCGTGTGTGTGTGTGTATGCATAGTATAGGGGAGAACGTGGTATTGCCGGTCACCTAAGCAAATGTGCTTGTTATTTCTACTTTAAAATTGTTTTTTATTAATTTTAAATAATTATTATGTTGGTTCAAACCATTGACTTTAAAGATTTCTTATTAATTTAATATAGAAATGTAAGATTTCGAAGCTATCAGACGAAATAAAAAGAAGCATTTTGACTGCATTTACTCAACATCAAAAGGTAATACTGTCCAGCCAAGGTACAATTCCGGTCACTATTAAAAAGTTACTTTTATAGGTAAATCATTTCCTTAAATCAATTATTTTAGCCTTCATTTGATCAGATGCATTATTATGCGCACTTACAAAGTTGTTACGGCACAAGCCGTATTCACGAGAGGAGAAATTAATAATTCAATAACAGTTTAAACTTTCAAAATTATATTTATTCAAATCCCTAGCCGATATATTCCTGTGACGCATTTACGCTAAAAAGTCGATTCTTTCCCTAATAGTCACACGATGTGAACCACACGAGAGTCTAAACTGCACTGCCTTGTTGTTTTCGAGAGCGCCAACGCTGGCCCTTTTTTTACGACCTTTACGCGTAGCCGATTTCATTTGGTTCTCTTTCTTTCATAACGCTGTAGTTAATACATTGCATCATTTCAGCACTGCATATTTATTTATTATCAATTTCACATTATTATATTCGCCGTCAATTTTACTTTACAATAATTATCATTATTTCTGTCAGTAACAAAAGTGAAGTATGTAACACATAACCATTGTACAATCAAAAACGCTTCAGCAAAGGTGCCCTACCTGAGACCGGTATATCCCCAATTATGCTTAGTAATTTAAATTGAAATGACAACAAAACAATAGGTTTATACTCTTCTTTTTCATTACTTAGTATTCTTTGATTGTTCAAATTAATAAAGTTGCATAAAATAACTACATAAAGTAACAAATAATATGCATAAAAGCTTATTTTATAGACCAGATTTCTCATAAGAAATGTAGACCTAAACTTTAATTGTATATAATTCCTTAATAATACTGAATAGAAGGTTGTTTGAATACTAGATTAATTGCAGTTTATGTTACGTTTGATATACTATTCGAATTTTTACCTAAGAATATTTAGATTATTGAAAATAAGAGTAACCGGAATTGGCCGGTGACCGGCAGTACCCCGTTCTCCCCTAAATACATTTGAAAGAGCATAAAATTAATTATCTTTTCCGACTCGAAATTTTTGATAAGACAATTATTCTCTTCGTTTGTGATGAACTACAACGTGACTTTTTTAAAACTGTTATACATAGAATTGTTCGATGGAAATTTATTAAAAAATTTAAGATGATAAGTAACATGGAATACAATATTTATCCTAGAAAAAGAATGATTTTGTAAATAAAATCAATTTTCCATGGCCCACGGTAACTTAGCATAGCGCGCTTCTTACACATAAGAATTATACACGTAATTATTGTACACAATTTAGCATTGGTCAAATTATAAATAGATCTGACCAATGCTAAATTGTGCACAATAATTACGTGTAGAATTCTTATGTGTAAGAAACGCACTATGCCGGTAACTTGAGTAAAGCGGCACCACTCCTTTTCAAAATTTCCAGTAAGGTAGCTCTTTATTATATCTTGGCTGAGTTATTTGCCAAGATCATGAGGACTTTCAATATATTTGAGGTTATATGTGTTTTAAAAAATATTTTGAGGCTTATTTCTTATGTATTACATGGTAATTTTTTACTAATCAAGTCTAATTTTTTTCGTTTCTTCATGTAAATTTGAACACAAAAAGAATTTTTAAGATTCATCGATTCATTTTTAGTTTATAACGTTATTTAATTTTGATGTTATTTTTCCGGAAATAAAACAGCGTTTTTTCACATATTATTTATTACAAAAGTACAATTGTTATCATGACCAACGGTAATATGAACACAGCATCTCTGCGCGATAAAAAAACAAACACGCGAGCAGCATGTACCCAACTAACGTATTGGGCGTCCTTAAATACATTTGGGTTCCTCAAAGAGGAAGCTTTGTGATAGTAAAAAAGAAGTTCTTCGTAAAACATGTTTTGAGACATAAGGAATCGAAATACACTATTCTTAGAACATGTCCGTATGGATGTGTGATTAGTAAAAAATTACCGTGTCATACATAAGAAATAAGCATCAAAATATTTAAAAAAAAATATAACCTCAAATATCTTGAAAGTTCTCATGATCTTGGGAAAGAAATCAGCCAAGATATAATACAAAGCTACCTTACTGAAAATTTCCAAAAGGAATGGTGCTGCTTTACTCAAGTTACTATGGGCATGGAAATTCTTAATAGGCAAAAAATGTTTCGGCTTATTTTCAGTATGTTTATAAACAAAATGAATACTTGTTTTGGCGATTTTATTAAATATGTATTTACAAATTAAGTGTCCTGCTTTTGGAAAATTTGTTTATGCAGTAGCCTATACCGGGACAGATATTTCCATGTGGTTTTTATGATGATTTTGCTATAAAAGTCGTACAGTATTAAAAACGTTATTTTTTGAATTTATACTCGTATCCAAGTAATTGTAGAATGTAGAAAACTTAGTAAAATCATGCATTTCATACTGAGCAACATAACCTCGAATGTAACCTAAAATTTCAGATTCAATCGCTTGAGTTCGGCCGCATAAGATTTCCATTGTCCCAGTATTGGCTTCGTTTGTCCTACTTTAGGATTAACCCCCAAAAATCGTGTCCCACTAAAGGTTAAACTGACTGTCTACGAAAATATATTTTTATGAATTGTATTAGATGTTAAGACGTAATTTTATTTTTGAAATCAATTAAGCAATGTATTAGCAATCTGTTATACATTTCATCTTACAAAAAATAATAGTTTACTATTTTTAAATCATGCTTATGTGAGTTAAGTTGTTGTAAGTAAAATACGCGTTTCAGTTTATAACAAACGAAGGGAATAATTGATGTACAAAAATTTTTGAGTCGGCAAAGATAAGTAATTTTATATTGTTTCAAATAAATTTATACTACAATAATGATAATATTTTTATCATAAAATTCGAAAAACCACTAAAATACAAAAACAAATCCGAAAAATGTAGAAAAATTATTTTTAACGTAATTCTTTTTTAAAATTTCATACGCATATACGCACACGCACACACAGATGCACACATACACGCACACATACACACATAAACACACTCACATATCCATATGGACTTTTTCTAAAAATAGTGTATTTTTATTACAAACTTTTAAGGAAGTAAAAAGACTAACTTATCTGAAAAATGTTGTTTTGTTGCGAACATACCTACTCCTAAACAATTATATACTTAGAAATCGTATCCATCAAGAAAATAACGGGCAATAGTTAGTTTTATTGAAAGTCGATTTAAATTTTTCATGAAAATACTTTACTTCATTGAATAGTTTTTTTTTATAAAAAGGTACATGTAAAACCTTATATTTGTAAATTTTAATTGTTTTTCAGATGTTTAGTTTTTCTAATATATTATAACATTTATTTTGTGTTTAGAAATCTTTTGGATAGATTTTCAAACAATCGATATGACTCAGCGATTTATATTACGCCATTCTGTATTGATTATATTAAGTTTGCTGCCATATAGCACACCATTTCCAACCAAGGCTATATCAAAAGACGTTGTTGAAGTAGCTGAATTATTCTTGATAGAAATTGCTACAATTGTAAAGGATCATTTTCTTGAACCTTTGAAATATGTTAGTAATGACGAAATACAAATAATAAATGGATTGAAAGCGCTGTATACAGATCTTCAAAACACAAAAGATATGATATTGAATAAGCTAACAAATACAATAAGCGACAAACTGACAGAGAAAGTGGATAAGCTTTTTGAAGAATTGAGAAAAGTAGAAAGGACTTACAATAAATTTCTAGTAATTCTTAAAAATCGTAGTAAATATAATGATCAGGAATTGGAGGAATTTGCAAACATGGGCACATCTATTCAGCTAGACGGATTGATAGACACCTTCTCGAAAATGCATTCACACTTAATCGATTCGGACTTTAAAAAAGAGAGCATTATTTCTCTAATAGCGAGAAAACATTTGGTATGTATACACTGTTTGAAGCTACACCAATAATCATTTTCGAGAAATATATGTATATATGTGAATGTATATATGTATATATATGTATATATATATATATGTATATATATATATATATATACATATATATATATATATATATATATATATATATATATATATATATATAGTCATCATTCTAGATATTAAAAGAAAGAAAAGTTAGCATTTATCATACTTTTAAGTCTATTAATTTATTTTTAGAAATATACTCTATTGAAATCATAAATAAATGTCATATTTTCATGATTTTTTAAAGGTTAATATCATTATATACCATTAGTAATTCAATAAAAGTACATTAAAAAATGCTAAATTTTTTTCGAAATACGTCAAACAATATTTAGAAAAAAAGATTCAAAATCATTCACTAAATATGTTGACGCAAATCAACTTTCGCATTCTGGAAAACTTGAAGCTGTGAAAATCGAGCTTTTGTAAAAACAAGACTAAAATTCTGATATATTACGTATTGCATCTTTACATCATATTTATTAAAAATTTTAAGTTTTCATGTATCAGATACATATGGTACTATATCAGGTAACTATATCTGGTACTATATTAGGAAAACAATAATTAATTATAAATATACTAAACTATCAAGTCTTCATTCTATTTGGTAAAAAAAAAACAAAAAAGCGATGAAACTTTATTTTTAAGGGGTCTACCCTAATTAGACGCGCAAAAAAATGACCAGTTTCATTTTTCTGTTTTTTATCGTATAAAAATGGAGGCCAAAAAAATATCCAAAAAAAGATGAGTGCGCCCTGTTGATGAAATCTCCGGAGTGGATTAGCTGAAACAAAAAAAAAAGGTTTTAGATTCAGTAAGGTAATGACTATGTCGCATATCATACGATTTTTTATTTTTTCAAAATTGGCAAAATGGCGGCCATATTTCGAAAAGTAACGAAAAATCACCTTTTTTTCATCAGTTTTTTTTTTTTAAAACCAAGTTAAACTCAAAATTTCAAAAATCGTATGATATGCGACATAGCTATCATCATAAAGAATATGTAGTAAAAATTTGGTAAGGATTGATGCAGTAGTTTCCGAGATTTTTTCAACAAGCCGTACAAAAATGTCATTTCGAGAAAAACGCGTTCAAAGTTTTTTTTAACTACGCTTAATCAGCGATGAAATGACTTGCAGAGTTATGATACGAAGTATAGGTGCTACTTCTTACTGAAATAACGCGTATTTTGAACACCAACGGTCATATCTTATCCCCAAGGGCCTATAGCACGAAACTACAGGTGCTAGGCTTCATTTTTAGGTACCAGAAAACACCTATTTAAGGTAGCTTTCTGGTAATAAGTAGTCCCAGCACAAGAAAACATTTTTTCATCACTCTCCATAACTGCCTACCATTATTACTATTAGCTTTAACAATATTCCTTTCATGCTTCATTTTAGAATCTATAATTGCTTTATTCAGAGTTTTAACATAATTTTTATATTCATGTTTTAATCGTGTGTTATCTGGACTGCTTTTTATTTGATTATATAGTAATTATTTTTTATCACATGATTTAATTATGGCATTTTTAATTCAATCTTTTCTGGGTGTATGTTTACCATTAGATTTTACCTTATATTTGGCCTGTTCTAAACAGTCTTGAATATCACTTATTATTGAGTTTATAGCTTCATTTGGATAGCTATGCTAAAAAGTTTTGTGTAATTATAGTAAGTTTTTATTTCTCTTTCTTTTCTATATTCAGGTGTATTTATGTCTATCAGCAGAGGATAATGATCTAGCATAGGCATTAATAGTTTATAAGTATTTGTAGTAATAGTTTCTGATTTTATAAATATATTGTCAATGTATGATCCATTCCCACTATTGTTATTATCATTTGGTCCTGTTATATTTAAAAAACCAGGGTAATATCCTTTCTCTGATAGATTATTTAAGAATTCTTCACTTATATTGTATTTTAAAATATTAATATTAAAATCACCTATTCTTAAGTGGTTTTTACTATTTCGCTTTTGATCTAAATATTTTTTTTAGATTCAGATTAAATTCTGTACAAGGCAAATCGTGACATCTATATACATATAGCTGATATTTCAAGCTTAGTATTATTGTTCAAATTAATAATTGTATTAAGAATTTTTAATCTATCAATTTCTATTGTTTTATTAATAAGTGACAAGGTGAAAAATAAACTTGTGAACAAACACTCTAAATGAAGCTTATTTACTATTTATTTATTAAAGTATACATAAGGAGACATCGACCGGTTCACAACAAGAGACACGGCTCGGTTCGATGCTCATTCACGACTGCCGAGTCCTCGCACTCCGGCTTACAACATTATCTCGGACGAGAAGCGGCGGCTCCTTCGTCAAGGCGTACTTTTCCGCTTCCTCGAAAAACTACGTATCCATCCTAATCCCAGATGCCAGTGTTTTCTCAGTCATAAAGGTTGTCGAGTCGTCGGGAGCATCGCATTGTATGCCTGGTTCTCATAAAAGTACCGTACTATCGTCGGAACAGCACCCTTTTATGACTACTGTACCTTTCATACTTATCCCTAATAATCCGGCCTGTCTCACGTATGGATAGTATAATGTATTTTCCCCGAATAATCTCTTGGTTTTTTACAATTATTTATTATTGTTCTTATTTTAACACGACATCTATTATCTCAGTGGAACGAATAACCTTTTTCCTTATATATACGACGACACCATCTGACTTATTTATATCACTTTCATTATAGTATATATCATATCCTAGTATTTATGTTGTATTTATTATTACTAATAACACAATTTAGGCATTTAACGATATTATTTTTACATTCATTAGTATTGTACGGTTCTGAGCAATTAAAATAAGCTGTTTCGTTTCTACACTTTCGTTCATTATACCCAAGTCTGCCGCATGTATCACATGGTTTAATATTTATTAAATCGTATACTCTGCAATTTTGGTGATCTATTAAGATTTTGTTTTTATTTTTCTGATATTCTTGTAGATTTCAGCTGGCACCTCCATTAAAGCAGTACTTAGATTATCCTTGTTTTTGTACATGTGTAGAACTGTACCTTTATTTGTAAAGTTGCTGAAATTTCTTATATTGATGTCGTTTTCTATATTAACATTGTCCATATTTGTGTAATTATCAATACCTACAATTTTAATTTTAGTATTGTTTAATTCCTCTGCTTTGATGTTACATACATTCTCTAGTTCTTATTTTAATAGATTTTCAGTTGCACTTACACTATCACAGTTCATACAACTAATAACTATTTCATCCTTTGTTTTTAACGAATATATTTTTGGTTTGTATACTCTTATCGTTAGTTAGGCACTTAGTTACATTGTCTTTAAGGTTAGTTTTATTATCATTCTTGTCACGTCTTGTTATTGTTATTTTAAGGATTCGTTTTTGTGGTGGCTTAGCGTAATTTAGCACTTCAGCAAACGTTTATTTCTTAACATTAATTTCTGTTTGCTTATCTAGCAGTTCCCTCAGCAGTTTATTTTTTTCTTGTAACTCTTTGTTAATTGGCTTCAAAAGAGAATTTTCTCTTATCTTTAATTCATACTTAGCTTCATTTCTAAAGTTTGTTGCGTTCTGTATTTCTAGAGTATTGTTTGGTATTTCTTGTCTTATTTTCTCAGATTTCTTCAATTTTATTTATGCAATTAACAATTTTGCTGAATCACTTAAGGTATCCTCATCAATTTTTGAGGATAGTTTTAGGCCTCTATGTTCAGAGCAAATAATAAGTCTTTCACTCACATACGTATACTTCTTTGTTTGCTCAAAACAACTTTGGTGGTATAATTATCACAAATAATACATATAACTGCAGCATTTTTTACTTTTGAGTGACACTTATAGCAATTATCACCAGGCTCAGACGGAGATTTCTCTCCTCTCACCATCTTGACTTACTAACTGTTAAAAATTGAGTTTTATCTTTGGGAAATCCAATATGAACAATTTGAATAATAATATAAAGACATTGAAGCTGTAAGTGTGTTCTAAAATATACTTTATATAAATCAACAGTAGTAAGCCAGCGATGAAGACAAATTTTTAAAATTACCTATATTTTATAACCGCAAATTTTGAATCGACACTTTTTTCTTTTGTTATAAATGAAAATGCTGTTGCAACGCCGTTACCCTAAGCGGGTCCTGGGCGTAGTCGTCCAGAGCGGACGGGTGGGTGCCTATCACCACTACACAGCGCGTCCTCAGGTTGCGGATAGAGGAACGACCCCTGAGAAAGAGGTTAGCTGCGAATAAAGCGAATAAGCAGTCGCGGACAGCCGATAGGCCCAGGCGTGGGTGTGATGAGCCCGCACTGGCGAACGCATTCATCTAGAAACACTACGCAAGCACCGCAACAACTACAAACACTATACAAAATCTCCTATCTTACTTTCTTCTTCTACCTTACTCTGTAATCTATCTCTTTTACCACACATTTCAAACAAAAAATGGGCCAAAAATCCTGCTGTCGTGGAGGATGCGGGAGCGATGACAACTGCCCTGAGAGGGGATGTGTAGAATGATTCGCCACCTGGTCTTACATGGCAACGAAGCCAGCTAAGGCGCGCTGCCTTGCAGGGGGGCGTTAGGATATGAGAATGAAACCGAGTGTGTCTGACGACGAGTTGACTGTGTCCTCGCCAAAGTCAGAAAACTCTCATACTTAGTTCTAGGGAGGTATGAGGGTTATCACCCCTAGACGGATGGACTCACCTGCGATCGGAACAGGATCCAAACGCGCGGGTTTAACTTACTATCATGGCTCAAAGAAAACAAAACCAAACCAAAACGAAAAGAAACTTAAGGGTGGGAACCTGGAATGTACGCAGTCTACACAGAGCAGGCGCGTTCCGGGAAATCATAAATGAAACTGAGAGGTACAATTTAGATTTGGTAGCAATACAAGAAACCCGATGGAAAGATAACGCGATGCTAGGATCCGGTAACTTCACCTTTTTATATGGGGGCGCGAGCGGGCATTCTCTAGGCACCGGATTTCTTGTTAACAAAAGCATCATACATTCCGTTAAAAGTTGCAATTTCGTGAATAACCGACTCTCGTATATCATCATCGATGGAGCGTGGTATAATTACGTGGTTATTAACGTCCACTGTCCCACGGAGGACAAAGAGGAACAAGTCAAAAATCTTTATTATGAAACTTTAGAGCAATTAATCGACCAATTCGCGTCTTACGACACCAAAATAGTAGTGGGGGATTTCAATGCTAAAATAGGGAGAGAGGAAATGTTTAGGCCCACCATAGGCAAAGAAAGTCTGCACGAAACCAGCAATGATAACGGTATTATGGTCATAAATTTCGCAGCCGCAAAAGATCTTATAGTCAAGACCACGTGCTTCAAGCACAAGGATATACACAAGGCAACGTGGACATCGCCGGATGGGGCCACGCACAATCAAATCGATCATTTTCTTATTGATAAGAGGCGCCACACGAATGTACTCGACGTTAGGACCTATAGGGGGGCGGATTGCGACTCAGATCATTATCTCGTGGTGGCCAAATTAAGAGCCAGATTAGTAGCCGGTCAAAATAGTAAGCGAGCGAACAAAATAGAAACCTTTGATATTGGAAAACTACGAAGCGGGATAGAGCGAATCAAGTACCAAGTAGAAGTTAGCAACCGATTTCAGGCGCTCGAGGAAACGGATGAACAGACGGGAGTAGATGACGATCCGAACAGGTTGTGGGGGGCTATCGAAAAAACTATAAAAGGGGCCGCGAACAAAGTACTGGGTAAGAAAAAAAGGACGAAGAGCAAACCATGGTTTGACGAAGAGTGCGAACTCTGGTTTGAAAGGCACAAGAAGGCTAAATTAGATAGTGTACACAATGAAAGCGATAGGGCCGTAGAAGAATACCATGAAATAAGAAAGCAAGTACGTGTGATTTACAGAAACAAGAAGCGCGAGTATCAGAAAAATGAAATTAGAAAAATAGAAACTAATAGTAGGGAAAATAACCCGCGCGAGATGTACAAAGGAATAAACGCTATTAGGAAGGGTTTTCAGAGTAGATCGCAGTTAATGAAGGATAAGGACGGGAACCTCGTGACAAGCGAAAATGAACTATTGAAATTATGGAAAGATTATTTCGATAAGTTATTAAACGTGCATGAAAACTCCGAGGAAATGGGAGACGAAATCCACACTGCTGAACTCCATATGGACGAAACGACCTACAAAGAAGTAGAGGCCGCGATCAAAAAGCTAAAAAACAATAAGGCTGCAGGAAACGATTCTATACCAGCTGAACTACTTAAATATGGAGGCACCGCGCTTCCATCTAAAATTTTTTATCTAGTATGTGCTATTTGGAAAAATGAAACAATACCAGAAAATTGGAAAGAATCCATCATCATACCGATCTTCAAAACGGGAGATAAAACAGACTGCAATAACTACCGGGGAATCTCACTTTTAGCTACCTGCTACAAAGTTCTGTCAAACGTAATACAGGCCAGACTCACACCATTCGCGGAAGATATAATAGGAGATTATCAGTGTGGATTCCGGCGCAACAGGTCAACGAGCGATCAAATGTTTACCATAAGACAATTATTAGAGAAAAAGTGGGAATATTGCGAAACTATACACCAGCTATTTGTGGACTTTAAGAAAGCGTACGACTCTGTCAAACGAAGCAAAATGTATGAAATCCTAGTGCTCCTTGGCGTACCAAAAAAACTCGTAAAATTAATTCAAATATGTCTGAACGGAAGCACTGGAAAGGTCCGAGTAGGCGGTAATGTATCCGAATCGTTCATGATACGCGACGGTTTGAAGCAAGGTGACGGGCTTTCAACGGTACTCTTTAACCTGACGCTAGAGCATGTTGTTAGAAAAATGCAGGCTAGCGAGCTAGGCGCAACACTCAACGGAACAACGCAAATTTTAGGCTATGCGGATGACTTGGATATAGTGGGAGATAATGGTGAAACGGTGGCGAGAAATGCGGAAATCCTTATAAATGCGGCTAAAAACATGGGGTTAGAAGTGAGCGAATCGAAAACGAAATATATGATCACGGAGAAACTGGGCATTCGCGAAGAAGAGGGGGATCTCAGAGTCGGAAATTTCACTTTTGAAAAGGTTAGCAAATTCAGATATTTATGTACAACTATAAATGATCGAAACGAAATTAAAGCCGAGATTAATAAGAGACTTCATTCGGGTAATGCCTGCTTCTACGCTGTGAACAGATTACTTAAGTCAAAGCTACTGTCGAAAAATGTCAAAATAAGGATATATAGGACTATAATAATGCCGGTAATCTTGTATGGGTGCGAAACCTGGGCGCTCACTAAAGCGGAAGAAAATCGTTTTAGGGTATTTGAAAATAAGGTTCTGCGGAAAATATACGGGCCAAAGAAAGATGAGGAAACTGGGGAGTGGAGGAAACTGCACAATGACGAGCTACATAATTTGTACGCGTCACCAAATATTAACAGAATAATAAAATCACGGAGACTAAGATGGGCAGGGCACGTGGCAAGAATGGGCGATGATCGTACAGCAGCGCGCATAATGAAAGGAAAACCGAAAGCAACGCGACCTCTTGGTAGACCTAGACGCAGATGGGAGGATAACGTAAAATCAGACATAACTGAAATTGGGCGGGAAGGCGCGAAATGGATGGGGTTGGCACAAAATAGGGAAACGTGGAAGGCTTGCGTAGATGAGGCGATGAACTTTCGAGTTCGAAATGCCATTTAAAAAAAAAAAATAAATAAATGAAAATGTCATATTTAACTTAAACGGTTAATTCTCGGACATGTATGATGTAACAAAATAGCAGCATTATATCTAAAACTTTCCGAAAAGGTAACTTTTTCCTATGGCTAAACTGATTTCTGTTTTTAGACCATGAGGTTCTTTAATTTTCAAGATATTTACGTTTATATACTTTTTTTTTAATTTTCGTATTTTTATGAAAAATTGAAAATAAAATGAATTCTAAAAATTAAAAGAAAAAATAAATTTAAATTATGATAAACTATCAACGATAAATCCATATACATATTTTGAGATTCTAATTAGAAAGAGATATAGCAATTTAAAATTAATTTATTAGAACAAAAAATGTTATATTAGAACAATTAATTTAGTTTGTTGAAACTAAGTGTCAATGAATTGGCAGCGGTTTTGTAAGATTTTCTAAGTTATATGTTATTATCTTATCTTAAATTTATTCGTAAAAATAGTATACATTATATACATTAAAAAATATTTTAATTAACAATATTGTTTCATAATCTATGCTATGCTTTTGCATAAGTTTAAATTACATAATTTAAAAATATACATATATCTCAACATATTAAAAAGCAATAGACTTGTTTCCTTTTATTTTTCACAACAGTATTAAATAGAATAAATAATTTCATATGGAAAAAATTTATAAAGTTTGAGGAAGCTAAGTGTCAATGAATTGGCAATGGTTTTTTATTTGAGAGAAAACCTCATTTTTTTAGTTGAACCGTATGTATAATAGTAAAGTACGTGGATAGTAGAGCGTGTGGATAATGGGATGAATGGATAGTAGAGTGTGTGGTAGCACGGTCAGTGTATATATATAAGAAGCAAATAATTAATGAGTTTTTCTTTATACTCTCACACTCTCTCATATTATATTTTACTCTCTTTTTCTCTCTCATATTCACTTTTGCTGTTTGTTACTCTATCATTCACTAACTCAATGACATACGCATTCACTCACTCACACAATCATTCGCATATGCAGGGACTATGCACACGCTACATATTCAAACTGTATATTGCTCTATTTTTTCTACACGGAAGAATTATATACGGCAAATTTGTACACAACAATAGCACCATGTACAGTTTGAATATGTAGAGTATGAATAGTCCTCTCCACAAAATTCCAACAAAAATTGTTCTGTAGTATTTTTTCATGCAGAGTTTTACAATCAATATATTTCGAATCAAAGTTAGGTGTAGAGAATTGTTGTGCACAAATTTGTCGTATATAGTTTTTCCGTATAGAATAACAGCGCAGTGTACAGTTTAAATATGTAGAGTCTGCATAGTCTCCATACGCACTCACTTGCTAGCATTCATACGTCGTAACTCATGCATTCACTCAATCAAACACTTACACACGCCCCCACTCTTGCATTCGCGTACTCACTCGCTCATTCACCCAGTAACGCGTGCACTTATTCATGTACAATCTGACACACTCACATGCTTACTCGCTCACTTAATCACTCAGTCACTCTCATGTATTCACTCACTCTCATATTCGATCACTTCCTCGCATACTTACTGACTAAATCACTCGGACCTTCACTGACATATTTACGCGTGTAATTTCTCGCTTGCTTATTGACTTGTTTACTTATTCAAGCACTCACTTATACTCAACTTCTCACTCATTCACTTAAGCACTTGAGTTCTCTCGATCTTGCGCATTCGCTCTCTCACTCACTTAATCACATACTTGCACATTTGCTGACGTTCTTACTCATACACTTAACCGAGCACTGTCTCGCCCCCTCCCCCTTCTATTTTCCCCTTTATTTTCCAATTATCTTTAAATCCCAATAAATGTTTGTACATTAAATCTCTTTGAGTGCTAAAGGAATGGTTCTTCTCATTAATATACTTTTTCGATTTATTGCGTTACGCGACTATTTTGATAGTTTTACAAATCTAATATAATAACTACACATATGAACTGATAAATATGCATTTAGACATATATACTATACATAAGTACCACCTCTTCAATTTTGTAACCTCACATCCCCTCCCTATTTTATTTGTCCCCTCTATTTTCTCATTATATACTTTTCTGATTTATTGTGTTGCAAACAGCGATCAATTTTTTATATAGTATAGTCTTTTATGTCATTTTCACTAACAAGTGAGATGCTAAACAAAATATGTTAATAATTTACACGCGTATTTATTACTGTACAGGCTTTTGATACAATGTGTATAAATGGTCAATCACCACAACAATTAATTAATGACTTATCCGAAATGGTTGTAACTTCGCATATGAAAGGACTGACTATAGTAACATTTTGTTATCTTTTGAAAGAATATTTAGAAAAAGGTTAGTCATATTAAGCCAGCTAAAAGATTATGTGTGTAATATTCAATCATTCTCTTTATTTTGTTGCAGAAGATTATACGAACAGAAAGGAAGAACAGCTTAACTACTTTAAAACCCGTGTCAGAGAGACTTCTCAATTAGTTAAGGAAGTCATGAGCTTTGCTTCGCGGGAAATTTGGAACTGTGACCCAAACCAATATATAAATGGTTGCGCGCATTTAGCAGCTATATGTCTTGATGACTAATTAATTAATTAAATAATACTTAATTTATGATGTATTTCAGGAGTGACATATTCGCATCTGGGTCCAATTTGGCAAGGCTACATAGTTGATCAAGAAGATTTGGGTTTGCTAACTATAGGTAAACCATGCGAACAAACTACGTATGCTATGGCAGCTTGCAACCAGCCAACTTGTACTCGTCAACCTCAAGATCGACGATGCATGGGACTTATGCGAGACTGCCAGTATATTGCTAAGAAGATGCAATTGTGTCACGCGGTAACTTTTATCATATTTATTAATTAGGATATATAACTTTGCTGCGAATTGGTTTGTTTACAAGTCGTCGTGACGACAACACATAATACGAGGGTAGTTCAATAAGTCTTTAGAATAAAGTATAAAAACAATTTTTTTTGGGTAAATTTTTTTTTATTTTTCAACATAATCTCCTTGGAGCTCTATACACTTGGTCAATCGCTTTTTAAGTTTTTTTAATCCTTCAGAAAAGTGCGTTTTCGGAAGTTCCTCAAAATAAGCACTTACAGAGGCAATGACGTCTTCGTTGTCCGTAAATCTCTGTCCACCGAGCCATTTTTTCAAGTTTGGAAATAAGAAAAAGTCACTGGGGGCTAAATCTGGTGAATACGGTGGGTGTTCGACCAATTCGAATTTTAGTTCTTCAATTTTAGCCATTGAAACGAAGCATGTGTGAACTCGGGCGTTGTCGTGATGAAAGAGAATTTTTTTTCTCGCCAAATGTGGTCGTTTTTTTTAAATTTCTTCTTTCAGCTGCTCTAATAATGATGCATAATACTCACCAGTAATTGTTTTACCCTTTTCCAAGTAGTCAATAAGTATAATTCCACGTGCATCCCAAAAAACTGTAGCCATAACCTTACCAGCTGACTTTACGGTCTTTGCCTTCTTTGGAGCTGGTTCGCCTGTGGAAATCCACTGTTTGGATTGTTCCTTTGTCTCAGGAGTGTAGTGGTGTATCCATGTTTCATCCACAGTCACAAATCGACGAAAAAATTCCTCAGGATTCCGACTTATGCGCGCCAAAAGAGCCTCAGAGGCGACCACTCTATTGCGTTTATTCTCAGCTGAGAGCAAACGCGGCACCCATCTTGCCGATAGCTTTTTCATGCCTAATTTTTCATGTAGAATTGAAACAACTGCACCTATAGATATCCTTGTGGCCTCAGCTAACTCACGCACTTTTAATCTTCTATCCTTCAACACCATATCGTGGATTTTATTGATGATTTCGGGAGTAGTTGCTTCTACGGGCCTTCGTGAACGTGGTTCGTCACTTATTGATGTACAACCACGCTTAAATTCATTTACCCAGTTATAAACCGTTGCTAAGGCAGGGGCAGATGTGCCATGAACTGAGTCCAATTCATTTTTTATCTCATATGGAGTTAAACCCTTTAAATGAAAATGTTTAATTACCGCTCTGAACTCGTTTTTTTTCCATTTTTCTTAACAAGCAATTTTTTTTTTCAATTGGTTATAAAAACACGTAAACTCAGAAGATGTGGACTGTGATTGTACCATATATCTAGTCGGGAGTGGTGCTGACTGAAAACAGATGATTTGGAGCGATTCGCGCGCCATCTGTTGGTCATTCTAAAGACTTATTGAACTACCCTCGTAGGTGGCGGCGTGGGCGCTCGAGACGTATGCACGGCCAGCATATAGCGTTGAGCACGGCACAACGCGAGAGCATTGACGATCGCAGCGAGCATTGACGATCGCGGAGATTAAATCTGCCGTCAAAGTCGTTATCGCATACTGATACGAGAAAAATAGCAAATGTGAAATATGTTTTCGTGTTCGATTTACCTGATAAACCTCTTACAGTAGTCAGAAATTAAAAGTGATTTGAATAATTACTCTGAACAGCTTTTCTAAGGCAAAAATAAAGTTTATCTTAGTACATCTATACGTTATATAACGGTTTATTCACTAGTAACTGAATATTTTCTTTTGTCCTCTGTAGGCTTATTGTGACTAAAGCATATATTACATCAAAATTATTACACAATAATAGAATTTATTTTAAAAAATGTTAAAGCTTTGCATTATAGCCAGAAATTCTTGAGCTTTTTTATGAGACTGATTAACTTCGGATGCCCACATAGGGTCAATTCGGAAATTAGGCTCATGTTCTTTAAATCAAAAGAGAATTAGACAAAATGTGTATTTAGAAGTGTAAGAAGACGTAGATTATGACTTTGAAATTAAAAAAAATGCAGAACCACCGTGTCATACTGAAAGTGAAAACTTGTTACAATTATTGTGCATTAATGGAACAAGACAATTCTACTTATAATTCATTCAACAGACCCATTTTAAATGGTTTCTATTGACGCTAACGCAATAATTTAGTAACAGTTAAAAAAAATTCTATTGCAAATTAATGTACAAACAAAAATGATGACAAAAATGCATGAAAAATTACTCAATTTAAAGAGCTGAAAATCCTCAAATTTTCATGAATTTTTTGTTATCATTTTTGATTGTTCATAGCTTTGTAACAGAATAATATTTTTATATGAAACAAAATTTAAATTAAAGCTCTTTTATAGTCAACTTTTCTTATCATATTACATAATTTCTCTAGCAAAATAACTTACGAGTTATGATACGAAGTATGGATACCACTTTTTAATGAAATAATGCGTATTTGAAACTCAGACGGTCATATCTTGTCCCCAAGGGCCTATGAGACGAAACTACGGGTACTAGGCTTTATTTTTAGATCTCCCAGAGTATCATCAAAATCCGTGACCCGGAGGTGTGACACTCTCTTTGTTAGCGATATACTGTCGCTCGTTACAGATTTACTGTCGCTCGTTACAGATTTACTGAACCTGGCGACCGACGTTATAAAAGTGAAAACACAAGCCTAAAAAGTTATACATATAAGAAAATCGCTGCTAACTGTTAGAGTTATGCTGGACACTAATTTTGGTATCACACATACATACAGACATACATATTTTAAAAACATATTTTTCTTACTCAGGAACCTCAAAAACATCAAGATTTATCAAAATCTCTTATCCGAAAATATCCATGATTATAAAGCTTTCTCTTTGAGAAACCAAAACTATTCGAGTTATACCCGTACACGTGCTAGAAAAGAGTTCGATTATGGTACATCGAGCGACACAGAAATATTTGGCCGCTGTTTGAGTATTTATTAAATTATTCAAGTTACACTCCTGCACTGATTTGGCTTTTCTTTGCGTTGTAATGCCCAAGTCAGTATCAATTTAAATGTTTAAATAAATACGCCCTTCTTATCGATTGATTCATCAAGAGTCAATTGATAAGTGCAAACCAGCGAGCGATCGATGGTAACATGCCGACGCGCGGTAAATTGCCATCGGCGCGGAGCGCAAGCGAGTTATCGCGCGCGCTGTCTCGCTCTAGCGCAAGAATCGAACGGCGATCGAACGCTACGGCGGGCCCGCGTTCGAGCATGTACGGAGCAATGAGCATGAGAGAGATGGATAAGGCTGCGTACATTATAAAAGGCCGAGCGCACTGGTGCTTGGGTGCACTCTTTTCCTTGCAAGCCTGACAGGACAATCCGCTCGTGTCTACCTACGAGTTGAACAAAGCCAAGCTCCCAGCAATGGTGAGCAGGAGGGAAGAAATAAGAGCTAACAACAATAGAATCTAACGGCAATCTCTCTTGTGGTCAACTCCCCTGAAAACTTAATTCTAATCTGAGCTAATAAAACTACATAACATAAAAAAAATAATCATCCAAATATAAAAAACAAGAACTCTTATTTTTCCCGCTGCCCTAGAAAAAATATAACTGAGTTACAACTCAGGCTTCGTTGTTCGTTTTAAAGCGACACAATTTGAGAGACAATAAAAAGAACATAATTAGTCACATTCCATACGCGTTGCATTGCGCCAAAGCGTACATAGAGCGTACTTTATATTACAGTGGTCGGACGTACGCTAGTCTCGAATGCCCTTACGCGCTCGAGACGACCGAGCGCGGCTAAAACTATTCCCTTTTCTTCCTAAGGCTCGCAGGATAAGGGTCGTAGATAATTGAGAAAGGAATTTAGGGAACCGATCTCGAATTCAGGTGTAATAATTCACCTGGATTTTGTAGATAAAAAAAAATAAAACTGAATTTAAAACTACGACTTCTCGAGTCAGAACACGAACCGCGTTTCAAAAAAGTTTAAAATCACTGAAACTATGGACCGTCACAGCATATTTATTAAAACTGGCACCGACGCTCTAAAATTTAAAAGACAAGCCAAAATAGTCATCAATACAAAAAATCTATTCGAATTATCCCCACATACACGAGAGGATCAAGTTTCTATGGAATTAATGAATTTCGTACAGATATATATATAAGGATATGATGTATAGGTATATCGGGTGTATGGAAAATTCGGGAAGCGTTGGCAGCGAGCTCAAACTGATTGCGTAACGTGTCGCGTTCCAGCCGAGCGTGGCTTCACTCGGGCGACACTACAGTAAGGCGGCCTGCGAGTAAGAGTCCATTACACTATCGAGGGAGGAACTGCTGGTCTTGTTTCTCTCACTCTTCAAGAGTTGTTTTAGTCGAAAAAGGAATAAGTAGTTCTTATTGTTAGCACGCGAATATATGTACGTATTGTTTTGCGAGTAATTAAATTCACTTTGTGCGTGGGTTTGTGCAGTTCCGGAAACGGACAATCAATATACGCTATTCTTCAGTAGAATAAGGCACGGACTAATACGGTAGAACGCGTGGTGTCACAACGGTGTCCCTGGGTAGTCGGGGTGTCAGGTAAAAAAATGTGAGCTAGCCCGACTCCAACCTACAGCTATCACCGAGGAGTCTAATGATAGCTTTTGACTAGTTGAAGATGCTCCTAAATTCGTTAGAATGGATCTAGAATAACTAAATGCACAAACAAGGGAAATGCCCCAAGTATATCTCACAGATGTCGCTTATTTTATGATATGTTGTCGTACATAAATAAATAATAGACACGTATTCTTTTTCGTGCTGAAAAGCCCTTATAAGGGGTGAAATCCACCCCCGAAGTTTACCACGAAAGCCAGTTTCTTTTTAAACCAGTTACCTATAAAAAGACGCTTATATAGGCACAACTTTTGCTCTGACAGGTTGCATCCTCTATTTTTTCGGAGGGTAAAAATACATTTTTTATGTAAATTTTACTTCAGAAAAAACTGCAAATCGTTGAAATGTCGACAGAAAATTCTTATTTATAATTGAAATAGAAAACTAAAAATGACATATTTTGGTTTTTGAAAAATAAAATAATTCCAAAATATCTCACCGATTTCGCTCATTTTGTGATATGTTGTAGTAAATTAAAAAATATTTGACACGTATTCTCTTGTCATGCTGATAAGCTATTGTAAGGGTGTAAACTGCCACCAAAGTTTACCCCCAAAACCTGTTTTTTTAAATATCTCGGAGATCAACTGACATTTTGTAATAAAACTGCCGCCAAATAAGTAGGTAGCATAATTTTGGTGAAAACTTCTTATTTACAGCATAAATAGAAAACTAAAGATGACATATTTTGGTTTGAAAAAAATAATTCCATAGGGCAAACTACCCCGAATTAAGTTTTATTATTATTCCGTCATTAAAAATTGATCTAAAATAGTGTATTATACAATCAACGTTCAATAACGCAATTATTGTTTTATCTTTCCATAAAAATTCAAATTTAGCTATGTATATATAATTTTAATGAGTTACCATATGGCATCATACATAGACATATATGTTTATGTCCGAAATTATTCTAACGTCCATTATAGGTTTGCAAGGAGTATGCTTTCAGAATATGCACATATACATAGTAAGTATAGAATAAGTATATTATAGTAAACTGTTAAGATCAATAGTTTAAACTGTAATGAATAATATTGAAGTTATTATTGTACATTCTTAAAATAGGCAAAAAACCTTATAAAATATATGTATTGGGAGTGGGAATTAATTTTGAGGGATTTCTAAGAGAGGGCGTCCTGCATGGGGGTCCTGCACTAGGTAATGTTTCAATCAGTTTAGGTTAAGATGACCATTTGTTACCTTTTTTAATCCTGCTGGTTGGTAATAGAAAAATGTTACACTTAATAACACAAAGAAAGTTTTTTGTATATAAAAGTATAATTATTATGCGACGATTTTGTGCTGTGCATAAATGACAAATTGGACTAGTCAGCTTATATATCTTCCTATATTATATAGTTGTTACCGTGTTTTTGGGTATTCAGCCGCGCCACTCCCATGCACCCCCCTGCCCCCCAGCCACTAAATAACGAGAAAGTCGTTCAAAATTGACGTTTTTTTATAATGCATTTGCCCCTCCACCCCCTTCATGCCCCAACATGCCCCGCCACCGCCCCTCCATCGATCCTTATATAGCCCTTACACCACTCCCTCCACGTAAGTGTTTCCGTAAAGTATACTATTCACAACCCCCTACTAAGTACTTTTCATCGAAGTTTATGTCTATGTCTTGACCAAAGGATATGCAAGTAAGGAAAAATTATTATAGAAATCTGCAGGCATAATTTGTATCATGTACCAACTTTGAACCGTAGTAAGTAAGTAAAAATTATTAAATAAAATTTAATTACTTACTTTTGTTCAAAGTTGGTACAGGATACAAATTATGCTAACAGATTGATGCTAATAATTATACTAGCAAGAACCTTTGGAACTTTTGGAAGCAATAGAAATGTATTACCGTAATTTTTTAAGAATATTTTATTATACAATCTTTTTTTTTTAATTACAAATACGGGCATAGCTACCCTTAATCAGGTAGCGGGTTGCAGACTCGATCTCCACCACCGAAAGCATTTTCTCAAAATGTCCCCGAAAAATTCGGACTGACAGGGATTCGAACCAGCGCCCTTGAGCGGCTGGTGTGTTAAGCAATACGAGTTTAGCAATTGAGCCATCGACCGCCCCAATGTTTGGTAACTTTTTAGTATTTAATAACTCAGATGATTATCTCGCACGCGTACGTATGTACGGACGTACGTTTGAGAATGCGCTATTATTATGTGTAGATAGTAGATAAATGCAGATGAAATATTTTCATAGAGAGAGAGAGGATGGAAGGTAAATGTATAGAATAAGTCCGGGAGGTAATAAAAAAAAATATTTTCAGAAATTTTAACATAAAAAGATAATTATAACAGAATTTTTTCTACACCAGTGGTATTTCGTTAATACAATGTAGATATATGTAAAAGTTAAGTGACATGACTATCTCGCACACGTGCACATATAAACACTATAAAGAATCTTCCATAGTAGTGAAAAATATCAATAATAAAGAAAAATCATACGCAGCATCCGGTACATTTGGACTGCACCCGAGATGATCATCTCGCACAAGTGCACGTAGTTCAGTGCAGTTTTTTATGCATATGGGGGAGTAGTACACGTTGGTTATAGGAAAATTCTAGATAGATGTAGAAGATAAGTGAGATGACTATCTCGCACACATGCACATACAAACACTACAAAGAATCTTCGATCGTAGTAGAAAATATCAATAATAAAGAAAAATCATACACAGCACCCGGTACATTTGAATTGCTCCCTAGATAATCATTTCGCAAAGTACACATAGTTCAGTGCAGTTTTCTAAGCATAGGGGGAGTAGTACATATTGCAGGTTATAGTAAAATTTAAAAGGTCCTCAATTCGGTATTGTATATAAAAATCCTTACAAAAGAAGTATATGATACTGAATAATATATGAAACTCAATGATATATATATATATATATATAGATAGCTAATTACCTATAGAACATTATATAATTCATATAAACTGTAAAAGACTTGTTGAATTAGAACAATTAACATTAATAAAAAATGGTACCCTATGAATTTTTTGCACTTATCGTCTACGCAATGAATCATTGTCTCAATCTACTATACATATTACTTTTATGATAAGTTTTCTCGGTTTATGTTTAAGAAAGTGACATAAGGTATTGATTAAAATCGATTTCATGAAACAATTATTGAAAATTTATCCAAAAAAGATATATTTAATGGAAAAGGACATATTTAGCTCTTTGACCTTAAAGAATATCAATGAGAAATCATACACATAAGTATACGCCAATCTAAGAGCTTAAAAATTAGTTACTTTTAAGTATAACCACTGTTAACAGAGATTTCATTGTTTTATAATAATTTATAAATGTTAAGCAGTATGTTATTAACCATCAAATATCAAAGAACGATTCATAAGGATTACTTTCTACTAGTAGCATATTCATCAAATACGTATCAACAAATTAATCGAGTTTACAAGCTAGGCAGATATTTTGTATCAAACTAGAAAAACACATTTGTATACATTCTCACGTGTTAAAATTAAGTTTAGATTTCCAAAATTCGGCATGGAGTGTCATTTGAAATATGATTACTGAAACTCAATGATTTTTACACTTAAAACTTTTCAAAATAAAAATAAATCAGATCTTCCATCGTGTACACTGATTCAACGTGTACTCCTCTCCCCTACATAATCTTATATGTTCTGGTAACTAAAGGCTAGCATCTACCTAATTTTAAAATCAATATTTTATCAACTTTTATTGAATACTAAAATCAATTTAAGCCATAATAACTTAGAGCTAATAAATAGTTATTGTTAATAACATGATATAACAATTATATTTTACATGAAATTCAGTATTATTATGATAATTGTAATATTTACCCGAAGAGTTTAAGATGTTTTATATACTAACATTTTAAAAGTTAATAAAACTTTTGCAATTTAAGGGGATGTAAAATACTGACCAATTCCTATCAAACCGGCATATCATTTATATTTTGTTCTTTTTAAAATAAATATTTTTATAAAGCGACATTATATGCCTATGCCAGAAATGTTGAGTTGATTTTTCAAGAGATAAAACGTTAGAGGATGTGGGTCACCATAGGCATTGCTTATTACGAAAAATATTTAAAACTGTTTTCGGGTTGCAAATAATACCGGAATCTTTTGAAATTGAAAAAACTAAACAATCCTAATACAATATACAAATTTGCAGGACATAGTAGAACATTTTTATTTACAAAATTTGTTAAATCTCGAATAATTGTTTTTAATCCAGTTGGAAAAGGTACGAACTGGGAGTCTGTTTGGAAAAGGTACCAATTCGTGGACTAAGAATTTTAATACAATTTTCAGTTAGCACTTCTCCTGAAAGCTTTGATACCTGAAAGCAAGTGGTGTATATAGGCTTTCGGAGGCGCTGATCACGCTTTTGAGGTCAAATTATGCTCATATATATTTGTCTATAGAAAGAACGGGGAAAAACTAGTCAAAATTTAATAAAATGTCCGTATCTAAGAATTATAGCGTGTATATCCACTAAAAAAGAGAATATTAATATATTTATATAAATACAATGTTTTCCATCCAATTCATTCAATTTTTGCCCGTTCTTATTATAGATACATGTATGAGCATAATTTGACCTTAAAATCGGAATCAGCGCCACCGAAAACCGTATATACACTTCTTCTTTTCAAGTATCAAAGCTAGCAGGAGAAGTACTAACTGGAAATTGTATTAAAATTCTTGACCCGCAACGGGGGTCTGTGGTGTGTTTGTAAACAAAGCACATACCATTTTTACAGAGGTGCTCGTATCAGTCAGCAGAGACTAGGAATCGAACCCGGGTCACCGGCGTGGAAATACGACACATTACCGACTGAGCCACCGTAGGCCCTCACGAAATGTAATTAATTATGCATGCACCAAAAGCAAAAGGACAGTTTCTTTAACTATATAAGAGTACAGTAAGGTCTTGCGGTGAAATCACCCACATTTATCATTTGTACAATAATTTTAGTCATTCTTTAATTATTATATAAATAGAAATCCAAAATATTTCTTTTATATTTTTATAGCCTTTTATAAATTATTTGTTACCAATATAAAAAAAGCTTGTTAATAAATGCCATTTTTATTGCCGCAGCGAAAGTGTTAATTTATTGAATTGATTACATCGATAATTGGCACACTAATCAATAATTTTATTTTATTTGAAAACATAAGCCTGCCAAAAGCCTACGAAGATACTATTGGATGGTGGGCGATGACGATAAAACTGTATATGGACATAAGGATGGTGAATGTCGTATAACTCAGAACATTAACAGGAAGTATTTCTATGATTTATGCTTATGCCGATGCGAAAGTTCCTTACCATCGGAAGATAGATATTTCAGTTTACAAGATGTCGTTTCAGATGTTAATGATAACAAGTATGAGAAAAACTATTTCTTTCATATCGAATAGGAATATGAATTTTTAAATACGAGATTTATAAAACAAAAAATTAACTTTTAAAAATAAAAGTTCTATAAATCATCTGTTAGCTTCACTAATCTTACTTTTATACGTGAAGGTGTTTAAAGAGAAATATTATTTTTCAGAGTTATAACAGGAGTACGTTTAAAGAAAATAGATTTTGCTTTTTATATTCAAATACAACAAGGAACATTAGGAGTGAATGCGAGTATCATCGATACTCCTGAATGGAAAAGCATAAAAGAATTACCTGAAATGAAATTATCAGATTCAACCAAAATATTATTTGATTACGTATATTCTAACAGCGGTTATGATCGTTTTGTGGCGAATTTTGGCAAGAACAAGTTAGTCTATGCAGTTACATATGATCAACGAAACGTTCATTTACATGATTTTCAAACTGGTCCGAATAATCTTCTTACGGGAATAAGATTCCAACATACGGACTCATATTTAAGCTTACAAGTCCAAACAACACAATTCGATTATGCCAGTGGAAAACTGCGCAATTCGCCTGAAGAGTGGTTAAAATACGATGATAATAAATACAGGTAATTTATGTTAATGTGGATGATGAAAATAGAAATGCAAATAATAGGTACAAGGAAAAGCTATACAATATTTCTTACTTTTTTGCTTATAGGAATGAAGTGATACTAACGGCACCTGACGATCCAATTAGAATGCCAAAATCAGATACTTTTTCAGATAATAATACTTTCATTCGTTTTAAAATGTCAAATATCGAAAGGGACTTGGGACAAAATATTGTTCCCTTCATTGATATTCGAGAAGTTGTTTCAAATCCGCCTATGCCACTTTCTGGTGCAGGAATTTTTCACAGAGGAAAACAATATTTTGGAGGACTGTTAGCGCTAAAATTGATTCACTATGATCTTACAACTAATTGGTCCTAAGAACTATTTTATATAATAAATTTTGCAAAATATTAAAGGTCTGTTATAGTAATTTCATTTTATGAAGAAAGATAATAAAATTTACTCTTCAAAAATATATTGAATGTATTTATTTAATAATCTCTAAATATATATGTGTACCGATATTTTATTGAATTACTGTATAATGTGATTTATTGAATCTAATAGTAACTTTAAAAACTGTTTGATTTAATTTAAACTATAGGCAATTTAGTGATACAAGTTTAATTTTTCTTCGAGTTATTTTTTCGTGTTTACTTATATATTTATTTATCTGTTTGTTTCCACGTTAATTTGTTCGTTTATTTCTTGATTTCTTCATTTATTTAATTATTTATTAATTTATCTATCTAGCTATGTACAGTCTGTCACATAAGAACGTATCTCAAATATCTAAAAAGGAAATCAATAGTAAAAAAAAAAAAAACCTTATGAACTGAAAGTCTGATTCAATCAATAATACGCATTTACATAGTCAATCATAATTATCATATCTTTAGTAATTAAAAAAGGTCAAATAAATAAGGTTATTATTATTTAAAATTTTTAAATTCAAGTTGACCCCTGAAATATGTGCATTTAAATAGAATTTAGTCATCTAAATAAACAAATAGTAAATACATAGTCGGTTGGTATATAAAATCCTAGATATCATATGGACCAATAATTTGTTGACATATAGTACTCGATTTACTCTTCAAAATGCGATGTTGAACATGTCAATAGGTTGAAATATACTGCCATGAAAATTCACCGAAAATAGGAGGTGTTTTAGTGAAAAATTAGCAAACTGCAATTTTATTTAGGAGGAAAAAATTTGTTTGGCTTGTCTAATGCGGTGAAGTTGTTAATAAACTTATAATAAACGTAACAAAAAATTGGTAGCTGGATAAATTACATGATGCTCACATTTATTTTTCTTCTAGCTGTAATATTTGCTCTTTCTTTAATGTTAAAAAACGATTTTTTTTAAGGGGAGACCCAAGTGAAATTTCAGCCTAGTGATAGTTAATCAGTGCAGGGACAAATGCAATAGTTTTATATGTAGTTTTTCACGAGGTATTCGATAGCATACTCAAAAAAAAACAAAAAAAAAATTTTCCGCCATTTTGAAATAATTTTTAGGTTTCTGATTTTTAATTTTTGATCCATTGCACCGTCGCCTTAATCCATACGTTAAATTGTTCAAAATTATGCAAGGAACTTGTAAAAAAAATTTCAGCTCGAAAGATGAAAAAGTGTGGGGCCTGATACATTTTTACCGCGACCGCATTTGACGCGTCGCGGCTGTTTGGGCCGGCCCGGCCGTGGAGTCGCATACGGCCAGACGGCGCGGCACGGGCTCGCCGACTCTGGTTGGTATTGAGCTGTTATTAGTATGCAACTGATTATTGTTATTAGTATAAACTGCAAATTTCTCTCATGCGGATGACGATTTCATTTTTACAATTGAACTTTTTATAATATACAACTTTATTCTAGAGAAAATACTCGAATACGACGTAAATGATGTTGCCTTCAAAATATAGAAAATGCTACTCGTAATAGGAATAATGACATGCAACCTATAATATGTATTGTGTAAATTATTATTGAATGATTACTGTCGTTATGTAGGTTTATTTACAGAGAGCCCCAATACATAAGCAATTATAGTTTTATATTCATCAATTAATTTCGGTGAAATGAAAATAACAAAAAATTATACGTAAACTTTATCATATATTATATACGATCATAACATACACCTCATTACAACTGCAGTATTATTATTTACAGACACTATCTACAACTATATACAACCATATACTATAAAATAGAATGAAGAATGTGAAAGGTATTACGTGAAGTCGAACTCAGAAACGATATAATATCAAACTCATTTTAATTTTTCCGTATAGATTTCAGAACATCCCTGTACCTTACATAACACCTTCGTTCTCGAGCAGATTTTTTTCCTGTCTACTTTTAGCCAAATCTATGATTCTCCGGGCCTTTTTGTATGTTTCAGTTGTTTTTAGTGCGCCTCTATTGAGTTTACGCTCGTCTAAGCTTTGCGCTACCAACAATGTGTATTCTCCGATTGACAACCCCACTTGCTTCATAAGTTCTGTTATGTTTTTTTTACTTCCAAATTGTATTCACTAATGGCAATGGAAGCTGCGAATTTTACTCGCACCTAGGACACAAATACCTGCTTCGAGCACTTATTCCAAATTACGCTGTGTAAACTTTCATCGGCATTTTGCGTCAAACATCTAGCACATCTTGTAAGTAATGTTTCGTCAGTTAGTCGTTCATATAAAGGGAGAATTTTTTCAAAGCATAGATCATTCAATGGCGTCCTTACATTATTTATGTGAGGGCCCGGCTGGATGTTCTTTGCTGGTGCAGATTGGTAGAAACACCAAGACGAAGAACCTTTAGGACATTCCGAATGTTGAGGATTCTAGTCAGAAGTGACTGCGTGGCATATGGAAGCATAGATTGCATCTTGCATCGCCTGTTTTTATTATGAGGAATTTATATGATTTCTGATACGTTCACACACATTAGAATCATAATGTTCATATACAATACAATTGAGTGTCGTTTTACCTGAACGTCGCCTTATTTCTGTATACAGCTTTCTTATAGTACTCGGAAAGCTTTCTAATGGTCGTTTCCTTCAACTGACCGTGCCTTCTCTCTCCCAAAGTGACTTTACGTGATTTCTCTTCTTTTACAATTGTTGTCAGACCATTATATTTTACCCCTCCCGTAGATGTGGGTAAGGGCCCAAAAAATCTATGGACAATAATTCTCGGGGCTTATCTACAAGAATTCGTTGCATTATTTCGTTATATTTTTGTGTTAAATATTTTGTTTTTTGGCACGAATCGCATGTCTTTAAAAGTTCCGAAACCCTTTTTCTTAAATTTTTCGCGTAAAAATGTTCGAAAACCATCTTATATTGTTACGGATAGAATTCATTAGTAATAAGAAAATGTAACTGTATAATAAGTTGCTTTGCAAAAGGTCTCTAAAACGTTCTGTATAGTTCAAACGCGAGAACGTTCTCGAGTTTCTTATGTATATGTTTGCGGCGGTCGTCGGCGGCGACTTTCGGCGGCGCGAAGAGCGGCTCACTTCTAGCTCAAAAAAGAATGACGCAGAGGTCAGATGTATTTTAGCCCTTGTACAGAACAGCAGTTTCAACGCGCGTTGTAACAACCCGACCAATGCATATAATTATAACGACTTTAAATAAAAATTGCGTATCAATTATTTTAACAAAATCCTTCGTATAATTTCGTTCTGAACATATATATTTTGCGCGCTCCCACGTGTCCATAAAATTCGTGTATCTCAGTTATTAGTATTTTTAAACCGCCTTCCGGTATATATTTTTATCCGGTCAGGCATAATTTTACATAATAAATTTTCCCGTATTTCGAACTGTTTTTTGATCTTTTCGTCATTCGGTTTCAATTTTTTCAACATCTCTGACGCGTAGGGATCCTGATGTTGTGTTTTGTCAAGGTTTTTGCAGAAATTGATCAGTAAACGGCTGGGCACAAGCTTAGCTATTGCGGTTATGATAATTTACGATTTTTCTACCTTATTTGGTTCGAGATCTGTGACTCAGCTTAAATAATCCGCCACTGCATTCTCCTTTCCCGGCAAATATTCCGGATCAATTTCGAAGTCTTGAATCTCGAGGTTCCATCTTTGCAATCTCGCGTTGTTATATTTGCACGTTTTCAAAAAAGTGAGAGCCTCATAATCCGTTCTGACAAAAAATCTTGACATCCCCCCTCAAAAATAAGTCTAGGTTTATTCAAGCCCACACGAGCGCCACCATCTCTTTTTCTGTTGTAAAATACGCGCACTCACTCCCTTTTAAGGTTCTACTGACGTAACACACGACCTCCTCCTCCCCTTTAGCATTAAATTGTGATAAAATGGCGACGCATGCAAAATCGCTGGAATCAGTCGTGAGAACGTACGGGCGCTACGGATCAGCGTATTTTAAAATGATATGTTCATCGAATATATTTTTTATATCTTCAAATGCTTTTTGCTGATACGTAGTCCAGTGAAAACCTACTCCCTTTTTTAAAAGTTCTAGGAGAGGCCTCGTGTATTGTGAATAATTTTTTACGAACTTCGTGTAGAAATTTACGAACCCTAGGAAACTCTTTAATTCGCGTACATTTCTTGGCCGTTTAAAGTTTTTTATTGTTTTAATTTTTCCCGGGTCCGGCCGGATTCCCTGTGCCGAAATAAAATACCCCAAGAACTCTATTTCTTTACATATAAAAGTTGATTTTTAAAAATTTAATCTTAGGTTATGAGACAGGAGGCGTTCATAAAGTAAAGCTAAATGATTTAAGTGTGACTCGAAGTCTTTTGATTTATGTTAATTGTGAGCATAATTTGACATATTTTAAATACCGCAAAATTCGTGTAATAAATCTCCTCTGAGATAGAGGTGACCTCACTGCCGGTGTCAATCAAAGCTTTCACCCCGATATCATGTGTACTTATGTCGATTTCCGGGCAGCACGTAATTTCAACATTGTCTCACTCCGGTTCTATATCATGTAATAGTGTTTCCCGGGGATCCTCTATACTGCCGCCGTAAGCAAGAAGGTCTGTAACTTCAAAATGTCACTTTCGCCGCAATTTTTATATGAAATTTGAAAGCCTGCCGTTTTCTATTAAATTAATCATTTTTATCAAAGTGAATTTTTTTATATATAATTATTAATGATCTAAACAAGAAGACATTTAAAAAACGAGTACAATTATAATTCCATTAAAAAAATGTTAGTTACGGCTTTTTGGTTATGAAATTAGAGGGCGACCATAAGCAAGAAAGCCATATAAACCAACATAAACGATAATTTTTTTACTATGCATAAACTAATAAGTTAGAATATTGAAAATACTGTTATTAATAGTGGAACTGATTGAGCTTTATACAGAAAATAATAAAACTATTTTTTTATTAATTAAAAATATGCTAAAAATAATTATTAATGCATATTTTTTTAACAGGATTTATATTATTTCAACAGTTTTATTTAATATTTGCGTAAATAAAATATACATTTTAATGCTTTAACGTAAAGATTTCTAATATTAATAAAACATTATTTATTGTTTGCCAAGTTTTGCCAAAAAGAATGACGATTATTTGGCATTAAAGGGAGAAATGTTTTCACCATAAGATTTTTCACATCTTCGTCGATTCCGCAAGGTTTTTCTAAGGCATCAGGTTTTTTTGATATGTTTTTCATCCCCTTTACTGATAAAAAATCGAGCTTGTAAGAGTCAGCATTGAAAGAGGTTTTATACGTCCACGTCATTAACCCTCGTTCGGCAATGATTTGAACCATGTTTCCAAGTAATGGTTTTGGATTGTTTAATTTTAGATTGTTCGTCCTTTGCACAGAATGACCGTCTAGCCAGTTATAAAAATCAGTATGCTCCATGGCTTTTGCGATGGTGTGAGTATTCGCACCTTTCACTGCATCGAAAAAATCATTGAAGTCATACGTTCTTTTCTGTTTTTTAATGATTTTTCTACCTGATGATGAAAACTATCAGCACTCATAAATGTATGACCTGGTTCAAAATAGTTAATTTCAATGGTATCAGATGATATTTCATTAGAATTAATAATGTGAACAAGGTACGTTAAGAAACACCAATTTTTGTTTTGGGTAGTACAATTATCGAGCCACAAAATGATTTTCTTAGAATCTCTGAAAACCGAAATACCCTCATGCCATAAAACTGCAAAAGTATTTTTTTTTTATTTGATCCTACGGGTACGAAACTTTTGTTGTAAAGAGAAATTCTTTTTGTAAATAAAACAACTTTGAAAGTATTAATTCTGGGGAGCATTATAACTTTTTGCAAATCTACGGAACAACAAATGACACCATCTGGAAGTGACTGATCTGCGTATTCGCGGTATTTCTCGCGGCTGAGCTTAGCTTTGTCGATATAAGTTTTCCAAGTCGTACAGGCATCGCAATCTGCATCAAGATTCGTCTCATTGTGTTGAGAATTGTGCAATTTAAATGTCTCACATTTTTCGCACTCTTCATGCCCTAACTTTGTAAAACTAATATTCATTTCCTTCAAGCATCTACTGTAAATACTAATCGAAATCTTCAGCTCCTTATGTTCTTGATAAAAATCTTCATACATACTAGTAATTGAAATATCACTAGGTAAATACCGAGCATTCGGAGCATATTCTCTTCTGTAATGAGATACCGTTGGATTGTATTTTTCAATGTGCGCGAATACAACTTCTGTGTTAATTTTGTGTTTCGATGGTTGACGGCCACGATTATCGGCAAGGGGAGTGATTTCTTACTTATCCGAGCCGCGCACGATGCGCAATATCATCTTGTCGTTATTTGCTTTCAAACCCAATGTCGTGAGAAAAAAAATTCTACAAACTCGTGTTAATTCACCGGTGTTTTTTCTAAAATGATACTTTATAGACATCGTTTGAATTCGTTTAGGGGATCTAGATGGTTTGGCCGGATCTTCACGAACACACATACTTAGAATAAACGTATGTTTGCCATTATAATCAAAATTCCAATATTCCTTGTTAATAGCTTTTCGTATTCCTTCGTCGAAATTCTCAGAACATTTTAATCGGCACTTTGAAACATCGCAACACTTTCGAACTGCATGATTTTCGGTAACTCTATCGCATTTTGCTTCTAACGTTTCTCTTGGGGCCTTTACTTTTCGTTTTCTGATCGTGCCTTTTTTTTGTATATTCTAAGGTTGAAAATTCGTGTATAAATATTTAAAATGTGAAAATATAAATTGAATAAGAATTAAGAATCAAGCTATGCCATCTGGAGATTCATCATTACTGTTAGACTCATTTTGTGTCTCGTTACTGGTACTTCCATTCACTGCAGCATCGCTTATATCTGGCAATGGTTCATTTTCTTTATGAACAGAATCATTGAGAGACGGAACATTGTCGATCATATTTTCAGGTTCTAATAATGAAAAAATATACGCTGATAATCTTAAATTAACCTCGATATACACGAAATCTCTTTGTAAACAATAAAATAAAGCTATTTAATATTTCATTAAAAAAATTATTTAAAATAACAGTTTAAATTAAACATAAATAAATTACCAATCACATCTTGCGAACTAGCTGCAGTTTCACCATTTTTCCGTTTAACTTTTATAAATCCGTTTTCATCGACATAACAATTTATTAAATCGATTGGTTCTAACGTTATACTTTCGTTCATGATAAATAAAATTGATTATTACTAAATTGATGTCTTTCGATAATTATAATTATTGCAGGAATGAAAATCAAATCGTCGTTGTTTACTTTTCATAAACAAGAAAGGCGTAAAATCAATTGTTCATAACCAAAAAAGACGTAATCGTCGTACCGTAAACAAAAAAGTCGCAACTTCATGAAGTTTACGTCTTTCTTGATTATCATCGTATCTTTACGGCGTTTTTGTTTATGAAAATACCAAATATCACCAAAACCGTAACGTTAAATATTGTGATTTTGCACAAAATATTACATTTTTACCTCATTTTCTATTTTATTATTATAGATATGGTACATATGTGTCAGAATAATAAAAAATCTCATTTTTGAATTTTTTGAAGTTACAGACCTTCTTGCTTCCGACGGCAGTATAATCGAGGCTATTATTAGCGTTTCAGTTGCGTCCCGTTTTTCCCATTGTAACGCCGTTTCCGATGCACAAGACGCAACTACTATTCGTTTCCCGAGACCGAGATTCCCTGTTTCCCATCTATATCGATATCTAGAACGTTAATCTCCTGAGAAGCATCATTTTAATTTTTCCACCCTTTAGCGTTCCGATTTTCCCCATTTCGTCCTTGTTTAAAATTCGTATTGCCATTTACCTTATTCTCCGAAAAACTATCCTATTGCGTTGCGCTTACAGTCTTATTTTCCCACGGTTTTTTATTATCGTAATTTCCCGATTGATTATTGCAAAAATTATAATTATTAGACGCATGATCTCGGAAGTTCGTCGAATCGCTAAGGTTTTTCTCATTTTCCGATTGATTCCCGGCCGTGCGTTCATTCTTTGACTGATGGTCGTCACTATCAAATTCAGCTAAGATCTTTAATAATCGCTTATTTTTAGCACGACCTCTTCCTCAGTGTATTTTAACTCGAGTTCCTTAATTAACCCAAACACGTAAATTGCATAATTTACACGATTCATGAACGCGGACGCGTACCACTGCCCAAACTCCACTTATCTCTTGACCGCCCTTTGCACGCCCGTGTTCCAATATCTTTCTTTAAATCTTATTAGAAATTCCTCATAATTGTTGACCTCGCCCTCCTGTAAATACCACCAATTATGTGCATCATCTATACGTGCCTGAGAAACAATATATAAAATATCCCCTTCGTCGGGTTTTATTAATGAGAAATAATTTTCTAACTCGAATATAAATTTCATCGGCCTTTCCGATAGTAGGCCTTTAAATTTTGGAATGACTAATTTTACTTTACTCGACACATCATTATTGCTGGTATTCGCAGGGCTGGTTTGCGTCAAACAATTTTTCTTGGTCAATTCTTCTACTTTTTTACCGGTTTCCTCGCTTTTCGCGCGCATTTCATCAACCCGTGGGTTTACATAATTTTTTAATTCCACGCATCCGCTGTCCTCCGCGACCTGTTTATTTAGGTTTTCTAACTTCGTATGTAGTTCCGTGTTTTTTGCAATCAACGTATCATTTTCTTCCTCTAGAACGCCGACGCGATTTTTTAGAGTATTTATTTTTTCCTCGAACTCGTCCCCGCGTTTTTTATCCGCTGTACTTTCTGCTTGTATTATTTCTATTAAATCTGACAGTGCGTTTATTCTAGCCGTTAAATCGGCGTTAATAGCCTCTATTCTCGTAGTGCGTAGTGTAGGTGATCCCAAATCCTCAGGACTTTTTACCAAATTTTCTACTTTATTTGCGAGCTCATCTTGTCTTTCATCTAAATTTTTAATTCCTCCGAGACTGCTTTTTCCCAATCCCTATGTTTTTTTGCTCCTGATCTAGGCTACTTTCTGGGGCTGTTGTTTCTGTATCCGTAAGCAACGCTCCAGATAATCTTTTGTTTCTCGACATCTTGACGAAATATTGCAACGCATGAATTTTTAATTTTAAATTTGGTATATAAGTATAAATAAATTCGTGTTCGTAAGAAATGGGTCGATTTCACTTTACCTTGTATTGGTTTATAGTATTACTTTAAATTAAGTGAACTAAATAAACGGGTAAGCTCGGAAACTTTTTCATCCCTTTCCCGAAACGTCATATCGACTTTTATAAAATTTATCATGACCGTTTTGGTTACTACACTCAAATTCCTCCGCACGTTGCTTGATTTTAATATTGATCTGTTTGTATTATCAATTCCCTCATTTACGGTTTTTTGTAAGCTTTGTAAGTCCTGACGCTGAAATACGACTGTTTGATTCAATTTTTCATTCTCTTTTCTTAATGTACGCACTTCATCTTCGAGGATAGCAAGTCTCTCTTCGCGCTTCTCAATTATCACGATCATTCGTTTAATAATTTTATTAACATCATTGATTCGCGCGTGGATGCGTATCTCCGCGAACGATCAATCTATTTCCGGTATCATTTGAGGTTGTTTCTACGTTTCCTGTCTCGAGTTCCTGTTCTTCGGGCGCCAATGTGACGGACATAAGCCGTTCTTTTACTAGGATTCTATTAAGGGTTTTGAACGCGGTTCGCTTGCAGACTCGAGAGAGTTTATCAGAAAAAACCTGTAATTTTAATTATCCCCCCTTTTATAGTTACGCTCTTGCAGCCGCCGTGATCGGAGTCGCAAAAGTGCAACGTTGATTATGTTTTGGTATGCTTACTTGAACCAGTGGTGGAGCGCATTATCTCACCACCGGGCAAGCCGTCAAAACTCGCTTGTGCGTTTTTCGCGGGAAAAACCCTAGATGCGTAGTCTCGCTCGGCAGGATGGCCTCCGCGATCTATGCTCTTGGGATATCCGGATAGCGCGTTTCTCCCTCCAGCAGCTACTGAAGAGAGTCCGGCGCATCCAAATGAGGGATAAGGAAAAGGGGTAAAGGTGTGTTGCATAAATAACAGTGTTTAGTATCATGTGTTTTTATTGCAAGGATCGGTATTTTAAGAACGGAGTGGGTCTAAGGTAGAGGGAAGCGAGGAGAGATAAGCACGCGGCGAATAAGTGAGGATTCGCTATGTCACCGTGCGCACACAAAAGTGGCTCAAGTCCTTCTTGTCTCCCGAGCGCGAGGCCCGCTAGATAGCTAGCCACGGCTTGAAAAGTCAGAGAGAACTGAGAACCGCTCGGCCGTACGCCCGGCAATTTATACCTGAGGCCACTCTATCCATCTCTCTCGCTCCCCTCTACCCTCTATTTCTAATCATAATTCCCCACTCTTGCGCTTTCGATACTCGCGAATTCGCCGTGGACTGCTGTACGTGTTACGAAGCGCGCGAATGTTTAGAATCGCATTAATGTTCTTGATGTATGTCTACATGCTATCTTATAGATCAATAATGATAAGGATAATACATTTAAATATATTTTATATAATTCCAGGCCGTCACAATACGAAATTCGTTTTTGATTTATAACGATTATTCTATTTTAAAATAGCAGTAATATTAAAACAAAAAGTTTAATATTGGAACTGTTTTTTTTTCATTTTTATAAAATCAACTGTGTTTGCTTAAAAGCTACTAATTGGATGTTTTTAGAGTTGCTGATTACGAAAATTCAAAATGGTGGACAAAACTTTAATATTTTTTGGTCAACGATATTAAATTTGTCATATTGAATTTTAAAAATTTGACAACAGATTAACATGTTTATTAGATTACATTTATTTCATTACATTACATTACATCAGTGTTTCGATATCATTTCATGCTACCATGAGGTAGATATCGCAGCGCGTATTTTTTTTAAGAAATATAAAATGTTTATTTTATGTAATTTTTATGTAGTTATTGCAGAAATAAATGAAATTAGTAATAAAATAATTTTATAAATTGCTTGTAATTATTTTATATTCCTTAAAAACAAGGTTTTATTAACTTTTAATTGTTAGATAGATATGTACATATTTGAGTGTTACATGATTAAAATAAAATATTGTTTTAAGTAGTATCCCCATTCTCATAATAATGAATTAAAAGAATTATAACAATTCATTTTTTAATTCAAATTATTATGGCTTGGAACCGTCGTTCGCTCTTTAGAGTGCATAATTGACTCTACTAACTAGATCTTCAATTCACTAACTAGAGTGCAAATCGACTCCATAAAATTGAATAAACAATTTTATAGTGTTACAAAAATTATTGTAATTTGTAAAAAATGTTATTTGATATGTAAAAACTTTTTAAGTTTTTATACAATTCAAATATTTTTTCATAATATAAATTATACTTTTGTATATGTTTAAATGGTAATTTAAAAGTTTAAATCTATCTCGTCATTTATAAAAAAGGACTTGTCGGTTTGACTTTTCAACGCAGAAGTACATAGAACAAATAAATACGTATAGAAACAATTAATAAGGTTGGAAAAAGCTAAGTGCCAATGAATTGGCAGCGGTTTTTCTTACGTGGTGCAAACTCTCCGACCTCCATAATAATTATTTTATTATTAAATATCACAAATTATACGCAAATCGCTATGCTAATCAATGCATAGATCGGGCTCCCACTAGTATTACTGTTCGCCATGAGAAGTCGCGTCAATGGTGTCAGATTCCAATAGGCTACTTTTTATTTCGGTCAAAAGTTCTAGAAGGATACAGAAAATTCTTAAACCATTGGAGCTCAGAAATAAGATCACTTCTGACTTAAGATTCCTCTTGAAAATCAGATGTAAATAAACCAGAAATGTATATATAGGAATTTTCGAGGTCGTAGATTCCTAATTTGTCCTAAAGTAAGAATTGGAAAAAGTAACAAGGCACAGCCAATATGGCGGTTATCTTGCGGCAAAACAGTCTATTTCGAAGTATTTCTCTTGCAAATTAAAACATATAAATCAAAAATGTTGATATGGATGCTTTAGAGGTTGTAGATTACGAATTCGAAGTTAGAATTTCAAAGAAACATAATGGCGCAGCCATAATGGCGGTTATCTTGCGGCAAAACAGTCTATTTCGAACTATTTCTCTTGTAAATCAAAGTAAATAAACAAAATTATGGGTATGGAGGTTTTTAAGGTCGTAGATTATGAATTCGAAGTCAGAATTATAAATAAAACATAATGACGCAGCCAACATGGCGGATCTCACGCGGCAAAATATAGTATTTGAAACTATTTCTGTTGCAAATCAAAGCAAATAAACAAAAAATGTGGATATGTAGGTTTTCGAGGTCGTAGATCACGAATTCGAAGTTAGAATGACAAAGAAAACCAAATAGCGCAGCCAAAACGGCGGATCTCGCGGCAAAATAGTGTATTTCGAACTATTTCTCTTGCAAATCATAAGCAAATAAACAAAAAATAAGTAAATGGGGGTTTCGAGGTTGTAAATTCTGGATTCGAAGTTAGAATTTCAAAAAAACATAATAGCGGTTCTTTTGCGTCAAAATAGTTATTTTACTATTATCTCCCAAATAAAAAATAAATACATCAGATGTGAGGATACAGGATTTTTTGAGGTTATATATTAGATTTTTAATATGAGGTATAAATTAAAACGAAAATAAAATAGCGTAGCTACGTATTATGGCGGCTCTGTTGCGGTAAAATTCTGTATTTCGAATTATTTAAAGAATAATGATCATTTAGGGTCAGTATTTTTCGCGGGCGAATTGTATTGCTAGTTTTACATATCTATCAGGAGTTTTTCTTAGACCGCGATATCTATCGATCTATCTTTTACAGTTTAGATGGCTCAAATAAATATTTTTCTTGTTCTGTGACATTTTTATTTTACAGTTAGATGTAAATTGAATACATTGGTAACTAACTACATTAGTAGCAAAATATTTTTGTCGTGGCAATAAAGAAATTTTAACGTGCAAAAATGATTATTTTTTATTATTTTAACTAAGTCATGATATTCGGTCTCTATAAGGTTGTACGCCGCAGAAGTCATGCACGCAGTTATGAATACTAATCAACAGTTGCAGAATCATTATATTTAAAGCAAGTATATTTTATAATTAGTTACGTTAGCATCTTTGCTTAAAAATAAGGTAAGCTGTTTCAAATAACTTTTATATATTTTATCAAAATGGTCATTTTTATTTTCGACATCGAATAGAGTCTACATGAATATTTACAACATAAATATCCGTTTCACTCATTTCTTATTTTGGTATTATGATCTGAAAAATTTCACGTACGTAAGGTTATTGTTATGATTATTGTGTAGAATTTTTCAGTATACAATGATTTAAATAAAAAAAATGGGTGTAGGAGATTTTTGTGTAGATTCGCTACTCACTTTTATCATCTGCTGGTCGAAGAAACGCCACTTTGCTGTTGATTTTAAGAATAAGAAACTCGTTATTTCATGGAATATACACACAAAAGTTGTAATAACTTTGTATATGACGAGGCATTTTTCTTCATGTTAACTGGGATTTCGAAAGGTTACATAATTAGTAGGTATATAATAAATCTGGTGTAATCCTAGGTAACACGTATTGAAATATCGCTGCCGAATTGAAAGTTATTTTAACCGTTGGGTAAACATTTAACCAGATCCGGATTAATCCCATCTGTGGCCCGCGCCCGGGGCTGCCTCTTAGGTGGTTCACTAAATACTAAATCTTTCCCGACTTAACTACCCTAAGCTCGGCAATTCTAAAGCACGTACGTTTAATACAGCTTTCAAATAAAACTCTATACTGTAAACCCAATTACGCCACGCTGGAAATCTTTACCTACTGCAGGAACAACAATTTCCAAATAGAAGAACGTTTAAATGAAACCGCAAATTCTGAACCTATAAATAACCCAGGCATAGAACTTTCCAAGTAAACCCGATGGACATTGATTCTTAGTGAACATGTTTGAATTTAACTTATGACGTATATTTGTATACCTATCTATCTATATATACACACACACACACACATATATATATATATATATATATATATATATATATATATATATATGAGAATTAATATAACTGTATGCTAATTCAGTAGTTAGGTTATTACATTTTCGAACAATATTCGTGTAATATCAATTAATTATGAAAAAAACATAGAAAAAAATTTTTAGACTCTAAGCTTAAAAGTATAAAAAGTTATGTAGATACTTAAAAATTTAATTTTATAATTTTTTTCATAATTTCAAACTTTTATTTATTTTTAAATTGAAATTCTTGGGGTTTAGAGAAAAAATTTTAAGGAAGTTTATTTTTGAAAATTTTATGAAAAGAGTACCTGAATTTTTTCAAAACTTAAAATGGCGAATTCTGATTGGTGTGAAGAAATAGGACATATTTATACAAATCTAATCAAGTTCGACCAGGTTAATTTTTCTTTGTCAGGTCTCAAAATTTTCATTTTTTCATGAACTTTAATGTATGTCATGCAGAAACTTGGAACAAAGTCTATAACAATAGTTATTTACAATAAGTTAAGTTTAAGACACTTTTAAGACAAAATAACTCTGAAAATCGTGTAATAAGTATCATAATTATTTTTTTAGGCTTTGTCCCATATAACTTTTATTTATTTTTAAATTAAAATTCTTATATATATGGATTCCCAGAAAAATGACTTAAGTCCACTTTTCTTGTTTTTGAGATATTAAGGTTTTAGTTTTTAATTTCCATTTGAACCAATGTTAAAAAATTCATAAATAGTTGATAAGGTCACTTATTTGTACACTTTCTTGATTTTTTGCAGTTTAATCTGAAAATATACTATGTAAGGATTTTAAAATCGCTCAATACTCAATTTTCAAAAAAAGTGAACTTTTTCTTCGATTTATATATATATATATATATATATATATATATAAATCGAATAATCAATATATATATATTGTTAGCGCCGTGACTCTCCGTATAAATTAATTATTTAAACTTCGATTATCGCTCGCATAATATCTACCGAAATGTTGGCGTTCACAACGGACAGGAATCGGAGTAAAATAACACGTGATTATTAATAACAATATATCTCAGATTTATTCTTTAAATAAATGTAAACTTACATGTGTGCGTGTGACTAGTGTTGAATAAATTATGAACTTAAATTAATTGCGTGGTGTATAAACGTGTGTAAACGTGACTGTGTGTGTGTGTGTGTGTGTGTGTGAAAATGATAATGTCGAGCGCGCGCCTCACAGGAAGAAAGTTACTTATCTCGAGGCCGCCGGAAAGGAGTTTTGATTTGCGACCAATAATTGTGGGGATTGGGCGGGGGGGTATCCTTGTAAAATGGATTACCCCTGCGGAGGAACGAGTACAGATGCGCGTATGCAAATGCGCGCCCGCGCGCTTGAAAACGTACCGACTTCAAACGGTCCGAACATATATAATATCGTAAATGTTGCTTAAAAATATATATATACACACATATATTCAGTGGCAGATTAAGCCATACGCCAACTACGACATGGCGTAATGCGGCAGTCTTTAACGGGGCGGCACGGTTTTGAAATGTGCACTTCTCAATATTTTTTCTTTTTTAAGTTTAAACAATAAAATCATAAAGCTCAAAGGCTAATTCCAACTTTAACCCCAAACTTAGCAATTTGCATTAAAACGATTTTTAAATGTATAAACGTAAACTCTTAACGTTCTAAATCTAAATAACCCAAGCTCAGACATTTGTATTTAAAAAAATGAAAATGAAATCGTAAACCCTAAATCCAACTAACCCAAGCCGAGTAATGGTCGATAAAAAAATGTTACATAATAAAACCATAAACCCTAAACTTTAAACTTAACTACCCCAAGTCGAGCAATTTGCAATAAAAAAACCAATTTGAATCTTTAAATTTCTTTCCAATTTCGAATCTTCAATAAAAAACGAGAAAAATGAGCCCTGTTTAGTAAAAAATTACCGTGCCATTCTCAAGATATAAGCGATCAAAGAAAAAGTTTTAAAATACTTAACTTTAAATATCTTCAAATATAAAGGTCGCTGTGATCTGGACAAAGAACTTGTTCAAGAGATAATAACAGGCTGCCATTTTGGAAAGTTTCAGATCAAATGCTGAAGATTTACTTCAGTATTCGTAGCTGACTAAAAATCGATTTTCTTACAAAAAGATTTTTTTCCTTTCAAAAGAAAAAGATGAAGCCTAATAAATTTTACAGAATATTCTTCTCCATATTCTTAATTATCTCAATTTTTTTCGAAAATTTTCATTCTTATATTTCACAGATATAACCGATTGAAAAAAATGACGATTTCATGAATAACAGAACAAGGGAAACAGCTTAGGTGTATGTATGTATGCATTTATATATCGCATAATCCACGATAAAATTGAATGTTTCAGGGATCAATTTGTTTGTTTTTTAAAGGAAAGGGGCATAATAATAATTTTTCTAGTTTTTTGGATTAGGTTTTGTTTTTTAGGGGCTTTTCGATTTTTTGATTTTAGTTTTTCGTGTTTTTCGTATGCTAGAAATAATATCATCGACCGAGTAAAAATGCATTTGAAAGATCATAAGATTTCCTATCTTTCACCACCCGAAATTTTAGATATGGTGTTTCCTTTCTTTTATTATACACGCAAACGCTATTTTTCGTTGGAACAGTTATTTCTCTAAAATGTATGATGGAAATATCTTGAAAAAAATTGAGGAGAATGGATAATGAAGAAGATTATTTTACAAAATTTTTGAGTCATTTTATTTTTCTATACATGAGACAAACATCATTTTGTAAAAAGAATCGATTTTCTATGGCAAACGATAACCTGAATTAAACGGCATTATAGCTCCGCTAGCTTTTAATAAAAAAATGTATTTAAGGACCCTCGATACGTTAGTTGGGTACATGTTACTCGCGTGTTTGTTTTTCTATCTCGCAGAGATGCTGGGTTTATATTACCGTTGGACATAATAACAAATGTGCTTTTGTAATAAATAATATGTGAAAAAACGCCGTTTAATTTCCAGAAAAATAATATCATAAAAATGAAAAAACGTTATAAAACAAAAATGAATCGATGAATCTTAAAAAATCTATTTTTGCTCAAAATTACTTTAAGAAACGGAAAAAAAATAGCTTTAATTAGTAAAAAATTAGCGTGTAATACATAAGATATAAGCATCAAAGTATCCTCATGATCTGGGGAAATAACTCAGCCAAGATATAATACAAAGCTATCTTACTGAAAATTTTCAAAACGAATGGTGCCGCTTTACTCGAGTTATCGTGGGCATGGAAAATTGATTTTTTTTAAAAAATAATTCTTTTTCTAGGCTAAATATTGTACTCTATATTACTGATCATCTTAAATTTTTTAATAAATTTCCATCACGTTTTTTCGATATGTAACAGTTTTAAAAAAGATACGTTTTAGTTTATAAAAACGAAGGGAATAATTAACTTATAAAAAATTTCGAGTCGGAAAAGATAAGTAATTTTATGCTCTTTCAAATGAATTTATACTACATTAAGGATAATATTTTTATCATACAATTCAAAAAACCACTGAAATACAAATTCAAATCCGAAAAATGTAGAATAATTTTTTTAACGATATTTTCTTTTTTAAATTTCATACGCACGTACGCACACGTACACCCACACGCGAACATACACGTACACACACACACACACACACACACACATACACACACAAACACACACACATTTATACGGACTTTTTCTAAAAATAGTGTATTTTTAGTACAAACATTTTAGGAAGCAAAAAAGACTAACTTTTCTGAAAACGGCTTATACGATCATTATATTCTATATAAAATATACTGATTTTGTTGCGAACATACTCCTAAACAATTATATAATTAGAAATCGTATCCATCAAGAAAATAACGGGCGATAGTTAGTTTTATTGAATCTAGATTTAAATTTTCCGTGACAATACTTTACTTCATTGAATAGTTTTTTTTATAAATAGGTACATGTGAAACTTTATATTTATAATTTTAATTATTTTTCAGACGTTTTGTTTTTCTAAATATTGAAAATCGATATGACTCATCGATTTATATTAAGCCATTCTGTGTTGATTATATTAAGTTTGCTGCGATATAACACACCATTGCCAACCAAAGCTATACCAAAAAACGCTGTTATAATAGCTGAAATATTCTTGATAGAAATTGCTACAATTGTAAAGGATCATTTTCTTGAACCTTCGAAATATGTTAGTAATGACGAAATACAAATAATGAATGGATTGAAAGCGTTGTATACAGATCTTCAAAACACAAAAGATATGGTATTAAATAAGCTAACAAATACAATAAGCGACAAACTGACAGAGAAAGTGGATAAGCTTTTTGAAGAATTGAGAAAAGTAGAAAGGACTTACAATAAATTTCTAGTAATTCTTCAAAATCGTAGTAAATATAATGATAAGGAATTGGAGGAATTTGCAAACATGGGCACATCTATTCATCTAGACGGATTGATAGACACCTTCTCGAAAATGCATTCACACTTAATCGATTCGGACTTCAAAAAAGAGAGCATTATTTCTCTAATAGCGAGAAAACATTTGGTATGTATACACTGTTTACGTCTAGAGTTACAGATTTTCAATCCAGTCAAATGAGCTCAAAACAAGGCCTAATCTTACAAAAAGACTGTTTTCACATGTAATGCATATACTAGAAGGCTGTACACCAACCCCCGATTGCACTTTTTATTTTAACCCTTTAATGCCTAGACGCTTATATATGGGCGCCTATGTTTGAGACTACATCAATAATCATTTTCCAGAAATATATATATATATATATTTCTGGAAAATGATTATTATTCTAGACATTAAAAGGAAGGAAAGTTAGCATTATACTTTTAAGTCTATTCATTTATTTTTCTAAATATACTCTATTGAAATCATAAACAAACTGTCATATTTTCATGATTTTTTATAGGTTAATATCATTATATACAATTAGTAATTCAATAAAAGTACATTAGGAAATACTAACTTTTGTTCGAAATACGTCACACAATATTTAAAAAATAGATTCAAAATGATTCACTGAATATGTTGACGCAAATCAACTTTCGCATTCTGGAAAACTTGAAGCTGAGAAAATCGAGCTTTTGCAAAAATAATACTAAAATTCTGATATTTTACGTATTGCATCCTTACAACACATTTAATAAATTTTTTTAAATATTTCATGTATCAAATACATATGGTACTATATCAGGTACTATATTAGGCAAACAATAATTAATTATAAATATACTAATCTTTCAAGTCTTCATTCTGTTTCGTAAAATACAAAACAGTGATAAAACTTTATTTCTAACGTATTACTTCCACTATAGAAAAAATGTTTTCTTATTCTGGAACTACTTGTATGTTTTCCATTAACGAGTAAAGAGCACTTTTCTGAAATAAATTTTTTTTCAATTTTTCGGTTAAAAATCACCAGAAAGCTACCTTAAAGAGGTGTTTTCTGGTACCTAAAAATGAAGCCTAGAACCTGTAGTTTCGTCCCATAGGCCCTTGGGGACAAGATATGACCGTATGTGTTCAACATACGCGTTATTTCAGTAAAAAATAGTACCTATACTTCGTATAATGATTTTCAGCTTTTTAAATTCAGTAGTTTTCCATGTATTTTGCCATTATTTTTGATTGTTCATAGTTTTGAAATAGAATATTATTGTTACATGAAACAAAGCTTAAATTAAAGCTCTTTTAATCAACTTTATTTATCTTATTACATAATTATTCTAGCAAAATAACTTGCAGAGTTATTATACGAAGTATAGGTACTAATTCTTACTGAATAACGCGTATTTTGAACACCAATAGTCATATCTTGTCCCCAAGGGTCTATAGGACGAAACTACGGGTGCTTGGTTTCAATTTTAGATACCAGAAAACACCTAAAGAGGTTAAAAACTTTAAGTTTCATCAAAATCCGTGACCCGGAAGTCGACATTCTTCTTGTGAGTGACAACATTTCGTAAAAGTCATAATATTGTGACTTTATTTGTATATTTTGGTAAACCTATTATTACTGAAAACTGTCTATCTAATAACTCTTGAAATATTATAAACTTAGACGAAAAACTAACCTATTTTTTTATTTTTATGTTCATGGGAAAAGTATGTACGCTAAAGCAGAGTTAGATTTCACTCTACTTAAAAGTGAAAGATTTCCACTCTATCTGTAGAGTTAAAACTCCACTCTAATTAGAGTGACTTATTCACTCATTCTTCGAATGGAATTTCACTCTAAATGAGTGAAATTTCACTTCAACGGGTTTAGCTTGTAATTAAATCGTTCATACGTATTATATTTCCCCAGACTTATAAGAAATAAAACATAAAAAATACTGATACACATTATTTCATTAATTATTAAATGAAATAAATTAAATAAATTAAATGAATTAAATTTGAATTAATCCCTTTATAAGAGAATGGTTGTAATCGCTTGGACCGTCACGCAGCATTGAGCTCGATTTACTACTATTGTAGGGCTTGGAGGGTAAATGTGGATGTGATGAATGGGTGCGGCAGCGTAATAGGAATAAATTAAGATAGGTAGAAAATGTGGTGGGGGTAATAGTTGACGAGGAGGGGGTATTTTTCAGCAGAAAAGCATGATATGTGCATCATGCTGAAATACGCGCGAGATTATTGAGAGGTATTGCTTGGGGGGTCAATAAGGATGTAATATATGTGTGCGGGGGCGTAATAGGAAAAAATTAGGATGGGTAGAAAAAGTGGTGGGGGTAACGGTGGGCATGGAGGGCGTACTTTTCTGAAAATTATCATCATACGAGCATCCCGATAAGACCATCACGCTGAAATACGCGCGAGTTTACTAAGAGGTAGTGCTTGGAGGGTCAATAATGATGTGATGGATGGCTGCGGGGGCGTGGTAGGATAAAATAAGGATGGATAGGAAAAGTGGTTGGGGTAACGGTTGATGGACGTAGAGCGGATGTTTTTCAACAAAAATCATGATATGATTAACATGCTAAAATCATTACGTCGAAATACAAGCCAGTTTACTATAATGTAGTGATTCGGGGGTCATTGGAGAAGTAACGTATGGGCGTGGGAACATAATAAAGTAAAATTAGAATCTGTGAAAAATTAATACGAACATTATAATGGGGTAATTCTGGACGTAGAGAGAGTATTTAAAAAAAATCATGATAGAATCGACTCGCTAAAACTATGACGCTTGTTAATGCTCATAGCATATCAGTGATTTTACATGTTATTCGATTTCAAAAATTGTACTTCTTTATAATTAATATAATAAGTATCTTATTTCGATCATTTATTCTCACCAAATTCTGTAATTGTAAAATCTTAAGGTTATTTGGTAGTAAAGTTATCAAAACTTTCTCATTATATATATCGTATCTGATTATATCCAATTTCTCCAATTTTTGTAGTATAAAAAATATTTTAATTATAAATGACTTATGCTATGAAAATTTAATTATAATGACAATATTTAAAAAGTAATTGGAACGTAAAGAATTACTTATCTTTTAAACAGAGTTTCTATGCTTTAACTTAAATGATCTTATCATAACAAATTTCAGAACAAAAAGTAACAAATTACTCGATTTATCGTTTTACAAAAATTTATTTTTCTATTATTAGTTCTTTTTTTCTTAAGCAATGATCTTTTGAATAATAAATGATATTAAAGAAAATTTTCATCAATCATTATAACAAGTTATCTACGATATACATGCATCATGTCAGTTACCTCTTTAATATTAGAAGATTTTATGGGTATTATATTTTTTTAGTTTTTACAGCGTATTTTTGTAGTCAATCTTATTTTCTTAAAAATTTTTATTTAACACTTTTTAGTGTTTTCAATTATATATATATATATATCTTATATATATGGGTGGTTCTCTGACAAATCGTGCGCGAAAAAAAATGGATTTTCCAAAAATATTTTTTTTATGTTCCTATAGTATGTATGAATATCCCTGAATTTTTTCAGATTTTTTCCATTATTATTTTCCGAGTTACAGAGGGTCAAACTTAGCCATCTAAGCATTTTTTGCATTTTTTGGCCATATAAATTAATTTATAACTCCTCAGGGAAGCATTTTTCACAAAAAACGTATACATACTTTTTTTTGTAAAATTTTCTGTAGTTTGCATTATAAATACTTCCAAAGTCATATATATATATGTTATAACTATCTTATATGCCAATTAAACCTTAAAATGCTGATTCTGATAGTTCGATCAAAGCCTCGACCACCAAAAAATTCATGGAGATACCTTTTTATAGTGCAAAAGTCCCAGTATAGGTCCCAGAATGGAGGGGAGCCTGTATCTTAGTCTAAAAATTAAGATAATCATCAATTCATGCTAAAAATGATTAAAATCATAGTTAAAACTATGATTTTTTTATAGTGCAAAAGTCCCGGTATAGGTAAAACTATGATTTTAATCATTTTTAGCATGAATTGATGATTATCTTAATTTTTAGACTAAGATACAGTCTCCCCTCCATTCTGGGACCTATACTGGGACTTTTGCACTATAAAAAAATCATAGTTTTAACTATGATTTTAATCATTTTAGCATGAATTGATGATTATCTTAATTTTTAGACTAAGATACAGTCTCCCCTCCATTCTGGGACCTATACTGGGACTTTTGCACTATAAAAAAATCATAGTTTTAACTATGATTTTAATCATTTTTAGCATGAATTGATGATTATCTTAATTTTTAGACTAAGATACAGGCTCCCCTCCATTCTGGGACCTATACTGGGACTTTTGCACTATAAAAAGGTATCTCCATGAATTTTTTGGTGGTCGAGGCTTTGATCGAACTCTCAGAATCAGCATTTTAAGGTTTAATTGGCATATAAGATAGTTATAACATATATATATATATGACTTTGGAAGTATTTATATTGCAAACTACAGAAAATTTTACAAAAAAAGTATGTATACGTTTTTTGTGAAAAATGCTTCCCTGAGGAGTTATAAATTAATTTATATGGCCAAAAAATGCAAAAAATGCTTAGATGGCTAAGTTTGACCCTCTGTAACTCGGAAAATAATAATGGAAAAAATCTGAAAAAATTCAGGGATATTCATACATACTATAGGAACATAAAAAAAATATTTTTGGAAAATCCATTTTTTTTCGCGCACGATTTGTCAGAGAACATCCCATATATATATATATAATTGAAAACACTAAAAAGTGTTAAATAAAAATTTTTTGAAAATAAGATTGACTACAAAAATACGCTGTAAAAACTAAAAAAATATAATACCCATAAAATCTTCTAATATTAAAGAGGTAACTGACATGATGCATGTATATCGTAGATAACTCGTTATAATGATTGATGAAAATTTTCTTTAATATCATTTATTATTCAAAAGATTCATTGCTTAAGAAAAAAGAACTAATAATAGAAAAATAAATTTTTGTAAAACGATAAATCGGGTAATTTGTTACTTTTTGTTCTGAAATTTGTTATGATAAGATCATTTAAGTTAAAGCATAGAAACTCTGTTTAAAAGATAAGTAATTCTTTACGTTCCAATTACTTTTTAAATATTGTTATTATAATTAAATTATAATTATATATATATATATATATATATATATATATATATATATATATATATATATATATATATATATAAAATTTTTAAGAAAATAAGATTGACTACAAAAATACGCTGTAAAAACTAAAAAAATATAATACCCATAAAATCTTCTAATATTAAAGAGGTAACTGACATGTTGCATGTATATCGTAGATAACTTGTTATAATGATTGATGAAAATTTTCTTTAATATCATTTATTATTCAAAAGATTCATTGCTTAAGAAAAAAAGAACTAATAATAGAAAAATAAATTTTTGTAAAACGATAAATCGAGTAATTTGTTACTTTTGACTGTACCTGCTCGAAATGTGACGAAATGTGATAACATGGTTATGTGACTTAAAAAATCTTATACTGTGACAAATATCTATCTATCTATCTATCTATCTCTTTCCCTCTTCTTATTTCTATTTCAACCGGTAAATGGTCAGATTCTATCCTCTCTTATCTTTATTACCCTTTTCTTTACCACACTTCCCTTCTCATTTTCTCTCTCTAATAGAAGGTCAAGCACTGAGTGGTTATAACTCCCTACAAAGGTTTGTTTCGCTCCCCAGTCCCTCTCTATGCTCCTATTCTTTATAACCAATCCTAGTTCCTCACAGCTATTCAATATTATTATTATATTCTGGATCTTTCTCTTTCCCCTTCTTTATTTATCTGCCAATTTCTTATCCTCGCATTGGAGTGTCCTATCATTATAATCTGTTCTCCTTCTTCTATTAATTTTTCCGCAATGTTTTTAATTTCTTTTATCGCTGCGTCCATATTTCCATTTATATATACAATTATCAGGCTTAATCTCTTCTCTTCCTTTATTTTTATACCTTTTATAATTATCCCACAGCTCCACTCCTCTACACTATCTATTTTAAAATTTTTCTTTATACCTACTAATAACCCCCCCCCCCCCCCCTTTAGCTCTTCCTTTCTTTTTTTCTCTAACAGCCCTTTTCGCTTCCCAGATATATTTTTTGTTCAATTTCCCGAACCATTCCTTCTCTTTGCTTTTTTCTAACCGCGTTTCATGCAGTGCAATTATCTCAAAAGTATCCAAATATTCCCCTACGTCTAACATTTTCCTTACTCCGGCTATATTTTACGAAATCATTTCAATTATCCCTTTATTCTTATTTTTATTTCTCCTCACAATGAGACTTTTCTTCTTTTTCTAGTATTCTTGCTTCTTTTTCATTCCATTTGTACCACTTTCCCTGCACCTTGATTTTCTGGTACCCTATCTGTGTCTCTAACCTATTTCTGTTTTCTTCACTTACAATCGATTCTAACGAACTCTGTATTTCTTTCTCTCTCTCCGTGTAGTCGTCGGCTATCCAAAGATTTATTCATTTCAGCCCTTTTTTCTTCCTCATGATTTAAATTTTATTTCCCATTGACTCTAGTTCCACCACCAACTCCCCCCCCCCCCCCATTGCCCTTATTTTCTTAATATATATTTCTATATCCAGCTTATTTTTTAATATCTTCCTTATCTCCTCTTTTATCTTCCCTTCTACTATTCTTATACCCCGCATAAACATGTTTTTCCTCTTGTTCTTACTTTACGCTATTTCTCATTGTGTTATACAAGGTCTGGGATTAAAATAAAGTGAGCATATATTCATATTAGTTTCCTTTTAATTGAAAACGCAAATTGATTATTACAACGTCGTGATCTTACCTCTATGAGAGCAGCCAGAACAATACTGTCGCGTGCCTCGCGCGGATCTCTTTTAAAGGCTTGCCCTCCTCTCGCGCTTAATTTCGAAGGAAAATCTGCGATAACACTCAAGCGTGCACCCTTCCAAGCTCGAGTCTTTATCTTGCAGCCTTCTAGGGCCCGGCAAACATGACTTATTTTTGTCATTTTTGGATTTTCTCAATCCTTGCCTATTACTTCTTTTGAAAACCCTCAGGTTTTCCGAGCAGAAAACAACGCTCTCGAGAAAACTAAGTTTTCCCGTCTCGGCACGGAATCTCTCGATTGCGTATGTTTTCATACCCGCGGAAAACCTCGGGTTTTTCCATCACAGCATGGATCAAGTGCGTGAGAAAGGGGGCTTGGAGTTCATACTAATAATTTATTACTATCTATTTCCATTGAACTGTATAAATTGTTTCTGTCTGCTCTTTACATTAAAATTCTAAATTTCTTTTACTTACTTTTATTTATATCGTCGCACAACATTTAACTATGCCAAAATTAGACTGAATCACAAACTAACTTAATAAATAGTTACAATTAAAATATTTCTTACATTCTAATTCACAATAAACTTAGATAGTAATCGAGTCCGATACGCTCATTCATATTCATCCTCTCCTAATTTATCGGGCAATTTTTTCAAGTATTCCCTCTCTATCACTTTCTCCCCCCTTTCTATCTCCACATCGTTTTCACCGTTCTCTCCTTCAAAAGCGCATAACCCCCCCACCCTCTTTGTTTCCTACGTTCACTGCGTTCGTTTCAACTCCGTGTTCTTCTAGGAATCGGTCTACTATCTTGTTTTTAAATTTTGTTCCATTATCAGAGTGGAACGTCTCCGGCACTCCGAAGGGTAGGAAAATCTTCTCTCTGAGTTCTCTTTTAATCGTTTTCGCATTTGCCTTGCGAATGGGGATACACGCGAGCCAGTGCGTGAGATGGTCCATGAATACTAACAGGTATTCATACGGCGCGGTGTACGAGAGATGTAGTCCATGATATCTCCAGATACTATCTCCCACAGCTTCGTTACAATACGTCGGCCTATAAGTCCAGCGGGTGCTAATTGGACGACCTTGCATTGCTGGCATACTGCGCAGCGTCGCACATAATTCGCTATATCTTTATAAATTGACGGACAATAATACAGCAATGCGATACTCTCATGTGTTTTTGCTCGTCCCAAATCTCCAGTTGTCGGCTCGTCATGCCCTTCGTGTAGGAGTTGCATTCACTTTTATTTTGGTAGGACTAGCTTTCAAGCATCCTGGTCCTCTAAAAGATCTTCGATCGAAGGATCTGATCTATAATAATACAGTCTGTTGCTAACTATTTTCCAATATAGATGCTCTGTAGGTTTGGCGTGAACTTTCGCTTCCATCGCCAGATACTAGCCATTACTAATATCTTCCTCTGTGTAACTGACTGACGAAACTGGTACCTCAGACTCATCCTCATATATGCGAGATAAGGCGTCTGGCACCCAGTTTTTAGTACCTCACCTATACTCTACCACCTCGAAGTCATAGGCAAGCTTTTCAAGAACCCAGCGTGCCAAGCATCCTGTGGGGTTCTGCATATTTTGTAACCATTTCAGACTAGGATGGTCTGTAATGATTTTGAAGTTATAACCTTCTATATAAAATTGGAACCTTCTTATGGCCCACAGTACTGCAAGACACTTTCGTTCGGTTCGTGAGTAGTTCCGTTCAGCTGATGTCAACGTACGGCGGCTAGCAAAACATAACACGTATTCAACTCCATCTATAGTTTGCGTGAACACCGCTCCAAAACCAGTGTCGCTAGCATCAGTTTTGTATGACTGATGGTCAAAATGGGGACTATGCAGTACAGGAGCATATGCGACAAGCGCTTTAATCTATTCAAACGCCATCTGCTGCTCATCACCCCATACATACTTGATTATTGGTCTCGTAAGATGGGTAAACCGGTCCGCAATCGTGGCGAAATAATTAAAAAATTTCCGGTACCACGACACTATTCATAGGAATCGTCGAAGTTGTTGTAGAATTTTCGGAGTAGGAAGCACCAATACTTGGGCGATCTTTTCTGGATCCCGCCGGAATCCATCTCGGTTCACAAGAACCCCTAAAAATCTAACATCACTGCGGCAAAACTCGCTTTTATCAAAATTGATGATGAGACCCGCATCGATAATTCTGCGAAGAATATACTCAAGCCATATTAAGTGCTCTTCGACAGTTTCTGTTGTTATAATCATATCGTCTATATATGTGTGGCTCAAGCTCAGGCCCGATAATTTTGTTGCTCAATTCTTGGAACGTTCCGGGCTCGCCAGATATGCCATGCGGGAGAGAACAGAACTCTAAAAGTAAATGCAGTCAAGTGTCGTGATTCTTTATCTAAAGACACTTGATGATATGCACTACTTAGGTTAATACTAGCGTGCTTTCTGCAGCTTTCGCAGAATAGAATCCATGTAAGGAAGCGGATACACAGGCACTCTAATCACTCCGTTCAACTTCCTATAGTCGACTCAAAAGCGGTAAGAGCTGTCTGACTTGCAAATTATTATCATTGGGCTCGACCATTCGCTATTAGATCTACAAATGACCCCTACATTCAGAATTTTACGCACCTGTTCTTGCATCTCATCCTCTAGTTTCTTTGATACTGCGTAGTATCTTTGATTTATAGGCCGCGCAGATCCCACATCTATCTTATGTTTGATTAGATTGATGCGACCTAAAGGCATTTTACCCTTTGGTAATACTCGATCCAACATTTCTCGCAATTGGAAGTGTTGCACATCTGAAATGTCGGCAAGTCCAATAGAAGAGACAGGGATTCACTCATCGACCCCTGCTACCGCTACCTCGAGAGGGACAAGTTACTCAATTCCTTCTACCTTTAATTTATTTTCGCGAGGCAGGATGCACGCGTTAAACGGTCGCTTTAAATCTACACCGAGAAGACATCCTTCTGGTAGCTCGGGTAGGATAACGACCTCTACGTGGCGATGTTCATTACTTATATCGAATGCTAAACCGACATATCCGATAACAGGCGAAATATGACGGTTAGCTTAACTTGGTGCAATCTTCTTATTACACACTGCAGCAATCCGCAAGTCAAGTGGTCCCATACGTGTACGTGCAGCACCTCCATTATGCAGTGCACGCACTCGGAATCTACGAACTCTCACTTGCATCCACCAGCGGGAGTAGTCTCTCTTGATGTACGGAGCTGATTCTTCAGAAGCGCCATTCGCATCGTGAGTTACTATAGATTCTCTCTCTGTCAGGATCGGTCAAGGAATAGGCTCAACTTGCGCTTGTGCTTCGTTGATCTCATTAAAGGGAGCCAGTGATGTCCTTAAGTTGGCTGCAGGGGTAGGGATCTGATCCTGCTGTAGCTGCAGCCCCTTATTTTTCTCGCTGGCCGGCTGGCGTATGGGACTTCCTCTTTTGGGACTGCCGCCCATTTTATAATACGACCCTTTAAATCTTGTAGGAGCAAATTTTTGTACCGGTGCTTTCTCTGCAGTTGATGGTGGAGCTTTCACAGGGCCAGTCAGAGTCAATCATAGCTGAAATGTTCTGTTGTTTTCAATCATAGCTGAAATGTCCTCGAGGCGAACTCTGCGATATCGCTGCCAGACTTGAAGCGTTGCGCTTCGCACTCAATATTTCCTCGACCAGTTTGTCAACCTTCTGGCAAAAGTCTGTAGGCGAACGTTCCGCAATTGCAGCCAGACTCATTTATCAACTGGAGATGGCTCTATCTAGTTACGCCGCACCTCTACGACAGCTTCTGCCTACTGTGTCAACCGAAACAAAGTGTCTAGATCCATGGTTTTCTCTTTACTTACGATCGCTTGCAACTCTGGCGACATATTTTGATAGATGAGTTGCAATTTTCTTTCAAATTTCTCAATGTACGAGAGCAGAGGATATATATATATATATATATATATATATATATATATATATATATATATATATATATATATATATATATATATATATATTCGGTGACTGGTTCAGCAAATCCTTGGGTGCGCGCCGTCGCTTCCGTTACTAACCGATGTTGATAACAGCTGACGACGCCGGAACGGCGTCATGGTACCTCGTAAAAGTCTTGCCATGTGTGCCAATTCTTCCTGAATTGATGACACCATTAGAGTGCTGCTCCCTTCAGCAACTCCATCATGGTATTCAAGAGGTCCTCGTCCTCTATGCGAGCCGATGCGCGACGTTATTGGCGATTAGCAGGAACACAACTGTTTTACCTGCACACGTTCTCGATATTGTTAAGAACTTTTTTAAAAGCATTAAATTATCTACAAATTTGACAACTAGTAACGTTAAGAGATTGGGTAAATTTAAGGATGGGGCTTCGAGACCTATCATTGCTCGAATGACTAATAGAGCTAATGTCATATTTGCTCTCAAAAGTTGGGACTCCCTCCTATCTACTTATAGTACATATAGTACATCAGCAGATCACAGACCAATGCAACGTGATCAATATAAAAAACTGAAATTAGAAGTAGTAACTTATAAAAAAGATATTTCTGTAAATAAGAAGTTTGTGAAGTTTGTAAAAGGATGTCCTCAGCTTGTTATTGATAAAAGGTCAAGTACCGAGAAAACGAGGCCAAGTATTTCACCTTCTATTTCAGGATCTGTTAGTTCCCAGCCTGAGGTATCTGTTTTAGTAAGTAATCAAAGTTCCGGCTTAGCAAATCAGAAGTCTAATTTTCAATCTAATAGCTCAAAAAATATTTTGAATAGATCATCGGGTAAGAATATCATTGTTTACTACCAAAATTTAATGAGTTTAATAAAAAAATAATATCAAATTACTAATTCTTCCGGATGTAATAGTACTTACGGAGACATATCTACACCCTGGTATTAAGGATAACGAGCTTGGATTTGTAGGATTTAATATCTATGGGAGGGACAGATATGACTTTTCCAATGCGCCTTACAGAGGAGGTGTACTTGTAGCTGTGCATGATACCTTTAACTCCAGTACTATTTACCCTTGCAAACAAAATTTGGAGCATCTTTTCATTTCTATGGCAGGAAGCGCTAAGAACTTCATTATTGGTGCTGCTTATTTACCACCTAGATCTAGTGCGAGTTACTATAGTCTTCATGCTTGTTGGGTTGTAGATATTAGGAACAGGTACACTAGTTGTGATATTGTGATTCTCGATGATTACAAGTTACCAAAGGTGTCTTGGAACAATGGAGACAGCCTGATAGTTGAATGTGCCAGTCAAGATTTATTAATTAAGGAAAATTTGGTAACGCTAATGAATTAGTTCTCATTCCTGGAATTAATACGACACTATCCTGTCCATCCTCAAAAAGGTTACTCTCTGGATCAAGTCTTCTTATCGTTGGATATTTCTATCATCAAGGTTATGCATTCCCTGGACTCTATTGTACCGGTCGAATCTCATCACATACCTGCATTTTTTGAGTTGCGTGCTGACCTTACTAGTGGCTTAAACAGTGTTGGGGACCAATATGATTTTTATAAGGCTGACTATGTGATTATAAACGATAGACTTAAGGATATTGATTCGAATGTTGTTTTGAATGTGGTTCTCTAGAGAATTAATAAATTGTATAATTAATAAGAAAAAGATGCATAAATTGTGGTTAAATCAAGGTATGCTTGCAAAGACTACATTGAATTTAAAAAACTTAGGGCTAAGTGTATTCGTCTCTCTAGGGCACGTTATCAAAAAGATATGGATAATGTTGAAAGAAATGCATGTAAAAATAATAGAGCTTTTTTGAATTATGTTAATAATCTTAATAAATCCAATAGTATTCCTGATACCATGTTTCTAGGTGACTCTGTAGCGAACTATGGGACATATATGTTGAATCTCTTTGCAAATCATATTGTGTCTGTGCATTCTAGTTCTACGGTACCAGGTGATTTTATATCTAATAATGATTGTGTTCTTGATTCTCTATTTGTATCATGCGACGATATAATATCTATAATAAGAAATTCTAAAGAGTGTAAGCCTTGGATCCGATTCATTTCCCTCTTATTTTATCAGGAAATGTGCATCTTCTCTCATCGAACCTCTTAAATTATTATACAATCATTCTACTCGTATCAAACAGGGTTGTATGTCTAAAATTTGGAAGAGGTTGTTTATCACACCTGTTTTTAAATCAGGTGACAAACAGGTCGTTTCCAATTATAGGTCCATTTCGAGTATTTGGTCATTGGCTAAGTTCCTTGGTACAATCTTGGCTGATAAACTATCTCAACATTTTTTACACACAATTTGTATTAATCAGCATGGTTTTGTGAGAGAACGATCTGCATTAACTAATCTTATTATATATAGTGTTTTTATTTCAAGTGCTTTAGCGAGTCATGAAAAGGTCGATTCTATCTACCTTGATTTTTCTAAAGCATTTGATTCCGTTGACCATGGTATTTTATTCTTGAAGTTATACTCAATGGGAATAAGAGATAGTTTGTTAAATTGGTTGTAACGAGTTGCGTAAAATTCACGGACGAGAGACCGCGATAGGGGCATGAGATCCGTAACAATTCTCCCCCTCGTATAAAATATGTTTTATTTTATACCCTAAATCAAGTTATGGGCTATCACCAAAAACAATCAGACAGAGCGCCAATATAATCCAAGACGTTAACTCGATTCGAGAGTTAGAATATTTGTACATATTTTATAATCACTGCGAATATCTAGCATCGCTGACGTAAGTACAAATACATACACTTTTTAAATCGTGAAATTTGCACATCGCTGATTTATTATTAATAATGTTGCAACAATTAACAACGCTTTCTAGACTGGCTTCATATTTTGGCTTTAAATATTGTTAAATAATGAATATTTGAAGGTGCTGCCTGTGATTTTGCGTATTTGCACGGTCACAAAAACACATAATCCCTGACATTTGCCCTATGCCTCCGAGGAAACTGTGCAAAACTCGGTGAGGGGAAACGGCATCGGACACCCATTTACTGAATTATTAACCCTCCTGCGCAGAAGTTTATATTCGTGTATATGGACTAGATCGAATGTAAGTCTGCAACAATATTTTCTGCAAATTCGTAACATTTTCTAAATAATAGCTATACTATTTAGCTTCAATTTGAGAGGTTGTAGATGTCCCAACAAAGTAAAGATTTAAATTTGTGATACAAAATGTATACAAAAATGACGTGCGGTTTGGACGATTATACTCTGCTCTCTGCGCAGGGGGATAATCAATTATAATTTCGGTCTTCATATTTTATAACTTTTTTACTATTTTCTTATACGACAATAAATTTTCATATTTTACATTTAATTTTTAACATTCGCGCTTCTATTTGTAACCCATAAACTCACCCTCCTCCTCGGTTAAACAGCTGCATACATACTCCCTAATCTCGATACAAGCCCAAATCTATTCAATACTCTTTCAATTCTGTAACCACTGCCTTTGGTTTATACATGTATTGTAGACAAAACTCATATCCGTTTTTCTCTCAAATGTATAAACGGTTCACTGTTATTACTATTTCATGAGTAATAAGCATTATCCACGCGACATCTCCCACGGTTTCGCCTTTTGACCGGCAGCCACGAGTCGCATTGCCGATTTGCGCAAACAAATGCTAAACCGTGGAGGACTGTCGGCAATGCCAATCACAATGAAGAAATATACAATAAACTATAGCGAGTTACCAAATTCATGTACAACAATGATGCTCTCCCCTGTTCAGACTCTTGGCCTTATGTATTCGATGACCTTCAGCGCAGAGCGAACTCCCATTTGAGGTTCCATGATAGTCTCAGGACGACCGCGAATCGTCCCGAACTAGTGACACTACAGCCGTGGAATTGCACTGCCAATTTCCACGCACTGTAAGAGTTTCACACTTTAAGAGCGTCATTGATACAAAACTTTGGCGTCCCCAGCTATAGCCTCACTTCCTAGCGATTCCTACACCTCAACCCTATGCTTGTTTGAGCGACGGTATTTTTGCTTATAGGAAAACACTTGACTTTTCTAGTGAGCCTACTCCTACAGCTAACCCCTGTGCGTGCTTGCGCGGTGAGACTATTGCTCATAAGAGAGGTTATGCTATAACTATTGCAGAGACTTTCTATTTTTCCTAATTTCCAAGATAAAAATTACTTCATTTCGCACAGAGTTTAAACCAATTCACCTGGGCCCGAGGCCAATTGGAAAAAACAGGTAGCAAAGATAAAGTAACCATAATACTTCCTGTGAACGACAACATTTTTCCAAACGTAAAATATATTTACTTCAAATTTAAGGATGATTTTTACTTTTACTATTCTATCGTTTAATCAATAGTTTTCAAACGATAATTAGCATGTTCGAATATCCCGTTAATTGAATTTCGCTTCTAATAATTTCATCAAATTATATACCATATAAACTATATCAAAATATGACGAGTCGCAGCACCTCAAAAGCCTACAGCGATAAATTATCAGTTAACAAATGTTTTTATTTCTATTTTTGCATAGCGCCACTAAAACCTACTATGCATGTACCTATTTAGCGAACATTTGTGTATAGCACCTCTAAAGCCTACTATATACTTCTAACAAATAGTTCATAATAATTCGAAAATTTACAGAATTTTTAATATTTCAACGTATATCCTAAAGCTGACTTTGTTCCAAGCTAAAAAATGTACCGCACACTAAGAAAACATCTCTAGAACGTTTATACACGAATATTATGTATTGCCTACAATACTTCTCCCCATGCAAGTTAATCAAATTTTCGTTCTTTTCTTCATTTTTTTGTACTATTTTATTACTCTAAAACCCAATCGGATCACCTGTAAAATTTTAATAATTCTCAGCCCGTTCTAATATATGTCACATTTGGAATCCCCTGTTGATGTGTTTATTACACGTATCACGACGAAAGCATATGTTTCTTATCTTATAAGTTACGGTTTAAAAACGCTTATAAACTTTGGCCGCTGCACCGTAACCGCTTCATGAAAAAGGCGCGCATAAGCGCTCTGGTCCATTTGACAGCAGCATGCCTCCTCGCCGTCGTTGCTTCCGCTCGCGTAACTTCTCCTGCCGTTGTAGTCATTACATTAGTCATTGAAGGTGATCTTTTCAATTGCAGCTTGGTTACTGATAAATCCTCTCTAAAACAAAGTTTACCAGCAATAAGAATTTCACATTAAATAAAATTAATTTTACAATTAATAGTATTAAACAGAATAACATAAGCTAATTACGTCGCGCTCAACAGACTCATAATATTAAAAGTTACTGACTTTCCAAAATTCTTTATATATAAAAAAAAATATACTATAACGCTACATTATAATGTTACACAGCGCATTGTGTCACGCTCCAAATGATTCTTGCCATGGGAAATCTCACTTATGAAAACTGATCGCCGCATATTGACACCCGATACGTGGCTGCACCGACTTCGAGCATGCTCGGACGCGCGGCTGCTCCCCGTCGCGACGCATTTCTTTCACGCGGAAATACAGTGCACCATTGTGCGTCACACGAATTTCCCCAAGCTACTTTTATTTTGAATCTTAATCAATATTAAGAAAATGCAAATACGACAAAACTTTTCTCGCGTTATTCAACTGTTACAAACAAGTCATGAGGACTAACTGACAGAAATGTACTTGCAATACATTCAAAACACTTCTAAATTTAGCTAAATTAACATGTTGCTGCACGAGTAAATTTCATTTATTTAAAAACCTTTTAATGTCAATTATTATTTTCGAAAATCTATTCTTGTGTATTAAGTACTAACTCCATGTATTAATTCATAAAATACATTAGATTAGCAGCCAGTTTGTAAAATGCGCAATATTCTTACAATCTTTCAAATAATATGTACATTGTTCTCAAAACTTTTATTCTATAAAGAGTCAATTAAATAGAATTCTATCTGCTGATTTTGCCAGTTTGAAATTGAATACGACGTTTCATGTAAACATTCTGTTACGATAATTATTATTACTTGTGTTACTTTATGCGGCTGTACGTTACACATTTTTCATTTTTAAAATCATGAACGTCTATTTTGCTCGCACTCAAAACTCATTCTATTTATTCATAATACTTTCACTGTAGTAATATTTCCGTATTCAATGGTATCATAATTAAAACAAATTCCCATTTAAAGCAAAATGATCATGGAGCACACTACAGGGTATAATTGTCAAAAGTTCTAAGCTTAAAATCACTTTATTTTGCAACTGTAACTTAATTATTACAAACTAATCGATAAACCGATTTTGTTAAACATGTCTAGCTTTCCTAATTCCTTTATTAATCGCTTTAATTAAAACGCTCTCACAACTAAACAATAGGTACTTTATAAAATTACTTTATTTTTCACATTGCCCATATCCTTAAATTTCAACCAAATGTCAAATAATAAATAAAAATATATTCAACTACTAAATCAATAACTAAATATAAACAAATTAGACTGTATCCTATTACATGCGTAATTTTAATATAATATTAAATTACCACAAAGTATTAAAATACACCGTGCAATTTAATTTAACAAAAGTAAATAAATACAGAATCATTCTGGCTTTTTAGATAATAATGTACTTATCTTGATGTTTTTGTCTCTGTTTTGTTCATTAACGAAGAATTCCCAAAAACTATGGTTAATCAGCTTCTGTCCTCCTACACCATCGTCGACGAGGTTAGCCATCGTAAAAGTCAAAATTAAGAGGCCGCTTTGGCATCGTCGTTGTTATCGACACGCCTTTGTCTTGACTTGACTTATTTCTTCTCTGGGCAGCGGCGTCGGTTTCGAATCCACGTATATGCCAGCTTCACTGATTCTGCCTCGTACTTATTTTCAAATTAAGTCATCCTGATCAGCTTTATTTTTCACAAGCTTTCTTCTCTTCATTGACGGCATACTTCTATTCAATTAAGTTATTACATTAAAACACTTTTTCCAAAAACCCTTTTACAATGTCCCACAAAACACAATTAATCCCGATGTTTATTCCCGAGTTTCTGGCACCAAATTGTTCGGGACGAGAATAAACTAAGGATTTTGTTAAACTAATTTATACACCATTTATGATAAAGTATGTTATTTATTAAATACAACATTCGCCTTACTAGTATAACGCGTTTTATAACTACCGATCTGTATAAAGGCCAGAGTGCATCTGGTCTCTGCGTCATTCTTTTTCAAGCTAGAAAGAGCCGTTATACGCGCCGCCGAAATACGCCGCCGACGATTTGACCATTTGAACTATACAGAAAGTCTTAGAGACCTTTTGCATAGGAACTTATTACACAGTTACATTTTCTTATTACTAATGGATTCTATCCGTAACAATGGCATAAGTTTTAATATCTTTTTTCAGATTTTAAATTAGTGCAATATTTGTTTATTTAATAATCAAAATACTAAGCGATGTTCGGCTCCCATTATGAAACGCTATTTGTTTCAAAATTTATATTTAAGCTTCTAATATTAATATATAAGATAGTATTTGATTTAATATCCGTTTCAGTATTAAGTGTATGTAGATCCTGATAGGAAGTTTCATGTCGAATAACTTCATTTTGGGCCTCTTCAAGTAGATTAATGTATTCTTCCATTATGATATTCGGGGTTGTGGCGTCACCTGTGTTGCTAGATTTTGACTATTATCTATCTTTTGCTGTTATTTCCTCATTAAAATACTCCATGTTGGTAAAGTAGGTTTCACAGGATAATCAGTTGAGTGGATATAAATTTTATTTTACTCTTTAGAATTTCACCTGAGTCCCTATCTGATGCCATATGATTTATGTTGTATACAATTTAGGCATTTAATGATATTATTTTTATATTCATTAGTATTGTGCGATTCTAAGCAATTAAGACAAGCTGCTTAGTTTCTACACTTTCGTTCATTATGTCCAAGTCTCTCTCATTTATCACGTGGTTTAATATTTATTAAATTGTATACTCTGCAATTTTGGTGACCTATAAAGATTTTGTTTTCATTTTCTTTGATATGCTTGTAGATTTCAGCTGACACCTCCGTCAAGACAGTACTTAGATTATCCTTGTGTTCATACATGTGTAGAACTGTACCTTTATTTGTAAAGTTACTGAAATTTCTTATATTGATGTCGTTTTCTATATTAACATTGTCCATATTTGTGTAATTATCAGTACCTACAATTTTAATTTCTGGATTGTTTAATTCCTCTGCTTTGATGTTACATACATTCTCTAGTTTTTTTAAAATAAATTTTCAGTTGCACTTAAACTATCACAGTTCATACAACTAATAACTATTTCATCTTTGTCTCTAACGAATATATTCTTGGTTTGTATACTCTTATCGTTAGGTAGGCACTTAGTTATATTGCCTTTAATGTTAGTTTTATTATCATTCTTGTCACGTCTTGTTATTGTTATTTTATGGATTCGTTTTTATGGTGGCTTAGCGTAATTTATCACTGCAGCAGATGTTTGTGTCTTAACATTAATTTCTTTTTGCTTATCTCGTAGTTCCCTCAGCAGTTCATTTTTTTCTTGTAACTCTTTATTAATTTGTTTCAAAAGATAATTTTCTGTTATCATTAATTCATACTCAGCTTCATTTACAAAGTTTGTTGCGTTCTGTATTTCTAGAGTATTGTTTGATACTTCGATTAATATTTCCTGTCTTATTTCTTCAGATGTCTTCAATTTTATTTGTGCAATTAACAATTTTGCTGAATCATTTAAGGTATCCTCATTCATTTTTGAGGATAGTTGTAAATGATAAGTCTTTCACTCACATACTTATACTTTTTTTTTGCTAAAAACAATTTTGGTGGTAAGAACTATCACAAATAATGCATATTACTGCAGCATTTTTTACTTTTGGGTGACACTTATAGGAATTATCACCAGGCTCACGGGGAGATTTCTCTCCTCCCGCCATCTTGACTTACTTACTGTTAAAAATTAAGTTTTATATTTGGAAAATCCAATATGAACAATTTGAATAATTATATAAAGACATTGAAGCTGTAAGTGTGTTCTAAAATATACTTTATATAAATGAACAGTAGTAAGCCAGCGATAAAGACAAATTTTTAAAATTACCTATATTTTATAACCGCAAATTTTGAATCGACACTTTTATCTTTTGTTATAAATGAAAATGTCATATTTAATTTAAACGGTTAATTCTCGGAAATGTATGATGTAGAAAAATAACATCATTATATCTAAAACTTTCCGAAAAGGTAACTTTTTCCTATGGCTATACTGATTTCTGTTTTTAGACCATGAGGTTCTGTAATTTTCAAGATATTTAAGTTTATATACATTTTTTTTAATATTCGTATTTTTATGAAAAATTGAAAATAAAATAAAATTTAAAAATTAATAGAAAAAATAAATTTATATTATGATGAAAAAAAGAACAGAAAGCTTCTTCTTTAAAAAAATAAATTTTTAATAGTTATAAATCCAACGCGCATATAACAGTATCTCGCAGGAGACGTGGAGAAATGTAATTTAAACTAAATGTGTATTTTTAATGAAAAATTATCTTTTGATAAACCATCAACGATAAATTAGCACACATTTTTTGAGATTCTAATTAAAAAGAGATATAGCAATTTAAAATTAATTTATTAGAACAAAAAATTTTATATTAGAACAATTATCTACATATTCAAACTGTACATTGCGCTATTTTTCTATACGCAATAATTATATACGGAAAATTTGTACACAACAGTAGCGCAATGTACAGTTTGAATATGTAGAGTGTGCATAGTCTCCTCTACAAAATTGTAAAAAAAATCGTTGTGCAGTATTTTTTCATGTAGAGATTTACAATCAATATATTTCGAATCACAGTTAGATGTAGAGAATTGTTGTGCACAAATTTTCCGTATATAGTTTTTCCGCATAGAATAATAGCGCAGTGTACATTTAAATATGGAGAGTGTGCATAGTCTCCATACGTACTCACTTGCTAGCATTCTTACGTCCTAACTCATGCATTCACTCAATCAAACAGTTACACACGCCTCCACTCTTACATTCACGTACTCACTTGCTCACTTACCCACTAATGCATGCACTTATTCAATTACAATCTGACACACTCACATGCTCAGTCGCTCTCTTAACCACTCACTCTCACGCATTCACACACTCTCACATTCGATCACTTCCTCGCATACTTACTGACTAAATCACTCGCTCCTTCACTGACATACTTACGCATGCAATCTCTTACTTACTTATTGACTTGCTTACTTATTCAAGTACTCAACTGCTCACTCATTCACTTAAATACTTGAGTTCTCTCGCTCTCGCGCATTCGCTCTCTCCCTCACTTAATCACATACTTGCGCATTCGCTGATGTTCTTACTCACACACTTAAGCAAGCATTGTCTCGCCCCCTCCCCCTTCTTTTTCCCCTTTATTTTCGAATTATCTTTAAATTCCAATAATTGTTTGTGCATTAAATCTCTTTGAGAAAGTGCTAAAGCAGTTAACAGCGGTTTTTCTCATTAATATACTTTTTCGATTTATTGCGTTACGCGACTATTTTGATAGTTTTACAAATCAAACATAATAACTACACACACGAACCCATAAATATGTATTTAGATATATATACTATACATAAATACCGCCTCTTTAATTTTATAACCTCACATCCCCTCCCTATTTTATTTGTCCACTCTATTTTCTCATTATATACTTTTCTGATTTATTGCGTTACAAACAGCGATCACTTTTCTTTTATATAGGATGAAACAGAAATTTACGATATTATTTTCTCAGTGTATTTATAATTTACATATGCGTACTATGCATAAGTTCCGTCTCTTTTCAATTTATCCCTCTGTCCCTCCTTTTTCCCCCTCCATTTTCTCATTATATACTTTTACGATTTATTGCGTTACAAAACAGCATCACTTTTTGATATGGGATAGTTTTTTATGTCATTTTCTCTAACAAGTGAGATGCTGGACAAAATATGTTAATAATTTACACACGTATTTATTATTGTACAGGCTTATGATACAATGTGTATAAATGGTCAAACGCCGCAACAATTAATTAATGACTTATCCGAAATGGTTGTAAATTCACATATGAAAGGACTAATTATAGTAACATTTTGTTATCTTTTGAAAGAATATTTAGAAAAAGGTTAGTCACATTAAGCCAGCAAAAAGATGATGTGTGTTATATTCAATCGTTCTCTTTATTTTGTTGCAGAAGATTATACGAACAGAAAGGAAGAACAACTTACCTACTTTAAAACCCGTGTCAAAGAGACTTCTCAAGTAGTCAAGGAAGCCATGAGCTTTGCTTCGCGGGAAATTTGGAACTGTGACCCAAATCAGTATATAAATGGTTGCACGCATTTAGCAGCTATATGACTTGTTGACTAATTAATTAATTAAATAATAATTAATTTATGATGTATTTCAGGAAGGACATATTCGCAGCTGGGTCCAATTTGGCAAGGCTACATAGTTGATCAAGAAGATTTCGGTCCGCAAACTGCATTTCAAAAATGCGAACACACTACGTATGACATGGCAACCTGCAACTTGTCGGCTTGTACTGGTCAACCTCAAGATCGACGATGCAAAGGACATATGCGAGACTGCCAGTATATTGCTAAGGAGATGCAATTGTGTCACGCGGTAACTTTTATCATATTTATTGATTAGGATATATAACTTCGCTGCAAATTTGTTTGTTTACATGTCGTCGTCGACAACACATAACAGATGCAGCGTTGGGCACGGTCGGATTTCAGATGGCAGAATCCCTAGATCCTAGCAATAAAATTTGACATAGTGGTCAGCTATGTTCAGATCGTTGGCGTAAAATGCCGCGGGGTGTTCTCAAACCCATCCGATTCGACTCTGCTAGATTATCCGACAGAGTCGAATCGGATGGGTTTGAGAACACCCTGGCATTTTACGCCAACGATCTGAACATAGCTGACCACTATGTCAAATTTTATTGCTAGGATCTAGGGATTCTGCCATCTGAAATCCAACCGTGCCCAACGCTGAACAGATGGTGGATGATACGAGAAAAATAGCAAATGTGAAATATGTTTTCGTGTCCGACTTATCTGATAAACTAGTAACAGTAGTCGGAAGTTAACAGTGATTTGAATAATTATTCTGAACAGATTTTCTAAGGCAAAAATAAAGTTTAGCTTTTAATGTAATCTATTATGTGGAAAGTCCTTTTAAGTTAATTTTACTCAAAAGCGCAACTGGAGAAGGGTTAGGAATATCGATATCTATAGGCGTGCCTATAGTTCCTGTTCTTTAATACGAAAAAGTTGTGTGATTTTTTAACATTCATTGAACTTTATAAAGAAACATTAGTTTTATAATTGTATATTTATAGTTTTCGATGATGTATTAGTAATATATTTTCTGTTGTATTCATTATTGTATATTAAGTACTTATTATCGAACAAAATAATAAATAAAATCTAAAAATTTGGATAGGTAATTATGAAACATTAAATTATTTTTAAAAATAAATTATGCATTTATAACTTTGACAAAATTCGTTAATTTTCTAAATGCACAATAAAATATCTCAATATGAAAATTAGTTATTCAACTTGTTAGATGCAATAGATGCAATTTTTTATTATTAATGAACAAATTTTTTAGCTACGTAATAACTAGAAAAATAAAATACTTAATAATTATAAAAAAAAACCTTAAGCATATCAGAACATACTAGGAAAAAATGAATTTCTCTACAATAACCTTGAAAATTTATAAGTTTACTTTATGTAATAATGACCGAAATTATAATTTATATCGAATTAAAGTGTATTAGGTCATAGTTTGATACGTAAATTTAGCAACTAATAATCTCAAGGGTAAATTCAAGATAAGTTAGAAACTAGCTTTTTTATGCATGAAGGTTATAAAGAATATAAGTAACTATAAGCATTCCTATATATATCGATATTACTAACCCTTCTCCAGTCGCGCTTTTGAGTAAAAATAACTTAAAAGGACTTTCCACATAATAGATTACATTAAAGATTTGTAGGTTTATGTAGAAAAATCCACAGAATTTATTCCTAAGAATTTAGCGGGATCAAGATATTACTTAAAATAATATTGAAGATTTCGTTGGCTTTGGCACCGTTTTTGGTAACAAAAATCACTTTCCGCGTGATAAAATCAGATGAGAAAAATCAAGTACATATATCACATTATGTGGAATCGATCATATAAAGTATTAGCGGGTTTAGAGTTTTAGATTTTGCAATAAGAATTAAAAATCACTAAAATTTAGGGTTTTTTGAATCTTTAATACCTTTTACACGATAAATACTGATGAAACATGGCTAATATATCAATTAAAATATTGCCGATGGAATGCATAATACGTTTTTGGAGTCAGGGCTTAACATCAGAAGTAATCGAAATTATTTACCTATTTTAGGTTATTTTTATACTATCCACTTGATAATTTTTGCTAAAACTCCGCACAATACATACTTTCATCATTTAAAGTCTATTGGCACCGGAATTAGCGGGTTCGCATTTCTAAAACACCTATAATAAAAATTTTGTACTTAGTTCCAAGAACGTTCCAAACTTCAACGACATAATAAAATAGCTAACTTCTTTAAATTCACGTTTATTTCTTAAAAATAGCTTAAGAATAGTTTTAAAATACATAAATCGAAAGGAAATCACACACACTTTAAGAATTTGTGTCTATTTTTCAAATATCTTCAACAAAAACTCCCAACAAACTTTTTTCTTTTTTAACTTTTTTTAAAGAAAGTGATTATTTTATCAAAGAACGTCCTGAATATTATCTATTTAGCTCTAAATTTCTATCAGATCTAAGTTCCAACGTACCTAATATGTCTGCAACATTTCAGCTTGTAACATGCTTCCCTGAAAGAGTTATGTAGGAAACAAATTTTGGTATCACACATACATACATACACACATGTATACATACATATATACATACATTTTTTAAAGACATATTTTTCTGACTCAGGAACATCAAAAACATCGAGATTTATCAAAATCTCTTATCCGAAAATTTTCATCGTTACAAAGCTCTCTCTTCGAGAAAGCAAAACTATTTGAGTTATACCCGTACATGTACTAGAATGAAGTTCGACTATGGCACATCGAGCGACTCAGAAATATTCGACCGCTGTTTGAGTATTTATTAAATCTTGCTCCAACCTCCTCTCTGAAACTGAAAAAACAAGCTATAAAAGTCATAAATATAAAAAATCTATTCAAGTTATACACGTGCACAAACGAGAAACAAGTTTGACTGGCGGAGATCGAGCGAATCAAAAAGATTCGGCTGTTGTTTGCGTATTTATTAAATCTGGCAAAGACGCTCTAAAACTGAAGAGCTTGCCAAAATAGTCATTAATATAAAAAATCTATTCGAATTATCCACATACACACACGAGGATCAAGTTTGTAAGAAATTAATGAATATCGTATAGATATATATGAGGATATAATGTATAGGTTTATCGAGTGTATGGAAAATTCGAGAAGCGTTGGCAGCGAGTTCAAATTGATTGCGTAAAGTGTCGCGTGAGCTCGCAGATGGCCGAGTAAGTATGTGAGTGAGTCCGTGTGCGCAAAACTACGGAATTCGTCGGTTCTAGCCGAGCTTGGTTTTACTCGGGCGGCACAATACAGTAAGGCGGCCTGCGAATAAGAAGCCATTGCACTGTCGAGGGAGGCACTGCTGGTCTTGTTTCTCTCACTCTCCACGAGTTGCTTTAGTCCCGAAAGGGGTAAGTAGTTCTTATCGTTAGCACGCGAATGAATGTACATATTGTGTTGCGAGTAATTAAATTTACTTTGTACGTGGGTTTGTCTAGTCGCGGAAACGCACGACCAATATACGCTATTCGTCAATAAGGCACGGACTAATACGGTAGAACACGTGGTGTCACAACGGTGTCCCTGGGTACTCGGGGCGTCTAGTCAAAAAAGTGTGAGCTAGCCCGACTCCAACCTACAGCTATCACCGAGGAGTCTAATGATAGATTTTGACTAGTAGAATATGCTCCTAAATTCGTTAGAATTGATGTAGAATAACTAAATGCACAAACAAGGGAAATGCCCCAGGTATATCTCACCGATTTTGCTCATTTTGTGATATGTTGTAGTACATAAAAAAGTAATAATTTTTTTCATGCTGATAAGCCCTTATAAGGAGTGAAAACCACCCCCAAAGTTTACCACCAAAACCTGTTTTTCTTAAATATCTCCAAGACGTATAAAAATTCTTTAATAAATCCGCCACCAAATAATTACTTATAAAAAGACGCGTATATAGGCACAACTTTTGCTCTGAGGGGTTGTATCCCCTATTTTATAGTAGGGTAAAAATACATTTTTAAAATTCTTATTTATAACGAAAATAATAAACTAAAAATTACCTATTTTGGTTTTAAAAAAAAATAATTTCAGAGGGTCCTAATTAAATTTTATTATTTTTCCGTCATTAAAAATTGATTTGATACGGTGTAATTCACAATCAACTATCAATAACACAAGTAACGTTTTATCGTTCCATAAGAATTCAAATTTAGAAATATTTATTATTGCAGAGGGCGTGAATTACCCCCAATATAGTTGTCGTACATAAATAAATAATTGATACGTATTTCTTTTTCGTGCTGATAAGCCCTTATAAGGGGTGAAAACCACCCCCAAAGTTTACCACGAAAACCAGTTTCTTTTTAAATATCTCCAAGACCAATCAAATTTTTTTAATAAAACCACCACCAAATAATTACTTATAAGAAGACGCTTATATAGGCACAACTTTTGCTCTGAGGGGTTGTATTCTCTATTTTTTGCAGGGTAAAAATACAGTTTTGATGTAAATTTTACTTCAGAAAAACCCAAATCGCTGAAATATTGATGGAAAATTCTTATTTACAACCGAAATAGTAAAACTAAAAATGACATATTTTGGGTTCTGAAAAGAAATAATTCCAGAGGGTGAACTACCCCTAATTAAATTTTATTATTTTTCTGTCACTAAAAATTGATTTGGCACGGTGTAATTCATAATCAACTATCAATAAGACTAAAGAAAACTAAAGATGACATATTTTGGTTTGAAAAAAATAATTCCAAAGGGCGACTTACTCCGAATTAAGTTTTATTATTATTCCGTCATTAAAAATTGATCTAAAATAGTGTATTATAGAATCATCGTTCAATAACGCAATTATTGTTTTATCTTTCCATAAAAATTCAAATTTAGCTATGTATATATAATTTTTATGAGTTACCATGTATTATCATACATAGCCATATATATTTATGCCCGAAATTATTCTAACGTAAATTATAGGTTTGCAAGGAGTATGCTTTCAGAATATGCACATATTCATAGTAAGTATATAATAAGTGTATTATAATAAACTGTTAAGATCAATGGTTTAAACTGTAACGGATAATATTCAAGTTATTATTGTACATTTTCCAAATAGGTACAAAACCTTATAAAATATATGTAGTATATGAATTATACGAAAAATCATTTAATGAGAGCAGCAGTTATGTTGGAGAGATTTTATAACAAATTTTCGCACGGCGTTTAATAATAATTCGCCGTCCCGGTGATATTTATAACACATTCAGATGTAGCTATCAATTAAGTATAAATTTAGCAATAATCGCATTGCGCATTCATTTCAATCAATCAAGAAAGTATTGTACGGTTTCATAGTTATTAAAATATTGTTTTTTATTGTATAAAATAAGTATATATTTTTTACATAAGTTGGAATATAACTTCGTTTCCAATCTGTCTTTTCAATTTCTCAAAGATTATAGACAAATAAAATAAAAATAAAGTATTATTGGTAACTTTTGAACAAATTACAACAGCGCACTAACTACCCTTATGGCGATGCTAAAGTCACCTGTCACCGACAAATACAAGGAACCACTTTTCTCATTTAATTTTCAGTTTTTAGCAAATATCTTTATGAAACGTTATTGTCCTAATCAAAACCAACAACTTTTCAGAGAGATACTTTCTCAAAATTGAGAATTGAATGAAATAAGTGGTTCCCCGCATTTGACGGTGACAGGGGGTTTAGCATCACCTTATATGCACAATATAGTAAGACTGCATGGTTCCTAAGAGAAAAGTATTATCTTACGCGTTACGATTAGAAAAGACCTATCTCACGCGTTACGATTAGAAAAGACCTATCTTGCGCGTTGCGATTTGAAACAGACTATTACTATTGAGGTTATTTCTTACACTAACTTTGAGGTCATATAATTATTATAAGAAAATTTCAATGATAACTTTTATTGATTTTTAAATACTACTCATGTAAGATTATCATTCTTACGTCATAAAAATACGATGTCCAATCATTTTATAACAAATTTTCAGCATTGAATAGAGACTATAAAACAACTTCTAATCGTAATGCGTGAAATAGGTCTTTTCTAATCGTAACGCGTAAGATAAGTCTTTTCTCTTAGGGCCCATCGAAGTATACCTTATTAATCTCAAAATTGATATGTTTTCATTAACGTTTTATTAATGTATATTTAAACTAGCAATAAATGCTGAATGTCTAATAAATACTAAATACTAATGTCAAAATGCACTATATTAGAAGCATTTCCCTTACTATTCGATTAGAATCTTATGTTTTATTGTTAGAAAAATTTAAATGACGCATTAGGGTAAATCCTGATTAATATTGCAAATACCTTTTATATTTATCAAAAAAGATATACTTTTTTCTCATTATACGTTATAATTGTTTTTTGCATAAAATTTAAGAAAATTTCACGATTTCAACAAATGAAAAATTCATTATCTTACCGATCATAGTTTATGGGACTGAAAATAGCACATAATAACATATTATGGTGATTTCTTCAGATATCGCTCAAATTATAGAATTTTTTTTTCAATATAGTCTGAATAAAAAACTTTTTTTCGTCGTATATATTACACAACTTCTGGAATAAGAATTCTTACCTATTTTAAACGCTTTATTACATAACTATTAATGTAATTCTTTAGTTTCCTCGTAAAACAAGATACAAGTAAATGTATTTTTTTGAAAATTAGATTTACATTGGATTTCATATATTGGAATCGGTCTCTTTTATGTAAAAGTGACAGGCATTGCCAAAACATTATTCTATGGCTGAAACATACACAGTGCATAATGATTTAAGTCCTTACCTTTAAGATCTGTGTCCGCAATATACACTATAAAAATAACTTCTACTAACATCATAATCGTAATGCATCAGCTATTTATACCGGCTAAATCGAGTAAGAGGTATCATATTAGGTGGATCATATTAGGTAGAGTCAGTGTTACGGACAGACATAATATATTTTCTAATAAATGAATAATCTTGTTCAATAATAATTGTAAAAATATTTATCTAAAATTTCACGAATCTTGAAGATTCAAATATCAATTAGAATATTTTTCGAGTTTCGACTTATGTTAATATACCGTGAATGTGTACAAATGAATATTGTTACGAGGTAGCTTTGTCTGCTATTCAATAAAATGCGATTCAGTATTGTTTTAGACATAGATACGTAAGCATGTTATAGTTTTCGCGATTCGACTTAAAGTGAAATTAATATAAAAAGTATTTGAGTTTCTAATATCTTCTGCCGTGTAAATCTGCCTGTGGCAGATACAGTCAGCTTACTACATAAATAAATTCAACACCGCATTATTTCACACAAAATTAACAATTGTATAAAATATAATGGTGTTGATTAAAGTTGAGTTAAAAATAAATAATTAAAATATCTTGTGCATAATTATATTTTATTAAAAGAAAATGTATACAAAAGATATTGCACAAAAAGAAAATAGGTGTTGATTATTTTTTTATGTACTTTTAACATTCATACTTGCTCAGAAAATGATTAAATTTTTGTACGATTTAATGATTAAATATGTGTTAATCCTTACAATAAATTATTAGTATTCCGACTACTCTTGTTACTTTAACAGGTAAGTCCGACACGAAAACATATTTTACATTTGCTGTTTCTCTCATATCATTATGCGATGACAACTTTGATGGTAGTTTTAGTCGCTGCGATTGTCAACGCGCGCTGCGTCGCGCACTCGAATCTGTTATATGTTGTCGTCACGGCGGCTTGTAAACAAACCATAATACGCCTAAGAAGACTAGAGTAAAGGAGTATGAACGACTAACAAGATAGGATTAACCCTAGATTTATAATATATAAGATTAAAATTTATATAGGTACGTTTGATACTTCCTACTACTAGGGGGCCCTGTAGTAGGTAATTTTTGAACCAGTTTAGGTAAAAATGATCATTTGATTCCTCCTTAAGGGGACGCCGGATATCTCTGTCCTTGTCTAATTGCTTTTTCATTCATAATTATAAGAGAAATCATTTTTTTGAAATAATAATAGTTGTCCCCGCTTCGTTTTATAGTAATCTAAATATATGTCCAACCTGGGTTCATATGATTGTTTTATTTTCGAGAAAACTTTGACACACTATGAGGGCCAACTACGTGGAGATTAACCTTTACATACTAAGTTTGTCAAAGTTTTCTCGAAAACAAAACAATCGTATGAAACCAGCTTGGACATATATGTAGATTACTATAAAACGAAGCGGGGACAACTATTATTTAAAGAAAAATATGATTTCTCTTAAAATTATGAATGAAAACTCAATTAGACAAGGACAGAGATATCCGGCGTCCCCTTAAATCCTGCTGGTTGGGAATAGAAAAATGTTACATTTAATAACCCAAACAAAGTTTTTTTTATGTAAAAGTATAATTGTTATGCGACCATTTTGTGCTGTGCATAAATGAGAAAGTGGACTAGTAAACTTATATATCTTCCTATATTATATAGTTGTTACCGTGTTTTTGGGTATTGAGCCAAGCAAGCCCCATTCACGCCCTCCAGTCCCAACTACCCCGCCACTGCCCCGCTACAGTCCCTCCACTAAATATCGCGAATACGTTTAAAATTTACGTTATTTTATAATGCATTTACTCTTCCACCCCTTCCATACCCCGACATGCCACTCCAACGTCCCTCCATCGATCCCTCTACAGCCCTTCCACCACCCCCTCCAGTAACCGTATAGTCTACTATTCACAACCCCTACTAAGTACTTTCCATCGAAGTCTATGTCTATGTCTTAATCAAAGGATACGCAAGTAAGTAAAAATTATTATAGAAATCTGTAGGCATAACTTGTATTTTGTACCAAATTTGAACCGTAGTAAGTAAGTCAAATTTATTAAATGAACACTTATTAAATACACCCCCTATGAGAAATTATCAACAGTAGTAAAATGTATTAATAAGAAAGAAAAATCATATGCAGCATCCGGTACATCTGGACTGCACCTGAGATGATGATCTCGCACACATGCACGTGCATCCACTATAAAGAATCTTCGATATTAGTAAAACATATCGAAAATAAAGAAAAATCATACGCAGCATCCGAGACATCTGGACCAAACCCTAGATGATCATATCGCACACGTGCACGTATACCTACTATAAAGAATCTGAGATTGTAGTATAAGATATCGATTATAAAGAAAAATTATACTAAGCATCCGAGATATTTGGACCAAACCCGAGATGATCATATCGCACACGTGCTCGTGTACCTACCATAAAGAATCTCCGATTGTATTACAAGATATCGATAATAAAGAAAAATCATATTAATCATCTAGCAAATCGCACGCGTGCACGTACACCCAGTGTGAAATTATCGATAGTAGTAAAGAGTATTGATAATATTGAAAAATCCTCCACAGCCACCGATATATCTGGACCATACCCGAGATGATTATCTCGCACACGTGGACGTATACCCACTATACGAAACTATCGATAGTAGTAAAAAGTATCGATAATACTGAAAAATCTTACACAGCCTCCGATATATCTGGACAACACCCGAGATGATTAATTCGCACGTGCACGTTCACCCTCTATAAGAAACTATGGATTGTAGTAAAAAATATTTATAAAAGTGAAAAATCATACGCATCATCCGGGACATTTTTGAAAGAATATCGATAAATGTGCGAATTGATTCGTAGCATCTAGGACATTTGGACCATGTCTGAGATGATCATTTTGCATACGTGTACGTACCCGACTTTAAAAAATAGTGATGATTTTAAAAATCATTTGCAGCATCCAATATATCTGAGTCACACCTTGTATGATGTAAAAAACTTCGAAAGTATCCGTACGTTCGTAAGTACGTACGTACGTATGGTCACGCGTTTGGGGATCCTCCGCTAATATTATGGTGTTTACATAGTAGATAAATGCAGATGCCACATTTTAAGAGAGGGAGAGGGAAAGTGTTAAAATTTTTTTTTCAGAAATTATAACTGTGTGTGCAATTTCTCTGAGGCCCAACTGCCAGTCGCCACCGTCAGGTGGCACTAGCCACACGCGCTCTTGTCGGCAAGCCAGTGAGTCTCCAGCCCTCCAAGCAAGCGGCCGCACCTCTTTTGTCAACTAGCTGTATCTTGCGACATCTGAAATAAAGTTGAAGTGGCACACTATTTTTGGTGATCTTGGATTGTCTCCCTCATCCGCTTCCCTCCGCAACAATAACATAAAAGATTAATCTTAACAGAAAGTTTGTACAGCAATGGTATTCCGTTAATAGAATGTAGATGACATATTAGAATTATTAAACGACTTTTGTAATTATATTTTATAATACATTTTTTTTATATTGTATGATCTTGAGAATAAGTGGCTAAGATTGAATTTTGTGAATTATTCAAAAAGTCATGGATGCAGGTTACCCACTCCATATGACCAATTACTTATGCTTCACCATAAGACTTTCGAATATTTTACTAATCAATGTGTAAAGAATATGTGCACCTGTTAGTGCATGTTGGTCATTACACTTGTAAATCTCCGAATTTTCTAAATAAAATTATGTGATTTATTGGCATAATCTGTATTTTTATTATTTATTAATTGTTATTTATTGTTAATGGTTCAAAATGAACATTAAAAATAAAATTTTAAGTATGTGAAATTATATATAATTATATATAGGGATGTATAATCAGATCAGACTGTCGTAAAATAACTATTATATATGACTATATTTAGTTACATATGATTATATATAATTATATATAATTATATATAATATAGTTTTTCTAAGGTCCGATCTAATTATATATCCCTATATATCATTATATATAGGGATATAGAATATTCCTTATGCATTGTGTTTGTACTCCTTTACTCTAGTCTTCATGATGCGCCCGCTTGTTGTTCATAATAACCTTTGCATAATTTTTTGCTAGACCATGGCGCACGTCCCATAGTTCCGTTCCCTCGGCTAATTCGTTGGAAGCCGACTTTGCTCTTTAAATTAGTTATCTTTAAAATTAAATTAATATCCGTCTATAAAAGAATGATTGTAAGATCACGCAGAAATGCGCATGCATCCTGTGAGCTGCGCGCGCTTGCAAAGGTTTGTGCACGTAATTCTATATCATCAGTATATATGGGTGGTGAGAGATAGAATTACTCGAGTTATCGATGTATAAATAAAACTCAACTTTTTGATATTATTTTTAAAGATGCTGATAATTTTATTACTTTAAGATATACAACAATACAGTTTTATATGTAAATAATATTTAGTGAAAATTTGATTCAATTATAGCATATAATTTTCGAGTTATAGAACTATAAAAAGCATCTTAACAAAACAGTAAAACAAATGAACAAATGACAAACTTTAAAAAATAATGTATTATCTCAAATAAAAACTCATAGAAAAACAAGTAATTGAGTAATCATGTTTTGACATTCAAAATCATAGGATTTCTGATAGAAATTATTTGTAACTTTCGTAGATTTGGGGTATGCTATATTAATTGGGTCTGAAAGTCATTTCCCTGAATTACCGACTGAACCATACATTAATTACTTTAAAAACAAAATTACGTTTATTTAGCTAAAACCCAAACTCGTTAGTCCTCCATTGAGCAATTATGGACCTATATGTATAAAGTTTGAAACATTAGAAACAACGGTGCCCTAAAAAGTTATTGGAATGAAAGTATATAAATTTTCATTCCAATAATTTATTAGGGTGTCGTTGTTTTTAACGTCTGAAATTTCGTACATAGGTCCATTATTACTCAATAAAGAGCTAGTGAGTTTGGGTTTTGTCTAAATATAAATATTTTTATAATCGTAAATAATTATTCACTACTCGGTCTGTAAAAATCAAGGCGGGAAATTTGAATTCTTGATTGACTTTCGGTCCCTCTTAATGATGTAATGATCTGGCAGTATCAATATGATACACTGCGATTACCGCGAGTGCGTATAGTGCAGGTCGAGGCAAGGGCTGTAACCAGCAGGAGTGTTAATTGCCTTCCGCTCGTGGTGCACACGATATTTTTTGTCCTACCCGGAAAAATTACTTATATATAACCATATATAGTTATATATAAAATTGATATATGTTTATATATAATCATATATAATCATATATGATATTATATGATTGTATATGATTATACATAGATTTTGATCTTATATAAATATATATATAGTCATATAGAACTATATATGCTCATATTCAACCACATATAACCATATATAAGCATATACAAGTCTAGTATAAATTAGCTTGTATATCGTTATCTAAAAATACTTTTAAAAAGTGAAGAAAATGTTATTATTAACTAATACAAAATGTTATTATTATATTTTAAATGATTGCTTCTAACAGTAAATTGTAGACGGAATTGTTTTAATTTATATGAATATGTTGACAACGTTTCGGGTGTCTCTTACACCCTTCTTCAGGTCAAAGAAGAAATAATTCTATAATAGTCTTAAATCCAGGTAACTTATCTAAACTGCTCGCTGCATCCTACATAACGCGGTTGAAAATTCCGTTGGACGTATTCAGCCATCGAGTGTCGGTGAACGATCAGGTTGATTTTTTCCCTCTCACAATTAGGCAATTTTATAAACACTTTATAAAATAGCATGCTTTTATATTACGCTTATTCACCATTGCTTAAGAACATGTTATTAGATACTGAGAACTGATGTTAGTTTAACTCTATATTTGATTACGTCGTTACTATTTATTTGAGTATAAGTAGAAAAATAGGATGTTATAAAAAACTATTAAGTATCCGGATTTTAAGGAAATTGCTTGGGAATGTACTACGATATTGGTTTCTAAAGGTTTTCTGCGGTGGCTTGTAGACGGTCACTGAGATCTCTCTTGGTGCAATTACAAATACAGAATGGCAGAGCTTAGTTAAGAAAGAAGCTGAGATTTGAAAATAAGAAGAAAATTCGTATTGATGTGACGAAATGTGTGTGTGTGAGTGTGTGTGTGTGTGTGTGTGAGTGTGTGTGTATACAAGGTAGGGCGAGAAACCGTCCGTTTAAAGACCTCCTGTGTTTTGCTCTTGGAATCCTATTACATACTCAGGATTTTATATTAGTGAAAAGTCAGGGTTCGCTTTGGGTACGGAGTACGAGTTTCCTATCAAGATATCGATAAGTTTATATTACTGTTGTTATGTTTCGATTTAAACACCTAAAATAATGTGCTTTAATATTTATAATTATTTAAAAATAAAAATATAATCAATTTTTTAAAAGAGAAATTTGAAGAAAGGGTTTTACACTAATGCATATAGTATCTAAAAATTAAAAAAAAATATATATCAAAATTTCAGAAAGGGTTTTACATTAATGCAAATAGTAAGTCAAAATTAAAAAGAAAAAAGGCATAAAGGATATATCTGGTGCTTTAAACCTACTACACTAAAATCTTTACACTAATACATATAATAGCCTACTAGATTGCATTTTTAATATTTACAGTAATACATATAATATCCTACTAGACATGTGCAGTTGAAAAGATATATTTTATTGTATTTTTGACATATTTTATAGAATTTTAAACTTATTGATATCTCTCATAGTATTTTAAACTTTTTTTGACATAGTTTATTGTATTATAAACTTATTTTTTTATAGTATATTTAACAGATATCCTCAATTCAGCTGAGCTGCAGATTAGTGTTGACGGTAATTATTATTACTTCTTGCAATTAATTTGTATTATGTTCTTCATCTTTACACCGATGGATATAGTAACTAAAATGAATTTTAACACTCCGCAGATGTAGCACTTTGAAGCTTACCAGACATGTTTTATTGTATTTTTGACATATTTTATAGTATTTCAAACTTGTTTTGGACATATTTTATAGTATTTTAACTAATATCCTGAATTCAGTTGAGCTGCTGATTAGTGTTTATCTAGCGCTTTGAAGCCTACTAGACGTGTGCAGTAGCGTGTACCATTGAAATAATACGAATTATTGCAATTTTTAATCTTTACAATATTGCATAAAGTAACAAAAAATGGAAATATGAATTGTACACTTTATAGATTTAGCGCTTTGAAGCCTTCTAGACACGTGTATTTTAAATTACATATTTTATTGTATTATGACATATTTTATAGTATTTTAAACTAATATTCTGAATTCAGCTGAACTTCTGATTAGTGTTGATAGTACTTTAAACTAATATCCCAAATTCAGCTGAACTGCTGATTAGTGTTGAAGGTAGTTATTATTATTAAATTTTTAATCTTTACAATATTGCATATGGTAACTAAAACGGAAATTTCAAATACACGTGTCTAGTAGGCTTCAAAGTGCTAGTTCAACACTAACCAGCAGTTCAGCTGAATTCAGGATAGTAATTAAAATATTATAAAATATGTCCAACACAAGTATGAAATACTATAAAATATGTCAAAAATAGAATAAAACATGTCTAGTAAACTTCAACGCGCTACATCTGTACAGTGTTACAATTAATTTCAGTTACTATATGCATCGGAGTAAAGATGGAGAACGTAATACAAATTAATTGCAAGAAGTAATAATAATTAATGTCAACACTAATCTGCAGCTCAGCTGAATTCAGGATATCAGTTTAAAATACTATATGTTGGAATATCGCTATGCTTTAGCATACCTATGTGTGTAACTGTATAAGTTATACACTACTACATGCTTGTATAAAAATGAATCGACTTACTAAGAAATGTCCCAAAGACATAAACTCAAATGCAAGTATAGAAAAGAATGGAGAACTATATGCGTCAGCCCCGAAATTCTCTTATGCCCTTTTTTCAAGTATTTTAGTCGTACTAGAGCATCTAGCTAGAGCAGTTGCACATAACTGACGTAATTCCTTCCTTGTACGAGTTTCAATAAACGAGAGTTATTTTATTTGAAATATACATTGTGTTTTATTATTTATTTAACACCGATTACAATAGGTTATGGGCCCAAATATGTGGTTAAATAATTGTGATTTCTATTGTGTAAAAATAACTGTTTATATTGAAAATCTCGATCGTTGTGTTCATTGTGAAAGTTAATTTTAGTGCACAAAAAAATAAAACTTTAATCAAGAAGAATAAGTGAAAAATGTGTGAATTAAGACAATCAGATGTTTAATAAAATATAATTATTATATACGAAGCTACTACAACAAAGTGAGAGTAGTGACTCCTGCATTATTGCATTTCTAAGCCTGAAGACGAGTGAAATTTTAAGAGGAATACTGATCTGTCATCAATATGTTGAAAAATATTCTTAACATGCTGAATGAGTTTTAAAAGGATTTAATGGTAGAAAGATAAAAAAGGAAACAATTAATTATCACTATGAAAGATGAATCTGTTAAATTGAAGATTTTAGTACAAAAAGAAAACTTCAAGTATAAAAAAATAATTATTGGAGAAGTACAAATTGGAGTATCGAATGTCATATGGCAAAATCGTTATGATAAAATATCCATTCTGTGAAAGTTCAAAGATAAGAAAATAATTTTTTCTTCTTAACAGTGAAGATTTTTTTTATAAAATCGTTGTTATTAACAAAATGATTTGTTTCAGAGTTTTGTTAAGTTTCAATCAATGGACTGTAAAAATCTGTGACAAAGAATGGAATTTCCGTTACTACGACGCAGATAAGAAAATTCGAAATTTGTCAACTACGTGTGGCAGGCACAAGGGCTTCATTGATCTAGTCGAGATTCGAGTCGAGTGAGCCAGGCCCTCCATGAAGTCCGAGGTGACATGTTGCAGCATACCGCATCGCAAGTCGAACTAGAGTTATATTAATGACTTAAGCCATATGAGAGGTCTGAACGAAAAATACAACAAATGATAACTAATATTGTTTTCATCAAAATTAAGATGTGGTAGGGGAAGGTGGGGCAGTACGGGCACCCTAACTTCAAAAGAATCCTGTACTTTCTATTTTGTACCAATACAAATTATTAAAAGTGCTTCTTAAAGTAGAATATCTCAAGATTTAGATACATTATTTTTTATTATAAAATATATATTGCATTGTTTTTTATAATGCAAAGTACAATACCGCTAAAACTGCCCATTTTCCCCACCCGTGGGGCACGATTGGCATGGAGGTGGGGCACGATTGGCACGGTGAATTAATGAAAAATTTATTTAAAAAAAAATATTGGACGTTACTATTAAATTTGCATTTTATAGGATTGAGGATCAAAACTAAAAACCAGACGTATGTGTTATAAACTTTACTATTTATTAAATAATAGAAACAATTATTACTTTACGTATGATTAGTTTTTAAATAACAATTATGTTTTAAGTGAAGGATTATTTTTTCCAATCACTTTAAATATTTATACTTTTAATCACATTTTGACACATTTTCTTTAAATTATAATTTTTAAATAACAATTCAGTTTTATGTGAAGGATTATTTTTTCCTTTCACTTTAAATCTTTGTATTTTTAGTCATATTTGATCACATATTCCTAAAATTAGCATTTACAGTACGTATAAATTAATAATACTTTACTAAATAATACTTTGTTTTAGGGAAGATCGGGTCAAATTTTGACACTTATACTGCCATTTTTGAAGCAAATATTGCCTATCACAGAGAATTAGAAATTCTAAACAATTAAGTGTTAAACTTAGACCCGGTCTCCGTTATATACATAATTTACTTAAAATTAACGAGGTCTTCGGAAAACTGCACATTATTAATTGGCAATTGCACATCTCCAACTGGAACTGATTCGGCAATAAATGGTTCGTACTATCCATCAGCAGTTTGCATAAAAAATGTACTATTAACGACAGGAAGGTCATCTGAATCAACTACATGAAGGATTTGTGCATTCAATGAATCATTTGGTTCATTAGCTTGAAGGAACTGGTAGTTGAAGTCAGTAAACGGTTGTCTCTTTGGTACATCAATCTTCTTCTGAACCATTTTCTTTGGTAAAGTTTTTGGCTGTTTCAATGCTACATCTGACTTAATTTTTCGTATAGCTTTCTTCTTTTCTTGTGGTTCTTTTTTAATTTTATTTTTTTGCAGATTCAGTTCTTGAATATGCTCATCACTAGTTACGATAGCAGCTGTACCTCTTTTCCTGGACACTACAATTTTTTCTGACAAATGGTCGACATTTTCTTTCATATTTTGAACAACTTCATTCGATGGATTCGCTTGAAGGTCATTCGATTGTACTTGCTTATTTGACTCATTGCTTAAATTTAAAACTTGTTGAACAAGAGTAGAATTCTAAAAAATAAATTAATAAGTTATTTTGTAAAATCTATCTATTATAAAGAATTAAATTTTTTTATTAGTACTTACAAGCAATGAAAGTAAAGGCTTAGCATTAGTAATGTAGGAAAGAGGGATCGTTACTACTGGTTCTAGTGAATTTGGACTAGTATCACTTGTCAAGCTAGAACATGATACAAGTGGAACATGAGATGTAGAATTGGATTCTACATTTTGGATAGAGCTGTTGTTTGAGACCATAATATTGTCAATTATTTGTTTATATTCTTTTACATTAGCAGTGGATTCTATAATTAAAAAAAATATTATTAGTTATAAATTTTTAAATGATATATTTAAAAAAAAACTCACCCGGATCACTTGAAGTTCCTGGGGATGAGCATAAATCATCATGCGGATTTTGAAACTGTGAATCAAAAATATTGACATTTAAAGGGGTTATGCCAGTTTTCTTAAATGCATTTACTGCAGTCTCAATCTTTGCTGCCTTCTGCCAAACTCTGCCGAATATTGAAAATATATCCTTCATTTGCACTCGTGTACCACTACGTTGGAAGTGGTTTATTTCCTCGGTATAAAAAGTGCTTAGAGGTTTCATGAAGGCAACGTCTAAAGGCTGCATCTTATGTGTGCAATGAGGTGGAAAGCACAAGATGGTGACACCATTAGCTTTACCTAATTCTGACACTTCAAGATTTTTGACGTGTGTGTGGTGACCATCTAATAATAACAGGATTGGATTAGTTACAGAGGTTCTAGAAAATATAATGAATTTCTTAAACCATTCTGTAAATATGTCTGTCTCCATCCATCCACTTTTGCGAAAAACTGCCCAAGATCCTTCTGGTTTACCTTGCAGATAGTCCTCATTCACTTTTACACGGGGGAAGATTAACATAGGTGGCATAAGATGCCAGTCGCAGACATACAGATTTCAGCGCTCACTGTTTCTCCTCGTTCTGCAGAAGTCTTTCCTCCAATTTGTCGTCTTCCTCTTCGAGCAATGACCCTGGATCCTGACTTAGGTACGATAGAGATACCAGTTTCATCTACATTCCAAATGTTAGATGCACTAAAATGGCATTTATCTTGGACTCCTTTCAGTAGGACAAAAAACTTTTGCACTTTCTCCTGATTGAAACCATTTGCTCGGGCTGCAGATGTAGGTTCTGCCTTTCTATTCGACAGATCATGCCTTTTCATGAAGCTACGGAGCCAGTCTTTGCCTGCCAAACCTTTTTGAATAAAAACAAGATTTATTATAATTTCTATAAATTTAAGTAGTATGGGTAATATAACCTCAACATACCGGTCTGTTCATCAAAATTATGAGAAACTCCAAGCTTCACAGCAAAATCGAAAGCTAATTTTCTCATCTCTATTGATGACAGACCCATCAATCTTTCCTCCATATCTATAACGTATAGATATAAAGATGTCTCTTGATCATTGGTAAATATTCTTGTGAACCCTGAAAATTTATAAAATATTGTTATCAAACATTTCTGTTGTTTCTTCATTAAAATATTCAATATGAAGCCTTCCTTCGTACCAGTGCTGTTCGAAGAAGGAACTTGAAGTTTTCTTTGTAAAGTACTCCTTGGAATACCGTACTCTGCTGCACAGCTTTTAATAGATTTTCCATCGTTAATACTATTAAGAGCTACCCTGGTAGAATCATTCAGTAGTTTTTTACCAGTCCATGCCCAGTTTTAAATGAACTGGCAAGTTAGTTCAGCAGTGACTAATCAGTAAGCATGCCATTTTCATCAGATTTTTGAATGAGTCACTGTCCAAGGACTGGCGATGCAGTTGAAAATATAAAATAATGATAATTGAATGTTTATACTAATAAAAGACATCAAAACAGATGAAAAAAAAACTAGGAATGATTCTATGTATATATATATATATCCTGTATATTATTCACAGTGATTTACGGAAGGATTTACGCGGTGTAGGTTTAGGTTGCCACTCTACTGAGAGCTGTATGGTGTCTGTTGGTAGTGTGGAGCACAGTGTGGCGTCTGCTGTACATATATAGTACTGCAGACAGCCTGTACTATATACGTAGCAACGCAGTGTATACTTTTGTATACATGTGTGTAGGGTTAGGTTTTGCCACTCTTTGATTTTATAAGTTAAAACTATATTATAATCATTGATTGGATAAACAAGTAGATTTTTGATGAAAAATTATTTTTATAATTTAAAATACAGCGATTATTCTTATTACATAAGCTTTCTCATTGTCCAATGTATTTATATTGATTATTCAGCAGTGCTTGGCCAGTGACGCTTTTTCGAACTGGGAAGTCAGTTTGGCTAGTGACTGGTCTACTCACCAGTTTCACTGCTCAATTTTCTACCAGGGTAACTGCATTTGGCCATCGGAGTAATTACTTCTTTGGCCTTTCTTTTTATAATTTCTTACCATTTCATTAACACTGACTCTTTCACCAACATCTAAGACTCCGACTCCGAAATGTTAAGGGCGCAAAAGTAAGGTTAAGAAAATCAGCTGTTAAACTCGGCGGAAATAAATTGACGACTCACGTATGCCAATCGTGCCCCGCTAGTGGTGCCAGTCGTGCCCCATTTTAGAGTATTTTTATATGTAATATTACTTTTTTCCTAAGCATCGGAGATCATCAATCAAAAATGCTATAAAAAATTTAAGATTTAAACTGTAAAAATAATTCCCTTTCGAAGCTCATATGATTTATTTGTTCTTGAGAAATAGATTAGAATTATGGAAAAAACAACGTCTTGAAGTCCTCAATTTCTAATAATTCTCATACGATTTGTATTAATTTTTTTCATTTAGGATTTGCAGAGGGAAAAAGTAAAAGCTATTTACAACATATAAAAAATACTATCATGTTAGAATATTTATTTATTTAGTGAACATTTGAATGCCCAATCCACCCGCCAAACCCATCGTGCCCCACCTTCCCCTATAGAGTTGGAAATAAGATGGTAAAAATAGTTGAAAATGGCAAGCAGTTAAACAATGCAATATCTATAAATTTTAAAGTAGATGAATGTAAAATATGTATTGAAACACATAAGATTATCGAAATAACTTTTTAGATATTGTTATACGTCCAATACTAGGCTCTTTCGTGCAGCTTAGAATAGCTGTATTTAAATTTTTGCCCCGTTGCGCGGAGTCCCCGGCAGCTTAGTTCGCCCGCCGCCGCTAGGTGGCGCTGCCTCTCCCACAGTAGGCTTAGCGCAGTGAAGCACATATAGGGCCGGCCAGGAAGACACTCGACCGGTTCCTCCCCCCTAGCGACTCTCACTTGAGAAAGCTAGCTAGTAACGCCTAGAGACGACTACAGGGTTAATTACTCGAATTCGAGAATAAATCACGCTTTTGTTTAATTAAACTACTTGTTTAATTATTTTGTTTTCACCTTCCTCCTTTCTATTCCTTACATCTTGAATGCAGCGCATCGAGGAACTGCAGATGGAGCTTGGACTCTCCATCGTCTCTACTTTGCCTAGGCCAACAGGCAGTTGACCACCATTCGCATATTCTGCCGAGCCGATTCATCGACGTGGATGAAGGATAGCGGCGTCCAGACTGACCAAGCAGAGAAGCGGCAGATCGACGAGGAAGCTGTCCGGCCCTCGTTCATCCATCTACAGTATTCCAGCCGCCGCTGGAGTAGCCACGAACGCTCTCTCCGCTAAGCGGCCCGAACATCTGCTGGTCATCAAACGACAGAGCTATCGGACATGGCTGTACACGTCATCTTCCCGCTCTCTCACCATCTCACCACCAGGCATACAACAATATAATAGTGGCACAAATGTAAAATTTATAAAATAAAAACTATTTTCTAGAATATAAATAAATTATTAATTGCATAAGCTACATTAAAAAGTTGTATTACGATAATACTTAAACGTATAAGTTTTATTAAAGTCCGTTGTTTATAGTTCATAAAAAATGTTTATAATCTATTCACTCTATAATCTATAAATGAAAATATTTTGTATTTTAATGAATTTGTTCATATAATTATATTATAAACTATAATAATAAATAGTTTTAATTTAACTAATATAGCAATGAAACAAAGATCAGATTTATTTGAAATCTAAAGTTGTTAAATTAAACTAAAACATAAAAGAAGTTTTTTGGTATTAAATAAAAGACTTAATAAAGGCATAGATTTACTATTGCGCTAATTTTATACATTATAGATTATTGATGTTTCCAAAAGTAGAGATTAAAATGATTATTAAAAGAAAAGAAAAAATGTTATGCAATAATCATTGAAAAACAACACATGAATCACGGTGCTATAAAAAGCCTGAAATTAAAATGAATAAAAATTTAAGTTTGTTGTTTTATGAAAGTAATTAATTAAAAATTTAAAAGTGATAGTTAATGATAAATCGCTTAGAACTATTTTAGTTGAACACAAACTAGACACATACAGAATGTAGAAGGTTTGAAAAAGTACTATAAAGAGCTTGCATTAAAAAAAACTATGATAATAAAACTGATGCATCTGAACATTAATTAAAATCAGTATATATTTATAAATCTGATATTAAGAAATCAGATAGCTAAAGCTAAATGAATCCGATACTGATGTATCAGATGATATAGTTTACGAAATCTGATAATAAAAAATCAGATGATATGGTTAAAGAAATCTGATAATAAAAAATCAGATGATATGGTTAAAGAAATCTGATAATATGAAATCAGATTATATGACTAAATAAATCTGATAGTAAGAAATCGGATGCTTATGATTTTAATCAAAGAAATCTGATAATAAGAAATCAGATGATACAGTTAAAGAAATCTGATAATAAGAAATCAGATGATACAGTTAAAGAAATCAGATAATAAGAAATCAGATGATACAGTTAAAGAAATCTGATAATAAGAAATCAGATGATACGCTTAAAGAAATCTGATAATAAAAAATCTGATGATATAATGAGGCGCTTTTATTGCAGGTACTGTCGACGGAATACCGTCCATGCTTGTACGAGTGCAATTAAGGATTGTTTATTTGTGTATCGCATGCGGGGGGCTTTCCTAATATCTCGAAAACCTCCTCTTTTGTTCAAAACCGAATGAACTTGGAGGTTCGGGGCTCTGGCATTGAGCAGTCGGACGACAGACTTGAGACAAGCCCCCAGTGTACTTTCTGCGACTCTCAAGCTGTACGTTAGTTTATATAAATGTTTAAAGTATTTGTAACCTGTGTAAATTTATCTCTCTTTTCTTTTATTTCAATATATATATACTATTTTTCTTGTTTTTATTAAATATCGACTTGTTCTACAATTATTTAATCCCAGTCCACCCCAAACAAAATAGGTCCTATATAACTATATTTAATTATATATCTTTACAAATGTTCAAAATCTATATATAATTATATATAAGTGATTATATATGGTTACATATGTTAATATTTAACATTTTTTCCCCAGGTACCTGCACTAAAAGGATGATTTTTCGTGCATATATGAAGCGGGCGGAAAATTACCGCACTTTTCACCCGACGGTTTTCTTTTCTGCTCGAGGGCAGTAAAGAACTACTTTCTGCCCGCTTTATGTGGACGAAAAGACATACTTCGGTAGGAAAAAAATGATATTTTCTATGAAAGTTTCAATTAAAAATTTTAAATGCTAAAAAAGTTATAACATAATAGGGGTATGTTCTTTTTATCTCAACAAATAAAAAGACACATTTAGCATATTTCAAGCTTATTTTGTACATTTAGATCCACTGATTTTGCAATGTTGCAAGATATTTTTAGTTAAAACACAGTGTGCCACCAAATGATGCTGCTTTTATAAACCAGTTACGCGAAAATTATTACGACTAATGAATTCATAGTTTACTTAGTTTTAAAGGAAGTTAGTTTATTTTGCAAAGAAAAGATGTAAACTGGAAAAGTCGCAGTTCAGTGCACGTTCAAACTTTTAGAATCGAAAAACTGTAACAATGGAAAGATACAAAAAAACTTCGGTCATCAATTCAAACATCCGCCATTTTGTTTTATAGGTTGCACAGTTTTATATGCATGGGGGGGGGGGGTAGTACACGTTGGTTATAGTAAAATTCAAAAGGTCTTTAATTCGGTATTTTATATAAAATCTATACAAAAGAAGTATATATAGATAGCTAATTACCTATAGAACATTATATATAATTCATATAAACTATAAAAGACGTAGAACAATTAACATTATTAAAAAATGGTACCCTATGAATTTTTTGCACTTATCGTCTACGCAATATTATTAAACATGAAATATTGAAGAACGATTCATAACCATTTTCTACTAAGTAGCACATTCATCAAATACGTATCAACAAATTAATCGAGTTCAGAAGGTACGCAGATATTTTGTATCAAACTAGAAAAACACATTTTTATACATTCTCACCTGTTAATATTAAGTTTAGATTTCCAAAATTCAGGCATGTAGTGTCATTTGCAATATGATTACTAAAACTCAATGATTTTTACACTTAAAACTTTTTAAAATAAAAATAATTCAGATTTTCCATCCTGTACACTGATTCAACGTGTACTACTCCCCTACATAATATTATTTATAGCACACTAACCTCAAAATGCCAACTTTATTGTCGATTTTGAGGTTGTTGTGCTATAAAATATCGTATGAGACTGTTGTGGGAGGTGTTTTTCTACCTTACTCGATTTTCTCACTCGCTTCGCTCGTGCGAAAACCCTCGAGCAAGGTAGAAAACCATCTCCCACAACAGTGTCATAATATACTGATGTTCTGGTAGCTAGAGGCTAGCATTTACCTAATTTTCAAATCAATATTTTAAACGCTAAAAAAGTTGTGAATTCGTGAACACTGATTTCTTCTATGTATTTGAATTCGCTCATGAACTTTTATTGAATACTAAAATCAGTTTAAGCCATAATAACTTAGAGCTAGTACATAGTTATTGTTAATAAAATGATGTAACAATTATATTTTACATGAAATTCAGTATTATTATGATAATTTTAATATTTGGCCGAAGAGTTTAAGATGTTTTAAATACTAACATTTTAAAAATTAATAAAACTTTTGCAATTTAGCCCCACATGAAATGTAATTAATTATGCATGCACCAAAAGCAAAAGGACAGTTTCTGTAAATATATAAGTATACAGTAAGGTCTTGCGGTAAAATCACCCACATTTATCATATCTACAATAATTTTAGTCATTCTTTAATTATTATATAAATAGGAATCCAAAATATTTTTATTATATTTTTATAGCCTTTTATAAATTTTTCGTTACCAATATAAAAAAAGCTTGTTAATAAATGCCATTTTTATCACTGCAGCGAAAGTGTTAATTTGTTAATTTATTGAATTGATTACATTGATAATTGGCACCCTAATTAATAATTTTATTTTATTTGAAAACAAAAGCCTGCCAAAAGCCTACGAAGATACTATTGGATGGTGGGAGATAACGATAAAACTGTATATGGACATATGGAAGGTAAATGTCGCACAACTCAGAAGATTCCGAAGCAGTATAAATTTAATTTATGCTTATGCCAATGCGCAAGTGACTCCCCAGCGGAAGAAAGATATTTCAGTTTACAAGATGTCGTTTCCGATGTTAACGATAACAAGTATAAGAAAAAACTATTTCTTTCATCACGAATAGGAATATGGATTTTTAAATACGAGATTTATAAAAAAAAATTCATTTTTAAAAATAAGAGTTTTATAAATATCTTCTATTAGTCTCTTTAATCTTATTTTTATACGTGAAGGTGTTTTAAAGAGAAATATTATTTTTCAGAGTTATAACAGGAATACGTTTAAAGAAAAAAGGCCTTGTTTTTTATATTCAAATACAACAAGGAAAATTAGGAGTGAATGCCAGTATCGTCGATACTCCTCAATGGAAAAGCATACAAGAAATATCTGAATCTAAATTAGTATATTCAACCGAAATATTATCTTATTACATGTATTCCAAAAGAGGTTATCAACGTTTGGGAACGAAATTTTACAAGAACAAGCTAGTCTATGCAGTTACATATGATCAACGAAACGTTCATTTACATGATTTTCAAGCTGGTCCGAATAATCTTCTTACGGGAATAAGATTCCAACATACGGACTCATATTTAAGCTTACAAGTCCAAACAACACAATTCGATTATGTCAGTGGAAAACTGTGCAGTTCGCCTGAAGAGTGGTTAAAATACGATAATAATAAAAACAGGTAATTTATATTAATGTGGATGATGAAAATAGAAATGTAAATAATAGTTAGAAGGAAAAGCTATACAATATTTCTTACTTTTTTTTCTTATAGGAATGAAGTGATACTAATGGCACCTGACGATCCAATTAGAATGCCAAAATCAGATAATTTTTCAGATAATAATACTTTCATTCGTTTTAGAATGTCAAATATCGAAAGGGACTTGGGACAAAATATTGTTCCCTTTATTGATATTCGAGAAGTTGTTTCAAATCCGCCTATGCCACTTTCTGGTGCAGGAATTTTTCACAGAGGAAAACAATATTTTGGAGGACTGTTAGCGCTAAAATTGATTCACTATGATCTTACAACTAATTGGTCCTGAGAACTATTTTATATAATGAATTTTGCAAAATATTAAAGGTCTGTTATAGTAATTTGATTTTACGAAGAAAGATAATAAAATTTACTCTTCAAAAATATATTGAATGTATTTATTCAATAATCCCTATATATATATGTGTTCCGATATTTTTATTAAATTACTGTATAACGTGATTTATTGAATCTAATAGTAACTTTAAAAACTGTTTGATTTAATTTAAATTATAGTCAATTTAGTGATACAAGTTTAATTTTTCTTCAAACTTTTACTTCGTGTTTACTTATATATTTATTTATCTGCTTGTTTACACGTTCATTCGTTCGTTTATTTCTTGATTTCTTCACTTATTTAATTATTTATTAATTTATCTATCTAGCTATGTACAGTCTGTCACATAAGAACGTATCTCAAATATCTGAAAAGGATCAATAGTAAAAAAAACCGCATGAACTGAAAGTCTGATTCTTTAGTAAATAAAAAGGTCAAATAAATAAGGTTATTATTATTTAAAATTTTTAAATTCAGGTTGGCCCCTGAAATACGTGCATTTAAATACAATTGAGGGGCCATCTGAATAAACCAATAGTAAATACATAATTGGTTGGTATATAAAACCCTAGATATCCCTATTGTCCCTTAATTTTTCTATATATAGTACTCGATTTACTCATCAAAATGTGATATCGAACGTGTCAATTGGTTGAAATATACTGCCATGAAAATTCTCCGAAAATAGCAGATTTTCTAGTAAAAAATTAGCTAACTACAAATTTCATTTAGGAGGAAAAAATTAGTTTGGCTTGCCTTATGCGGTAAAGTTGTTAATAAACTTACAAAAGTAAAATAAATTGGTAACTGGATAACTTACATGATGCTTACATTTACTTTTCTTCTAGCTAGTAATATTTGCTCTTTCCTTAGTAATAAAAAACGATTTTTTTTAAACATCTACAGTATCTCATCTCAATCTTTCACCGTAGTCTTTGTAGTTACGCCTCTCAATTTGGAAGTTCATCGACATTCGTATACAGCTTATATCGTGTCACCCATTTTTTTACAAACCCTCCTGTTTTATGAACATATTTTGCGGCTGCTTTGTATCTTAATTTTGGTCATTTCGAGTGCGTGCATAGAAATACTGCTTCGAAACGTTTAGCGTATGCGGCACTCATATTTGTACACACGCGTGGCTCGGTTAACAAAATGATACTGCCGCCATTATTGCAAAGTGTATTAGCCCACACTCTCGCCCTCCAATTACCACTGTTTTCTTTTTCATTAGTATATTTCGGTTTAAGTAATTTAAGATACGATCTTATATGACAGACTGTATTTATCTATCTGGGGACGCACCTTCTTCTGATACCCTCTTCCCCTTACATTCATCCTCGGTCCTGCGCCAAATCTAGGAGGGGGTACCTTCATATGGTAACCGCCTTCCCTTACTTACATTACAAAAAAAAAACAATTCGAGAAAGCTACACCGAATTGACCACCATATCCAATGCGGCATGTCATCTATAAATGAGTGGTATATTTTAGAAATGACTTAAGTCCAATTCATGTCAAATTCAAGTTAATGTCTGATTTAGCGTGCTTGTTCGTTTGTCCTAGTACCTGGCCACAGAATATTACATAGAGATGTTGCTATAATCTCTGGGAAATGCTCCGAATTTCGTTACCTGAATTTGCTGTAAGTATAGAATCGTAAGTATACTCAATCTAAAAATAGTACAATAGTATATTTATAGCATATTTATTGTGACACATGTTTGGATTACGCGTTTTGTTATGCTTATGAAGAGGAACCAAATATGGCTGTTTTGTGACACGGTGCAAGCATGCTCTTACTGGATTGCAAATTTAAATTTTGCAAGTTTAAATATGTCCAGGCGCTTCTAAATAAACATGTGGTATCATTCGGATGATACAGATGATGTTGGAGCCCCACCCCTCTTTGGCTGTCTGACCTATTTTGTATTTACAATTATTGGTAAAAACTACAAGTTCGATCAACTGACTTTATTTTGTACAGATTGGTTCATTATTATAGTAAGCAGTACACGGCTCAACTCCGATTCTTACTGTAAAACAACATTATAAAAAGTTATTAGCAAAAGTTTGGTATGATTAAGATTTTGAGGTTAGCTTTCAATGCGTAAGCACCCTACTGTATTTCCAATTAATCAGAAAAATAACTCATCAGATCAACTTTATCTTGCATGCAAAAGCTATATTATAAAGAACACTACGCGGCTCTGCTCTTGATTTTTTCCTACAATCTATACTTTAAAAGTAATCACTAATAAAGCACGATTTTAGCTCTGACAGCCTCTTATCTGGACATTAGGATAGCTTAATTTGTTCAAAATAGGTATTAATTATGTCCATGCCCCTAAACATGTGGTAGCATCCGAATGATCCCACATGTTTAGAGTTAGTAGTATTAGCGAGAGTAATGTAATTTTTTCTCGCTCATCTTTTATCGCCCGCCGGTCAATAAACGGACACTTTCGTCCTCCTATATAGGCATAAAAAAACGTGATTTCATGCAAGTATGACAAGAATAAATTATTTAGTAGATTAAGATTCTAAAACTGTAAAACTATTTATGTAATAAATTACTTATTTAATAATAAATAAAAAACATAAATAATTTATCTTACAATTACAAACAAATAGTCTTCACTTTTTAACCTCCAGAGCCTTAAATAACTACTTTACGCAAATTTGTATTATTAAATGTTCCGAAATATTTCGTTCTGTATCGCATTCTTAGTAACGTTGAATACTTTTGCTTTGTAAGATGATTTTTCCCTATTGAGATTTTTTTATAATATTATAAAAGTCATGGCCAGTTACTAGGACATCAAAAGTTTGACACTGGGACAGGTCGATTTTGGGTCGCCATGTTCTGGTACATCGAACATTTTAACGGTTTTATTTATAATTTACTTAATATCGTGAGAAATATTGTTTCTCCACTTATTACATGTATACTTAACTGAGAGATAATAGTAATATCTTTCAATAAGCTAAAGTTTTTTAGGTCTAAATTTGATATTAATGCTTTATAGTTTAGATAAACTGTCTTCGTGTTACTAATTGGACAGTTACTGGTATATATACCATAATTCATGGGGTTATAAAGAAGAAATACTGAAGAAAAGTGCGGTATTTAAAAATTCTGTAAAAATTATATTCAGCTTGAGCCCATTTTCTAACAAGTCTAGAATTAATAGAAATATGAAAAACTTAATTTTAAGATTTTTTATTTTGAAAAAGCTGATGGAGATTTTCTAGAATCTTAATATTACAATATATTACAATTCATGAGTTCACAAAGTATCACAATATGTTCCAAAACATTTTTTTATAGATTCTTTACCTCATTTTGAAGAAAAATGTTTTGACTGGTCTCTGTGCATCCTCCTGCGTGACCAGATATACAACAGCAACATAAGCTCGGAGCGAGGCATCTGCGAATCCGTGGAGGTACCACGTGATGCTTTGGCGAGTGCCTAGCCACCGTGGTATATGCAGAGCCTCGAGTTCCGGCAGTTGGCTCCTCAGTGCAATCCACGTAGATAATGTGGCATCGTCCACGGCATCGTCCCAGTTGAACCCGTTGATCCAGAGGGATTGTATCAAAAGTTTGGCCGCTACGATGACCGGAGCTAGCCTTCCCAGAGGGTCGAAGAGTCCAGCGACCTCCGAGACGATGGTCGTCTTAGTAACAACTGCAGCTGCTGGTCTGAGGGCTACTTTGAAACAGAAGGAATCCGAAGCAGGATTCCACTGAAGGCCGAGCGTTGAAACTACGTCTTCTTCACTCAGTGAGCGCGTAGAATTATAGGTCGATGAGAGAGAGAGAGAGTCCAGTAGAAGGGGATGATTGGAAGCCCACTTGTCCAACTGCATCCCAGCCGACTGAAGGATAGCGATCAGCTCACGTGCCTCCAATGCTTCCGACAGTGTGTCGCCCCCTGCGAATGCGTCATCGACGTAGACATTCCTCTCGAGAATATCCGCTCCCCGAGGAAAGGCAGTGCGTGAGTCCTGGGCCAGCTGTCTCAAGGCTCGTATGGCTTGATATGGCGCACATGCAGTGCCATATACGACCGTGCGCATTCTAAAATGCTGGAGTTCCTGGTCCGGTGATTCTCGCCAGACGATGCGCAGCCAGTCAGTATCTGCAGGGTCAATCTAAAATTAGCGAAACATTTTCACTATATCTGCAGTGATTACTATTGCATAGAAGCGCCACAATAGCAAGACTCCTATTATGTCTGTCTGCAGCTTCGGCCCCGCATGTAAGTAGTCATTGAACTAGATTCCGCTAGCTGTTGCCTGAGAGGCATTAAATACCACTCGTATTTTGCCAGAACCATCTTGCTTGAATACAGCATGATGTGGCATATAATACGTACTTTCTATGGTTCCTTCTGCTGCTGGCACAAGTTCCATATGGTCCAGACTCTGGAATTCCTCCATAAATTAAGAATACGCCAATTTGAGAGCAGGCTTACCTTGTAAACGTCGCTCAGTCTGGTGAAACATTGCAGATGCACTCTGGAGTGAGTCTGGGAAGTCTGGAGTGCGAGAGAAGGGCAATCGATCAACTCGCGTCTTACGACACCAAAATAGTAGTGGGGGATTTCAATGCCAAAATAGGGAGAGAGGAAATGTTTAGGCCCACTATAAAAGATCTTATAGTCAAGACCACGTGCTTCAAGCACAAGGATATACACAAGGCAACGTGGACATCGCCGGACGGGGCCACGCACAATCAAATCGATCATTTTCTTATTGATAAGAGGCGCTACACCAATGTACTCGACGTAAGGACCTATAGGGGGGCGGATTGCGACTCGGATCATTATCTAGTAGTGGCCAAATTAAGAGCCAGATTAGTAGCCGGTCAAAATAGTAAGCGAGCGAACAAAGTAGAAACCTTTGATATTGGAAAACTACGAAGCGGGGTAGAGCGAATCAAGTACCAAGTAGAAGTTAGCAACCGATTTCAGGTGCTCTAGGAAACGGATGCACAGACGGGAGTAGATGACGATCCGAACAGGTTATGGGGGGCTATCGAAAAAACTATAAAAGGGGCCGCGAACAAAGTACTGGGTAAGAAAAAAAGGCCGAAGAGCAAACCATGGTTTGACGAAGAGTGCGAACTCTGGTTTGAAAGGCGTAAGAAGGCTAAATTAGATAGCGTACACAATGAAAGCGGTAGGGCCGTAGAAGAATACCATGAAATAAGAAAGCAAGTGGGTGTGATTTACAGAAACAAGAAGCGCGAGTATCAGAAAAATGAAATTAGAAAAATAGAAATTAATAGTAAGGAAAATAATCCGCGCGACATGTACAAAGAAATAAACGCTATTAGGAAGGGTTTTCAGAGTAGATCGCAGTTAATGAAAAATAAGGACGGGAACCTAGTGACAAGCGAAAATGAACTATTGAAATTATGGAAAGACTATTTTGATAAGTTATTAAACGTGCATGAAAACTCCGAGGAAATGGGAGACGAAATCCACACTGCTGAACTCCATATGGACGAACCGACCTACAAAGAAGTAGAGGCCGCGATCAAAAAGCTAAAAAACAATAAGGCCGCAGGAAACGATTCAATACCAGCTGAACTACTTAAATATGGGGGCATCGCGTTTACATCTACAATTTTTGATCTAGTATGTGCTATTTGGAGAAATGAAACAATACCAGAAAATTGGAAAGAATCCATCATCATACCGATCTTTAAGAAGGGAGATAAAACAAACTGTAATATCTACCGGGGAATCTCACTTTTAGCTACCTGCTACAAAGTTCTGTCAAACGTAATACAGGCCAGACTCACACCATTTGCGGAAGATATAATAGGAGATTATCAGTGTGGATTCCGGCGCAACAGGTCGACGAGCAATCAAATGTTTACCATAAGACAATTATTAGAGAAAAAGTGGAAATATTGCGAAACTATACACCAGCTATTTGTGGACTGTAAGAAAGCGTACGACTCTGTCAAACGAAGCAAAATGTATCAAATCCTAGTGCTCCTTGGCGTACCAAAAAAACTCGTAAAATTAATTCAAATATGTCTGAACGGAAGCACTGGAAAGGTCCGAGTAGGCGGTAATGTATCCGAATCGTTCATGATACGCAACGGTTTGAAGCAAGGTGACGGGCTTTCAACGGTACTCTTTAACTACTGCAACCTAGCGAGCTAGGCGCAACACTCAACGGAACAACGCAGATTTTAGGCTATGCGGATGATTTGGATATAGTGGGAGATAATGGTGAAACGGTGGCGAAAAACGCGAAAATCCTTATAAATGCGGCTAAAGACACGCGGTTAGAAGTGAGCGATTCGAAAACGAAATATATGATCATGGAGAAATTGGGCATTCGCGAAGGAGAGGGGGATCTCAGAGTCGGAAATTTCACTTTTGAAAAGGTTAGCGAATTCAGATATTTAGGTACAACTATACATGATCGAAACGAAATTAAAGCCGAGATTAATAAGAGACTTCTTTCGGGTAATGCCTGCTTCAAAATAAGGATATATAGGGCTATAATAATGCCGGTAATCTTGTACGGGTGCGAAACCTGGGCGCTCACTAAAGCGGAAGAAAATCGTTTTAGGGTATTTCAAAATAAGGTTCTGCGGAAAATATACGGGCCAAAGAAAGATGAGGAAACTGGGGAGTGGAGGAAACTGCACAATGACGAGCTACATCATTTGTACTCGTCACGAAATATTAACAGAATAATAAAATCACGGAGACTAAGATGGGCAGGGCACGTGGAAAGAATGGGCGATGATCGTACGGCAGCACGCACAATGAAAGGAAAATCGAAAGCAACGCAATCTCTAGGTAGACCTAGACGCAGATGGGAGGATAACGTAAAAGCAGACGTAACTGAAATTGGGAAACGTGGAAGGCTTGCGTAGATGAGGCGATGAACTTTCGAGTTCGAAATGCCACTTAAAAAAAAAAAAAGATATTACGTAAGATAGATAGATAGATAGATAGATATAATATTTATTTGTAAATATTTACAAAAAGTTTACATATAATTTACATTTTTTACATTTTTTAATGTCACACGTTGTCAGTTTCTTAAAATTACATATCACGTAAGATGGAGGGGGTGGGAGGGTTTACGAAAAATCTTACGGTGTCTTACATGGGGATGGGCGGGAGCCCAAAATAACGACAAATGACCTTACGTAATTTAAGAATGGCCCCTAGCAGGTCTCAAAATATTCTTACAAACATAGAGCTTCAAAAAGTGTCATAAAATTGTTTTCGATTTTTTGTTCAAAAATCTGTGTAGAACCACCTTAATCCATTTAATATTTAATAATTTTGTATTTAATTTTCGTAGGGTCTTTCCGATTTTCGTGAAAACCCAGATACACAAAATGATAAACTAACATAAAAAACATATAAAAATATAATTTTATCTTCAATATTAATTAGTTAGATTTATTACTCTCATTATTATCTTTAATACGAGAAATAAAATCCATTCAACGTTTATTTTATAACTTTAATTCGTGTTAGACCCATTCGATTTCCGTAAATTTTCAGATATACGAAATACTCCGACAACATAGAAAACATATTAAAAACATAATATTACTTTATTTACTAATTAGTAATTATTATGGTTTATTAATATTATTATTACCTCCAATGCACGAAATAAAATATATTTTACACTTATTTTATATCTTTAATTCACGTTAAATATTTCCGATTATCGTGAATAACCATATATTCGAAATGGTAAATCAACATGAAAATCGTGTATTAAAACTAGACAATCTATGTTAACTAAATATTTTATTTTATGTAGATAAATTATGACCACAAAAAGGAACAAAATGAAACACAAAAAAACAATAAAACAAATTTACCCTCGTAAAATAATATGAAATATTACAAAAAAAATGTAGAAATAGGGTCAGAAACCACAATTGGACATCAAAAGTCATAATTAGATAAAATACAAAATATAATAAAAACATAAAATATGCTAGCAAAATATTTCTTTTGCAGGAAAATAATGACCATTAAACAGAACGAAATGTAACACGGAAGACAAAAAAAATTATAACTCCTTCGAAATAATTAAGATATAGTTAAAAGAAAATCGAAGAAAGACATCAGAAACCACAAAACGGAGAGATAAAAAGAGTTTAAAACCATAAAAACGTAATAAATGTGTTAGTTACATACGTCTTTTTGTATTGGGATGTTGAATATGTTCTCGCTGTTTTGCAACAGAGTGCATATAGTTGAAGGTTGTAACACATCTATATAGAAGTACTATAAGCAAGCTTGAAACTCAGTATATGTCATTTCGCCGAAGTGTAAACAACTTTTTTTTTCATAGCGTTAAACATGTCAAATTTCGTGTCAAAAAAGGAGTATTTGCGGTGAATTACACTGCACTACTTTATTAAAAAAAATCTACAGCTGAAGCACACGGAATTCTTGTTGAGACTTACGGTGACCATGCTCTATCGGAAACAACGTGCAGAGATTTGTTTAGACGCTTCAAAAATAATGATTTTGATATTGAAGATAAAGAACGCTCTGGTGCATCGAAAAAGTTTGAAGACGAAGAATTGAGAAATGATTCAGAAGCAAGGACATTGGGTGCCGTACGAGTTGAAGCCGAGAGACGTCGAACGGCGTCTTTTCACATGTGACAAGCGGCTTCAACGGCAGTAAAGGAAAGGTTTCTTGCATCGTATCGTGACGGGCGATGAGAAATGGATACACTACGATAACCCTAAACGTAGAAAATCGTGGGGTAAACCCGTCAATGCATCAACATCGTCGGCAAAGCCGAATATTCATGGTTTCAAGCTTCTGCTCTGCATTTCGTGGGATCAGCTGGGTGTAGTTTATTATAGCTGCTCAAACCGGATGAAACTATCACAGGAGATCGCTATCGATTACAATTGATGTGTTTGAGCCAAGCATTGAAGGAAAAACGGCCGCTACACGTGGAGAGACACGACAAAGTGATTTTGCGGCATGACAACGCTCGGTCTCATGTTGCAAAACCGGTGAAAATCTACTTAGATACGCTTAAATGGGAAGTCCTACCCCACCCACCGTATTCACCAGACATTGCCCCTTCTAATTACCACTTGTTCCGATCGATGGCACATGACCTGGCTGAGCAGCACTTTCATTCTTATGAAGTTGCCAAAAAATAGGTCGACTCTTGGATAGCCTCAAAAGATGTGTCATTTTACCGACGTGGAGTTCAATTGCTGCCAGAAATATGGGAAAAAGTAGTGGCTAGCGATGGAAAATACTTTGAGTGACAAGTTTTTTTACTAATTTTTTAAAATAAAGCATTCATTTTCATGAAGAAACAGCGAGAACTTATTCAACATTCCAATAATAAATTAATACAACATAATGTTTCTTCATTTTCATGAAGAAACAGCGAGAACTTATTCAACATTCCAATAATAAATTAATACAACATAATAAAAGAAAATAAATTACAATACAAAAATGATTCAAAATTACAGAAGCGCCAAAAAATTTATGAAAAACTGAATTACATAATTATTTGGAATACTAATATATTGTAGATGTAGATAATATAAACTGCTATATATGCTATATTTCTTTCTAATTAATAGCTCAAAAAAGGTGTGCTTTTTTATAATTGATCGTTTGACAAAAGATAATTCTTTACTAAAATTACAGAAGATAGGTAACAATCCTTATCGCTACAATTTTTTCTTTGTACGTAATTTATAAGGATTATTTAATTATTTAAACTAAATGTAACCAGATGTTAGTACGTAGATTCACTGAATTTCTAATCATCTAAAATTTTGTGAACTATTTGCCATAACAGATTTCCGAGATACAACCGTTTAAACTAAATATAACTTTCTTCGTGTATAACAAAAAACGGTAAAGAGCCTATCCAAAATTTGCGGTTGTAAAAGATAGGTAATTTTATACTCTTTTTAATCCATTTACACTAAATTGATAATAATATTTCTAACATACGAAAAAACTCGAAAAACTAAAACTCAAAAATCCAAATATAGAAAAATTGTTATAAAAAAAAACGAGTCGATATATCATTAAATTTATATTTAACTTCGAATTTTCATTAAAAAACGAAACAAATGAGCCCTGTTTATTATAAGATAAGTACATCAATCGAAAGAAAATTACGTCAACTTTATGCAAACGTACATATTTTTCCAAGTTCAACGTATAAAATAACTTTTTTGCGAGCGTGCGGATCAGTGCATTTGCATATCTATTTTCTCCTATGTATCTTTATGTACAAAGGGCTCTTATGCTCGTAGATTTAATAAATAAATAAATAAATAAATAAATATGGACAAATTTTATTTGATTCTGGGAGATAATATAAATATTAGCTAACATATACTTGGTTCGTAAAAAGTAGGCACTGAGCATTAAAAACTAGTGTGTATGAAGCTGCATATCGCGATGGAATGCCATCAACTGTCGTAAGCTCGTGTCGTCGGGACAGTGCTGATGCTCCCGAACGACCGAACGACTGACGCAGCACGTCTCGGTTAAAAAAAAACACAAACAGAAGACCGAAAAAAAGGAAAAGTGCACCGGAATAAAAACGAGGCAAACGGGAGACGCGCGCATAGGACGCAGAGACGAAAGGCGAGAGCAGCAGCGGCAGCGGCGAGCGAGAGAGATTTTACGGTCGGTAGTTCGAAGTTGGCGCCCGAGGATAATGGCCGGGGCGCGTCACTCTCCGAAAATTACGAAAACGGGGCGCCCTCAGCAGCGCCCGAGCGCGCCCGTGCACTGATTGCCGCAATTATCGAATTACCCCTTGCGCGCGGAATTAACGGCTGCGCCGACGACGAGCGCCGACCACTGCTGCTGTTGTTCAGTTGCCGTTGCTCTCTTTCGCGTAAGAATCGTAGAAAGTACGCGCGCGGCTCCAGTTCGCTTTTTATGACATATATTTCGCGTGTATTGTGCAGCAGTGTGTGCTCTGCCAGCCGCGGTCACTGAACGCAAAGCTTCGGATGGCTCGCAGCAGGACACAGCTGAAAGGTTATGTGTCTAAGCGCGCGGCAGTTGGCTGGGGTGCACTCGGCGGCTGACAGAACGAATTTCGAATCTCTTTTTTTTCTTTTAGAAATTAGGGGATGCATTTTATGTGCAGCACTCTTAGTTCTTTTGTCTACTGGCGAAGTAAATTGTTTCAAATTGTTTGCCGAAAATTGATATATAAGGTAGGCCCAGTTAATGTGGTCACCTGGACTTACTTAAATACTTTGAAATAATATATCCCAAGAAAATTCTTTACATTTTTCGAGCTAGAAAATAATAATACTTACTAATTATCTAAGCATTGGAAATAATGTTAAGTGTTATTATAAAATCTATAAGAACTTCATGTTTGAAGTCAAGCTTTTTAGAGAAATGTTAAAAGATAAGTATCTAAGGAAACAGGCGTTTTCTCTAACGCAAGATTATATCATTTACAAGTTAATTAAAATTTATTTTTCAAAACACAGTAGAACTATGGACTTTGCAGTGTCCAGTGTTAAATAAATAAATAAATAAATACCAATTATGTAAGTCAATTCATAAAAGTAATATCTTCTATTATTCATGTAATAGAAGAGATTCATCATTGATTGTACAGTAAAAGGTAGTGGACAGTAGCAGTGTTGAATCCTTTTAAAATAAGGCAGCGGTTCAGAGCGATCTGGGAACAAGTCAATATTGAGACATCTTTTTCGGAATTTTTCTACTTCGCTCTTTTTAAGAGTGCTCTTTCAAAGAGCGATTTCCTTTTTAATCTCAATAAGAACGGTCCAACAGAGAGCAATTCTATTGCCTCTCAGTATACAATCGGTCTTTATCAGAATCATTCTTTAAAAGAGCGATATTCATGACTCCCTCCAGTATATTGTTCTTGCCACGAGTTATCTTTTTAAGAGTTTTTCTCAATCACTCTTTGCAAGAACGCTCCTATAGAGAGCGATTCCATTTGCTCTCAGTATACAATCGCTCTTTAAAAGAATCATTCTTTGAAAGATCGATGTTCATGACTCCCTCTGTCATATCGTTCTTGCCAAGAGTTATCCTCTAAAGAGTTTTTCTCAATCACTCTTAAAGAGAGCGTTCTCATAGGAAATTGAAAAAGATGCACCTCGAGGGAAAAGTTGGAAAAATGTACCTCGCAGAAATGGTTGGAAAACACTTATCTTAGTGTATATATATGGCAAATTTTCGTATACATGGTTTTATGGGGTCGCTGATTACGAATCGAGTGATATTCGATCGACCTTACAATGAATCGTGCTCGGCACGATTCTTTTCGTGGATTAATATCTCTTGCTCCGAGCAAGAACAATTGACATCAGGCCCAAGAGAACCGTACCCGGCACGATTCTCCGTTCTCCAAGAATAGTTTTGCTCTCAGTTGGAGTGATTTTCGATCGACCTTACAATGAATTGTGTCCGGCATGATTCTCTTCTTAGAGATATAACTCTTGCTCCGAGTAAGAGCCATTCACGTCAGATCCAAGAGAATTGTCCCTGGCACGATTCTCCGTTATCCAAGAATAGTTTCGCTCTCAGTCGGAGTGATTTTCGATCGACCTTACAATGAATCGTGCCCGGCACGATTTTCTTCGTAAAGAAATAGATCTTTGCTCCGAGCAAGAACAATTGACATCAGGTCCAAAAGAATCGTGCCAGGCATGATTCTCCGTTAGCCAAGAATAGTTTCACTCTCAATCGGAAGGATTTTAGATTGAGCTTACAATGAATCCTGACCAGTATGATTCTCTTACCTAAAAATTAGCTCTTGCTCCGAGCAAGAGCGAAATTTGGCAGGCGCAAGAGGATGCCAAGAGAGACTTTTTACAAAACTCTGAACCCCTGAAATAAGGGATGGTGTCGGAATTGGTGGTATACCCTGTACTACATTCCATTATTGCGAACATTTTTTAAATTTTTAAACTGTTGCAACGACAGGTCAAATTTCTTTTTTGTTTATATTTTGAGCGTTCGCAATGGAGGTAATTTTTATTAAAATATAGGGAAATTGTTCACGACAATGGAAACTGTCATTTAATTGTAAACGTTGAAATCGTTCAATTATACCAGGTAGTCTTATAGCGTCTGCTTACTGTAGATACCGATTGCAAAATTGAAATTCATTAAAAAGTACAATTTTTATGTTCAAAAATATAAGTTGTCTAATTCTGGGTGACCGTTATGAAATCCTTTAAGAAGAAATTTAAGCCTATACCTTGTATTTAATTATATCTACTTCATCAAACCAGGTATCGGTACATTGCTCGCTTGTTATTGTTAACCTAAAGTACTCAAATTAATTTTGATAATTGAGTTCCATCATAAAATAAAGTTTTTACGCCCGAAAAATCGTAAATCTCCAATACCGGGTGAATACGCCGCTGTAAGTCTGCTCGCCACTCAAAGTTCAAAGCCCCACGCAAAATTTCGTCTAGGACAACGAGAACGCCAATAAGCTGCACCAAACCTTACAGAGAAAAGGAAGTCAACGCGCGGCAAATCGATTCGTAGCCCGTGGCACGAGACGAAATCGCTCTCTTTCTTTCTCTCCATCACGTGGCGGATCGTTGCCCCCGCGCGCGCGACGACGAGCGACTGTATATACCACACAACTCCGGGACATTCTTCGAGCCTAATTGCTCGTAGAGAATCGTCGAACTACAGCCGCGGGCGGACGCTGCGAACCACGCCGACCTTCTGGAAGTCCGCGCGCGCGCGCGCGCGTAAGAAGCACATAAAACAAACCGCCTGTGCAATATAATACGGCGGCGGTGCATAAAACCCAGCGAGACGTGGGATGTGCACGTACAGTGTGTAAGGTGGGGATTCGACGGCGAGGATAGATGTAGAGGAGAAGGAAGGAAGTCAACCCCCCGATTATACTCTTTCTTATACTTACTTGTTTCGCTCTCGGACTTGAAACAAAAGAAGATTGGAACCGCTAATTTTCGATTGCGACAGATGCGACGACGGCGCGGCGCTCGGGCAGGTGTTTCCAGCCGCTGAGCTCGAGACGAGCGCGCTCGTAGACTGTAAAAAAGAAGGACGTTTCATGGTAATTTGGAGGAGTTGATGTAATTGTTCTAAATTCTTCACGGTCATTTCCTTTTTTTGCACTAATTCGATCTAAAGATTAAATTTTTAGAAACAAAAAATAGATATTCCCATAAATAAATTAGACGATTGCTCCACACTTATTGGATGTGGGATGCAGGTACCCTAAAGGAATAATATTTATTTTTTTCTTTCATTCTAATTTACAAACCAATAAATGCAAAAATTTATATCCTTATGTCCACGTCTACCTAACATCATCTTATTTCCTACAACAAATTGAGGCATCCCCCCTCCCCCTCCGTTAACCTTTATTAACTGCTAATCTTTCTTTTTCTGCCACGCGCGATCGCTGCAAATTGCGGCCGCAGCAGCGTTAGGGACGCGCTCGCTCACGCTCTAAAAGGATTTCTGATCAGGCTAACCGTAATAAACTTTCCAGCTGCAACCTTCTGCTTTTCTCTCTTCTCTCTAGCGATCCACCTCTCCTTCTCTCTTATTCTTGATACTTCAGCATAATTTAATTACGCGCGAGCTACAGTGTCAGACAGTCATCGGAAGTTCAGTATCAGCGCAAGAGCAGCAGCTCTCGAGGCTCTATATATATATATATATATATATATATATATATATATATATCAATGCGTCGTATATGTATATACGTATCCTGTCAGAGTAGAGCGCAAAGCGCACGGGAAAAGAGAGATATAGGCGAAAGGACGACGGCGCGCACAAAAAGCTCGTGTGCGCGCCTCGCAGCTTTTCCCTCAGACGTGTATAGATATAGACGCACAAGGAGGACGCGATATAGAGGGAGTGGAGAGAGCAGAGCAGCGCCAGCAGCAGCCTTTTCGAGGTCGAAGGAAACTCACGAGATGAAAAAGGAAGAGAGCGCGAGAGGGCGGCTGCTGCTGCTGCAGAGGCAGAGAAGAGGCTGAAAGGGAGGAAAAAGTGAAAAAGGCGCTGCGCCGTCCTCTCTCTCTCTCTCTCTCTCTCTCGTTTGCTATGTGTGTGTAGGTATATGCAGGTGTGGCGTATATAGTCCGTGCTTGCGGAAGAGGGTTGCAAAGTAGAAGAGGCCAGAGTCGAGTAGACGCTGCGAGCTGTGCCTGCCTGTGTGTGCGTGCGTCGGTGGATACATACTTATCCTATTTACGCTTATGTATGGGGCTTAGGTTTACATAATGCATGTACATGTTGTGATTTTCTTTTCGTTTTTTTTTCAGAGCGCTCTTCTTTACTCTTGCCGCGTTTTTTTACACAGAGGAGAAGCGTATATACGAGGGAGGATTTACTTTTTCGTATAAACTCATTATGTAGAATTGTGCGTATTACAGCATGAAACGGGATGAAGAAAAATTGTATGCTCGCGGTAAATAAATTCAGAGATGTATGTCTGCGTGTAGATATTGTGCGTAAAATGTTGTGCTTTGATGTGATACTTTTTCTTTTGAACTTGATCTTTTCGTGAATTTTTTATATTTTTAAATTAATGAGCGTTCCGGTTGAGTTAAATCAATTAAAGTGTATGAAAGAAATCAAGCTTTTTTAAAAATGCTACACTTAGTTATTATAATGCATTATGTTTATATTGTATTAAAATTAGTAAATTATTTGCGTAAATTTATTGTGTCTTCTCAAAGATAAGTACATAACAATAATCATATAACTTTTGAAAGAGAAGCAAAATTATAAATCTTAAGTTACTTCTTGCACGATGCTACATATATAATATTGTATTAATTATTCGCCAGGCTTTATAATAATTTCTTATCGATTTTCACATCCTAAATAGTACGAAAAACTTTATCTGCAAACTGAAATTATATTATGCAAATTATTTATTATATAATATAGAATTAAGATTTATGAATAATCAATTTCTCTTATTCGCATTTTCACGTTCAGTTTTGGGTACAGGCAAATAACTTCTTGGAACCTTAATGAATAACATTTTTTAAAATAAATTTGAATTTCTAATGTTCTTTACAATATTTACCCTTAATTTATTCTTGAATTTCCATGAACAAAAATATTTATTATTCAAATTCTCATAGCAAAATCGTAATCTGCTTTAAATTTCTGGTAGAATATGTGATATAATTTATAATTATTTTTGGTTAATGACCGAATCAAATCTATCAAAGTGATACTAACTGATATTATCAATACAATATATAATTAATTTCCACGGGATTCCCTTGCTTTTTATTTATATTATCTTAAAGGAGCAAGCCACTTTTGACACTCGTAAAAAACATAAATTTTGCACATGTTTAAATTATTGGTAAATGTATTATATTTTGAAATAAAAAGTTTCAAATTTTGTATTAATGAAAAAGAAAACACCACTGCTAACTGACTTAGCAGAATGCTTTCTCTAAGAGAGATACTGATTAATTGACTTAAGGAATCTTATAATGAAAATTCGCAATTAATAAAATAATGCTATAATTAATTCATTAGTTACAAGAGTTTACGCAAATAAAAAATTTAAAGTATTAAAAGACAAAACAAAAAACTTTTCGATTTAAAATCTTTTTTTGTCACACTTGCATGAAAACGCGTTTTTTCATGCCCATATAGCGGGACTAAAGTGTCCGTTTTCCGACCGACGGGCGGAAAAGACTTTTGCGCCCGCTGTAGCGTCGGTAACGACTTTTGTGCCCACTGGCAAATTAGCCGGCGCAAAAATAAATTTTCGAAAATCAGCCCTAAGCGAGTTTAGGCGTCCCTAAACATCAAGTGCCATCCGGATGATACCTGTTCGTGGTAAAAATGAATTTATCATCGTTACAAAGCTTTTTCTTTGAGAAAGTAAAAATTATTAATGTGCAAAAAGTATGCTTTTTTACGGGTGTCAAAAGTGACTACAGAATTTCATAATAATTTTAGTGTCTAATAAAAGGAGGATGTCCCTAGTGGCCCCTCGAAGGAACGTATGCTATCAACACCATAGTTTAAAGCTCGTTTAGAAATGAATTTTACAAAAAAAATTAATACCTTTAAGAGCACGTTCTCAGTAGCGCATACCGCGGGGGTACCCGTGCATAAGCATCACAAAAACGGCCTAATAAGAGAATTTTTACATTCCATGAGACTTGGTTTGATTAACATTTAACAAAACATTGTTTCAGAAAAAGTTTACTGTCACTTAAACTATTTTTTTAATAATAATTATATAGGCTTGCACATGGGTATCTGTGCGGTATGCGCTACTGAGAATAAGCCCTAAGTGCGGAGAAAACTGAAAAAAATAATATCTACGGATTTGTCCCATTTAAAGTAATGTAAAAAGTCTAACCATACTCGGCAATTTCTACTTATTTCTACGAATTTTCACCGCGCTTTACTCCACTTTCCTGCCATTTAAGGTGGTTCATGCATCAATATGCGCCTAAAATATGAAAATTTATATGATAAACTGTTTTCATATTGTAATATGAAGGTCTCATTTTGGCCCTTAAAAGATTTCAGGGGAACTTAGCGATATAAAAATTGCAAAGAACCGATGAACCTACAAAGTTACAGCCAATTGTTTACAAGTCAATACTCGTATTTTTGTAAATTCGTAGGTGTACAAGTATAAACTATTGGCTATAAGTTTGCAGGTTGATCGGTTTTTTGACATTTTTAATTAATGACATTTATTTGTTAAGTTGTAATTATTTAAATATGCGTTAATTTTTTCATAATAATGCACATATTTAGTATTACGGTCTATATCTTGTGATTTTAAGCCTATTGAATAAGCTACAGATGCTGAGATTCACAGTTTCTTTAAAAATCCGGGACCCATGGCCCTGGTCCTGTCCTAGTAAGTGATACCATAGCTACGTAAATAATACAATAAAATATGATATAAAAATATAATATATAAATATCCAATATTTCTTGTTATGAATTTCATACGAAAGAAAATATAAAACCGGTACCTTAAACTACACCTAAATGCTAGCGAAAACAGAAGAAAAACCCTAAAGCTCGAAATAGTTTCAGTAGAAAAACGCATGCTCTAAGCAGGCGCAGACCTGCTGCGACGGCTAGGCGAAGCCTGGAGTAGGCAGCGGCATCACGGATGACGAGAAGCAGAAGCAGAAGTAGAAGCAGAAGCAGCAGAAGCAGAAGAAGCACGTACATACATAAAGGCGAGAGAGATAGAGAGATAGAGAGAGAGAGAGAAAGAGGGAGAGGCGAAGGCGGAAGCCAGTCGCGCCGGGCGACTACCTAGAGATAGGTATAAAGGCTAGAGAGAAAATGGTAGCCAATGGCGTCGCCGCGCGCTCCACGGTATTGAACGTCTCCTGCCGCGCTGTATACCCCCCGGGTCCAGAGTCTCCACGGGTATATCCCACTCTCTCTCTCTCAGATTACTTTTCTCTCTTCGTCTCTCGCGGCGCGACTACCGTCCGTGCAGCTGCACCTTTCTGGTCGCTCCTCGTCGCCTCTCTTCCTTCTCCTCGATCCTTTGCCTCCCTCCACCCGCTATATACAGCAGCACCGACGGCCCCACCCCGCAGTCTCGTTGACGACGACGACTACGACGACGACCGGCCCACCCCCTCTTTCTCTCTCTCTCCCCTCTTTCTCTTTTCACGTCCTCTTTCACGGTTTACACTATATCTGGTTGCGCGCGCGCGTTCGCGATCTATCTCGCTCTGGCCGCGCGCGCTATCGGTCGCTCGCTATCCCTCACCCGATCCTCTCTTTCCTCTCTTTTTCCTCCAAGTCTACTCTTCGGCCTCGCTATCTGTCTTTTTATCGTGATCTCGCTCTTTGTCTCTTTATCTCGTTCTTTTTCTCGCTCGTTTATGCGGTTTTCGTTTTGCTCCATTTCTCGTGGACTGCATCGTGGTAAACGTGTTTTGTCAGAATTTTGCAGAATTTGTCAGAAGTATGGATTCTAACTTATATATATGTCTATACTCAAAGATCTACAGTTTCTGGTCAGCTAACTTTCTTCTTTAGCTTTTCCGATCGGTATCACACAATGGTGAATACATTTTGAGTTAGTTAACCATTATTTTTTTAATTCATTAAACTATTTTTTTTTAAATAAGCTATTGAGATAAGACTTTGTTTGAAAAAATTCTTAGGAGCTAACTGAACTGATTATGACAACATTTTTATAAAGAGAAAATACTTTTTCAAAATATTTCAGAATTCGTCAATCAGCCCTAATCAGTCGCCAGCTATCAGAATGAAATTGAAACAAATTTCAGAACTTATGCTTATAACAAATTCTACCGAAATCTGACAAATCACTTCCAGCAGCATTGATAAATTACTCTTTACCATTATTTTCAACTCTTTCAAAGAATTCCAACCCTTAGCAGAATCTGTCGTGCGCTATTTTCTAATTCTCCGCATCTCTTCCATTTTCTCCTATTCCCTCTATTTTGACCTTTTACACTCGTTTCAATCTCACTTCCACCCGCAGCTGCATCTGACCATCGCGTAGCCGTGATCAGAGATCTCTCCCATGTCGCATTTTCCCCTCTATCTCGCTTCGGCCGCGGCGCTCTTCTCCTACTGTCTCTCGCAGTCTCTGCGCTCTCGGCTTCCTGTCCTCTTCAGCTGCAGCCGCGCGCGCGAGCGGGGTGGAAAAGATCTCTCCACCTCTATTCCTCTCTGGGCTCGTTTCGCCCGTGTCGTTTTCCTCTCCTTCGTTTTTCAACCTCTCTCTGTCTCTTTCTCTGCCTGGCGCAGAGATAACGACGAGGGGGAGCAGGAGGTGGTGGAGGCACTTTTCTCTCTCTCCTCTGACCTCGCTGAGCTCTGGCGCGCGGCGCGGGGGGCGAGAGAGAGAGAGAGAGAGAGAGAGAGAGAGAGAGAGAGAGAGAGAGCGAGCCATCTCTCTCTGTCTCTGCAGGCTGCTGCTGCTGCTGCCTCCTGCCTCCCTTTCCGCGTCTCGCGCGCCATCCGTCTCCTTTACTCACTTCGCCTTGTTTTCTCTTCGCCCGGCTCGCTCTCTCTCTAGGCTCTATACTTTTGCCCCCTCCCGCTCCTCCTCCTTCTACTTTTTTTTTGTAGCGACTGTGTACGAATGCTCGCGGTCGGTCTGTCTTGCGCGCGCGAGGAGTTTTCTTCCTCGAGGTCCTTTTTTCCTCGCCGCCCGTTCTCTCCTTTACTGCCGCCGATTTTTTTTTTGTTCTTCTTGCGGAGGTCTTTTTGTTTTCTTTATCTTCGTCAGACGTCAGGTCCTCTGGCGCGCTTCGCTCGCAGTCGTGCAGCCCGGGCAATCTGGAGAATAGCTTCGAACAGTGACAAAGGATACGATTAGAACTTTCGGAAGATTGTTGTTGGATTCTTTTTCTTTTTGTGCAGTCGGATTTGGCTTGGTTTGGATTGGAAAAAGGTTTTATAGGCGAACTGTAAATATTATTTGGAATTCATTTTCTGTTGAATGATAGTAATGATTCATGAACTTCATACAAAACGATGTCAAATTTAATATTTATGATGCTAACAGTGATTATTATCATGACTACCTACTAATGCAAGCAAGTAATACAATTAGGTATATTACAAATTTGTACCATTATTAAAAGCACAGAACGACCTTATTTAACGAAAACCGTATAACCGATGGGAAAGCTATAAAAGTTTGTAATTACATTTTATACTGTACAAGTACATGTAAGTAGATATATACCCGGAATAGCATGGCACTTGTTTGGACAAAAACATTAATTGATTGGAATTAATTAACTTTTCCATCAATAAAAAGGATCGAATTTTTCTTTTTAATGTATATGTGTTATAAACAGTAGTATAAGTTTCATTGGATTTTCATATAAACCACCTGGAAACTACGGACTATCCATTTAATAATAACGAATAATTTTGCATTTCTTTAACGAGGTATATGAAATTGAGTCAACTTAGCGATAAAAATACTTTTATGTAACATCAATAGGCAATTTAAGTATTCTGCTTCCTCCTAGAGGAAGCTTTGTGATGGTAAAAGACAATTTAGCTAAAAACATGTTAGAAACATGTTTTGAGATACTGGGAATCAAAATACACTATTTTTAGAAAATGTCTGTATGGATGTGTGTTGTGTGTCTATGTGCGTCTGTCTGTGTGTGTCTTCTGCCTGTGTGTGTGTGTCTCTCTATGTGTATGAGTGTCAGTGTGTGTGTATGTATGTGTGTGTGTGTCTGCGAGTGTGTGTGTGCGTGCGTGCATTCGTGCGTGTGTATGTGTGTTTGTGTGTGTGCGCGAGCGTGTGCATGTGCGTGTGTGTGTGTATGCGTGTGTGTGTGTAGGTATTGATGTGGATCAACATTACTCTAAATATACACGGTGAAAATTAATGTTTCGAGGCTAATCTTTTTTGTTTTTTTTAAGAACGGCGGCACAAAAAGTTCTTTTTTGTTTCTCGATGATTTTTTGTTTTTTTAGCCGTTTTTCAATTTTTGAGATTTAGTCTCTTTTTTGATATCATAGAAATAATATCATCGATTGAGTGATAATTCATTTGAAAGAGCATAAAATTATCTATCTTTTCTCACCCGAAATTTTGAATAAGCTATTTCCCTTGTTTTTTTTATTCACGAAATCGTCATGTTTTTTCAAACGGTTATATCTGTAAAATATAAGAATAATAATTTTTGGAATAAATTGAGATAATTAGGAATATGGATAAGAATATTGTGTAAAATTTGTAAGACTATCTTTTTCTTTTGAAGGGAAAAAAATATTTTTGTAACAAAAATCGATTGTTATTCAGTAGAGAATACTGGAGTATATCTGCAGCAGTTGAAACTTTCCAATACGATTACTTTTTAATATCTTTTGAATGAGTTCTTTGTCCAGATCACAACGATCTTTATATTTCGAGATATTTGAGTTTATGTATTTTTTAAAAATGTTTTATCGATTATTCTCGAGAATGACACGGTCATGTTTTACCAAACAGGGCTCATTTTTTTCGTTTTTTAATGAAGATTCGAAATTGAAAAGAAATGTAAAGATTCAGCGATAGTTTTCGTTTTTCGATAAATTACCTATCTTCTACAAGCGCAAATTTAAGATAGGCTCTTTCCCTTCTTCTGTTATACACGAAAAATGTCATATTTAGTTTAAACGGTTATATCTCGGAAATCTATGATGGCAAATCGTTCACAAAATTTTAGATGATTAGGAATTTAGTAAATCTACCTACTAACTTCAGTTTACAGTTAATTTAAATATTTAAATAAATTTATTAAATTACGTACAGAGAAAAAATTTCTGTGATAAGGATAATTACCTATCGTTCTGTAATTTTAGTAAAAGATTATCTTTTGTTAAACCATCCATGATAAAAAAGCTCACCCTTTTTGAGGTATTATGTAGAAGAGATGTAGCAATTTAAAATAAATTTATTAGAATAAATAATTTCATATTGGAACAATTAATTTAGTCTGAGAAAGTTAAGTGCCAATGAATTGGCATCGGTTTCTTTATTGTAATAAAGATATTAGCAATTTTATTTCTCTTTTGTTTTTAACTACGCTTCATTCGCTAAAGCAGTCATGATTCAAACTAAATAAAATAAATCACATCTTGTGTAATTGAACGTAAAAGACTCCAAACCACGTGTATAACGACGACATAGTAGTTCAATTTGCCCTGAAAGTAATAACATATATTTGCAGCATATAAGATATGCTGCGATCTTATGATAGAAGATAGAACGTGCATCGAAAAATTTCTGATCCATATTGTATAATTTAAGCAGATATTATACTTATATTAAATCTATATACTATATTCTTCTTCTTATTATTATTATTCCTACAATATTATTAATTATTCAATAATCATATAAATTAATGCATTTATAAACTTTTATATTCAATACTTATAATAATATATTTGTATGTCGCTAGTTTTAAGACTTCTCCGAATACTCATAAAGAGTAAGTTTTTATTTTTGGGCTTCCGCCTCTTATCGCTTTAGGTCTCATGTAATATTCGAATCTTTCTTAAGCGTGTTTATTTTATCCGCACTCTAGCACATAAAGAAAACGTAATATGTAGTCAGTTCACCAAGATTGCTCAACTGAAACACATCTCTCCGTACAATATATATATAATATGCTTGCATTTTCTACTGCAAATTGAATTAATTTATCTACAAGAAATTGTTTTCTCTCAATTTAGGTAATACGGAAAAGCACTTTAAAAATAGACTTTCAGTACCTTCAAAAAGCTTACAGTAGTAATTACAAGTCAACAAATTAAACTATCATTCTCTGCATATAGGTGGCACAGTACCGCACAAATTAGACCTCCACGACAATCTACTATCTATAAGTCGCGCGGCATCTTTGACGCTCCGGCCATAGAATCGTCTGCGACCTCGACGATCGAGAAAAAGAGAGACCGCTCGCGTGCGATCCTTTGACGGGGGCACCTTTCGCCGCCGCCGCCGCTGCTCTGCCCTCGCCGCGGGGACGATATCCGCGTTCGCCCGCGGACCTCCTGCGTCTACTCCGCGTTGGGTACTGCGATATTAATGAGCGGATCGCGAGACGGACTTTGGCCATTTGTCTCCCTTCGCCTTTATTCCTCCAGCGGCTTTTCGTATTTTTAGAATGGATCTTTTTGGGCTTTTGTTTGTAGTATAGATATTGATTTTTAGTGTATGTTATTTATAACTTAATTTTAAAAGAGTTTGTGTTACATTCTATACTACAGAAGTGGTATTTCGTTCTATTTATTATCGTGCTCAAGGGAAAAATTTGTAACCCTTACACAGGTATTTAATAGTATAGCCATTCTCAATATTAATTCATTAATTTAAATCTAAAAGATGAATTAAATTCGTTTGCATTGGTGAAGTAGAATGGCGATTTGAAATATTCATTCATTTTAGAATCGGAAAACTTTTGTACTCGATTCATTTTTTTAACGAAACAATTTTTGCTGATTTATTATTTTTACTCGTTGCAATTTTTACCCAACTCAAATTTGAAATATCAATATAGGTATACGTCCCATTTCTGCCAACTTGGAGTATCTGCAATCTACTTCTTTATGGGGAATACTCAGTATATCATAATTTAAAACTCATATTCCTCCCGAAAGTGACTATATATTGAAAATTTACTATAAATTTACTATAAATACTATAAAGAAATATTGCAAATGTATTTAAATAATTAAATAATTTAATTATTTTATAAATATAAAACTCATAAATTCAACTTCCCGATGCGATTAATCGTGATGTTTTTAATAAAGTATATTAGTTCTGTATGAACGAATGTTATGAGCTTTATACATTTATACACATATAAAAATACATTTTGTTCAAAGTATTATGATTAATTTAAACCTCAAAATTTTAATCTCGATTCCCTTATGAATTGGAAAGCTGAAAGGAATCCAATTTTTTTATTTATTTAAATTTTTTTTATTCAATTGATTTAATAGTAAATATACCATTTTTATATACTCAACTACGATGCAAACTGCCATAACGCCAAATACAATGGTTCAAATTTTTAATTTCTTACTAATTACGGTCATCTACTTCAATAGTTCGAAACAATGCATCACTTTTATTGGTTTGAAATTAATAATTTGAATGGGTCCTGACTGATAGATTTTGTTTAAATTTTTTATCGAGCTTAGCGAAAATGAGCATTCGATCCAATGAAGTTGCAGTATTTCAAAAAACTTCAAACTAATTCAACAAGTTATTTGTTCCGTCGAGTATACATACATACATACATATTAACTATCTCAATTTGCATTTAATTTTAGGTTTAGAATTGAATCGACTAGATTTTGCAACCGAGCCCATATACTCCGATTACAAGAATATCTCTATAAATTCGAACTTCCAAGATATTCACAGTAATCGAAATCAACTTAAATCGATCATCCGAACCGCAAGACTCCCGCATAAAATCCTCGACAATATTTGCATGCACCGCCGGGTAGCAGCAAACTACAGAAGGGTGCAGCTTCCTAAGAAGCAAGGATCCGGTGCGCATCGGGAAATTATGAAAATTCGTTCGGAGCAGCTCGCCGGGCAGAAGAAAAGTATGTATAGATAGAGGGAAGGTATCGCGCACCTGCCGCCGCGACGCTATTTTCCAGGGACGCGTGCAGCTCGAGCGCAGATTAAGTTTAGAAGCGCGGCCGAGATTTATGGCAGCCGGGCGTCTCGCGCCGTAACGAGAGCAACTTTTTTTGCGGGCGCCCGGAGTTGCGTTCTTGGCCCACGGGCCTCGCGATTACCATAAGATTTCTCGCTCCTCTCTCTTTCTCTCGGCCAGCTGCAGCGGCAGCAGCTGAGATTTCCTTCTTATATACAATTTTGTATACGCTCGCAGGCGTATCAGCGCGCGCGCGCGCGCTCGCTTTGGCCTTATTACGCTAATGTCGTCCTCGGCGCGCGGCTTCTGCGCCTGCTTTTGTTTTCATTTTGTTTTTTCCTTCGAGGTGCTTGAAGTGTTTGCTTTGGCACATTTTGGGTAAAAGTGTGGTAATTGAAAGTGGTACCCAGTGTGGCTGCGACTGTGTTATTATATTGTTAAAAGCGAGGCATTGAAGGCAATGAAAAGAGTGGAGATTTGGAAATCACTCAATTTGTGTGAATTTTGACTGATTGTTCATGAAGCAGAAGTTACTTTGAAGCAAAATTTATCAAATTTATTTAAAAAACGGACTACTATATCTTATTATTGTGCATATTATTGTGTATTGTATTATTTAATTCGGAGAAATAAAAAAATTACATCAAAAGATAACTAATTAAATAACTAATTAATTAATTTTATTGAAAATAATTATGACATATGTATTTTATCACCAATGGAAACCTTTCCCCAGTAGCAACAGCAGAAAACATTAGACAACAGTAGCATCGCCGTAACAGGATAGTGAGATTAGCGGTACGAGGATTTCGGTGAGTAATATATTGCATATAATGTTTACATCGATAAAGTTCGATACTTGTAAAAAGTGCAACCTTGTAGTAGCAGAATCAGGTGCACAAACGGTGCGAGGTTTTAGGTAAGTAGCATATGCATTTTCTTTTACATAGGTAGTTTAATACTTGTAAAAAGTACAAGCTTTGGACTTAACCGACGTACTCGAGTGAGTGAGTGACTGTACTGAGAATTACGCTATAATGGACTGAGTGTGAGTGAGCGTGTGTGTGTGCGTGTGTGTGTGTGCGTGCGTGTGTGTGTATGTATGTGAGTGTGTGTGTGAGTGTGTGTATGAGTGTGTGTGTGTGTGTATGTGTGCGTGTATGTGTGTGTGTATGTGTGCGTGTGCGTGTGCGTGTGTGTGAGTGTGTGTGAGTGTGAGTGTGAGTGCGCGCGTGCACTAATTTCGTTCAATAGCCGGAGAGTCGTGGGGTCATGACGACCAATAATTTTGATCAAACATGAAATTTTCTGACAAGGAGAGTATCAGAAGTTTGAATCATGGATCTTGCTGAAACTTTAGACTGTTTCCTTGTACCCCAAAATGAAGACTGCATGGTAAGAAAGTCTTACCAATTATGAGATACAGGTGGAAACGTTAACATTGCGAGTATATCTATATATACACGATTTTGTTAACATTGGGTATCGGTGCAGCGTTAGACGCTCTTACCAGGTAAAGTCCTCATTTTGAAATACAAAGAAACATATGTCAAAGTTTTAGATCTGTGACTCAAATCCCTGATACTTTCCTTATTAGGCACACACGCCAAGAGAACTAATTATGATTTTCATGCAACATAAAAGAAATGAAAAATTACATGATTTAAAAGTAAAAGATGCCGTTTATTTCACGCTGGAAAGTGCATATTATGAGTGTACTTTTTACAATCAGGCACTGCTCCTTAAAAATTTTGTTACATTTATTTACAATGACTTGAGATATAATATACCTTGGTATTATACAACATATTGTTAACAAAATAAAACTCTAAACAAGTTAGTAAAGTTAACACAAAACAAAATTAAATAAACCAAGAAATAATTTAAATGTTCAATGAGTGCATTTATACACTAGTTAGCTCTACCTTAAAATTATTTTAAATAAATTTACATTATGATTAATCTTAACAAAATTTCAAATAAAAATTTAGAATCGAAGACCTTTGGGGCGAATAGAAACCCGTCGTGGGTATCTTTGCCATAAAAGGCACACGAAAAAACGTGGTTACTTAGCTTTTCTTAGGTTGCGTGCGGACTGAAGCGAGTAACATCGACACGCGAGCAACAACGACGAACAATAATTGGAATATTATTGCTAAATAACTAAAAAGAGGAATTATGAGAACAACAAAATTAATACGACTGAACAAAAAAATTATAAAAAGAAACGTTTAGAAAAAACACGGGCGAGATACGAGGTAGTTCAATAAGTCTTTAGAATAAAGTATAAAAACAATTTTTTTTGGGTAAATTTTTTTTTATTTTTCAACATAATCTCCTTGGAGCTCTATACACTTGGTCAATCGCTTTTTAAGTTTTTTTAATCCTTCAGAAAAGTGCGTTTTCGGAAGTTCCTCAAAATAAGCACTTACAGAGGCAATGACGTCTTCGTTGTCCGTAAATCTCTGTCCACCGAGCCATTTTTTCAAGTTTGGAAATAAGAAAAAGTCACTGGGGGCTAAATCTGGTGAATACGGTGGGTGTTCGACCAATTCGAATTTTAGTTCTTCAATTTTAGCCATTGAAACGAAGCATGTGTGAACTCGGGCGTTGTCGTGATGAAAGAGAATTTTTTTTCTCGCCAAACGTGGTCGTTTTTTTTTAATTTCTTCTTTCAGCTGCTCTAATAATGATGCATAATACTCACCAGTAATTGTTTTACCCTTTTCCAAGTAGTCAATAAGTATAATTCCACGTGCATCCCAAAAAACTGTAGCCATAACCTTACCAGCTGACTTTACGGTCTTTGCCTTCTTTGGAGCTGGTTCGCCTGTGGAAATCCACTGTTTGGATTGTTCCTTTGTCTCAGGAGTGTAGTGGTGTATCCATGTTTCATCCATAGTCACAAATCGACGAAAAAATTCCTCAGGATTCCGACTTATGCGCGCCAAAAGAGCCTCAGAGGCGACCACTCTATTGCGTTTATTCTCAGCTGAGAGCAAACGCGGCACCCATCTTGCCGATAGCTTTTTCATGCCTAATTTTTCATGTAGAATTGAAACAACTGCACCTATAGATATCCTTGTGGCCTCAGCTAATTCACCCACTTTTAATCTTCTATCCTTCAACACCATATCGTGGATTTTATTGATGATTTCGGGAGTAGTTGCTTCTACGGGCCTTCCTGAACGTGGTTCGTCACTTATTGAGGTACGACCACGCTTAAATTCATTTACCCAGTTATAAACCGTTGCTAAGGCAGGGGCAGATGTGCCATGAACTGAGTCCAATTCATTTTTTATCTCATATGGAGTTAAACCCTTTAAATGAAAATGTTTAATTACCGCTCTGAACTCGTTTTTTTCCATTTTTCTTAACAAGCAATTTTTTTTTTTCAATTGGTTATAAAAACACGTAAACTCAAAAGATGTGGACTGTGACTGCACCATATATCTAGTCGGGAGTGGTGCTGACTGAAAACAGATGATTTGGAGCGATTCGCGCGCCATCTGTTGGTCATTCTAAAGACTTATTGAACTACCCTCGTATGAAGATCGCGATCCCGAAACTTTACGACGTGGAAGGCGGCTACGCTCCTGCTGTCCCCTAGAAGTGGACCCGACGATGACCAGAAGAGACGTTGGGGCTGGCGTTTTCGTCGTCGTTGCCCAAGCCTCGAGCTCCGATGGCCCTACCCACTTCACTGCCTCGTGATTGGTTCTTTCGTCGTCGCCCTATTTCGGGATTTGAGAGCTGTCTCGCGCGATGTTGGTGGTTCTCTCTCGCTCTGTACGATCTTCTCTTTTTCCCTCCCAAAATCGCTCTCTTGGACAAAAGTCAAGTTGGCAATTACATAAATACACAGAAAAAAAATTTGTTAAATCTAAGTAAACGTTTCCTTGAATCGTACTAAGAAAAGATTTATTTGATAATAGTAAATATTTAATTATGTTTAGACTGGTATTCATTAATTCAATAAATATATACTGAATTTAAGAAATATTTACTTTGTTTAAGTAAATGTTTTCTTAGTACGATTCAAGGAAACGTTTACTTAGATTTAACAAATTTTTTTTCAGTGTATGGTAAGTCATAAGAAATGATAAATTTTTATCAAGAACAAAATGGAGTGTTTCGCCTAATAGGCAGATATTAAAAAATAGAGAGAAGGAGATGCGAGAGAGTGCATTTTGCATGATAACGATGTACTTAGCTTTTGGAATCCGCGGGCAACTACTTGGCTCTAGTTGCAAGGCATTTTAGACGTTTCAAGAGCGTCGGGGCTTATTGTTCTTTCGAGACGAAGACTCGCTTCCTTTATTTGGCTTTTGAATGTTGATTCGTACATGATATCCGTCGCAGAAAAAGGATTCCGTTAAAAAGTAAATCGAATTCTACGCAATATTTAATCTAATCGCCTTATTAATCAGAGCTTATGGTGGAGTGACTCATCTGCCAGTCTCTGTCAAGCAAGATTTCTTTTTGAAATAGGCCCTTTAATTTAATTCATACGCAAGTAGCTAGAAAAAGATGAATTATCTTTTCACCGCGTTACAGCACATCGAATAAATGTAGGGTCACGTTGCATCGACCCTATATGCTGCGAAGGATGCCGCTCATTTGTTTACTCACTTTACGCCCTGAAAGATGTTTGCGGTATTAAACAGCGATCTTATCACTAAAAATTTCTCTTAACTGCTTTAGCGGAATGCTTTCTCAAAGAGAAATGTTGAAAAATCATCTCCTGAAACTTGATCAAATTTCGAGTTCTACAGGGTTGATATTCTCCTAGTGAGCTAGCGTATTGAGACAAAGCTGTTACTCGTTATCTATGATTACATGTGAACATGCTGCTTAATATTGCGAAAAACCATCTGTTATTAGAAATTTGTGGAAATACTAACCTGAATGTATTAATTTTACAGTAAATAGTAAAACTATAAAAACTTATAGATTTACGAAAATAAAAAATTGCTAATATGTAATAAAAATACTGTATTCGGAATAGTTTTTGTGATAGTTGCTATTAGCAATCCGACAATGTTAAGAATCATTTCTTTATTATAATAGATAGATACAAAGACTAGGTTTTTTTGATACTCGATCTCAGGCTAGTAATTGTACAATAGATTTTTTACAATACATGTACTCATAATAACCATCGTGGTGCTACAGCGTCCCATGAGTTTACATCTCAAATTTGTTCTCGGTTAGTTTGTGTAATAAATAAAACATCAGATTATTTAATAGAAAAATATTTTAAAATTAAAACATTATTACAGAATTAAAAAGGCATACATTAAATGAAAGAAAATTATAACTATTTATGCCCAGAGTTTCTCATAGTTATCATTTCCATCGTCACATAACAGAACAAACGTAAATCAATACAAATTGTCACGCTGCCTTTCAAAACCTGCTGCGTCACGGCGCAAATTGCGTTATTGGTTTTTACTCACCGCAACTATACGTAGCCGCGAAAGTGCGCATACGCGTACACACGCGCGGCAATCAATCATAATACCCAGTAGTGAAATAAGTCCCAATTAATCTCATTATCGCGCCACAAAAGAGACGAAAAGTATCACTCAAAAGCGATTATTCTCCGGCGGCGGCGTCGGCATCGAAAAACCTGTCAGTCCTTAATCACATCGCGTCAATCAATAAGGAAGCTGGTGGTGCGCGCAGTTCCAGCTCGCGCTCTCGGCTCTCCTCTAACCGCAAGCGCCTTTCTCAAGCCCCTGCACCCGACGCAGCGCTTCTTGCTTCGCATGCGTCAGGCATATAGGTAGGCGCGGTGCGGCGCATGCAAGAAAAGTCCTCGACTACATCGGCAGCAGCGCACACACGCACACACACACATACTTACACACCGGAGTCTCATGTGCGCCAAGTGGCCGTTAATTATTCTCCACCGCGGAGGATTAAAAATACTTCGAAAAAGTCTTAACGATCGCCGCGCACCGTCTCAATCGTCGTCGTGCACTTTTCTACATTCCATCGCTTGCGCGCGAACTCCCATAATGCCGCAGCGCAGGGAAGAGAAGAGAAGAGAAGAGAAGAGAAGCCAGAGAGAAAACGATCGGGACCGTCCCTTTCCGCGAGAGAGAGAGGGAGAGAGAGGGAGAGAGAGAAGAGCCGAGAGGAGCTAAGAGCTCGTGTGTGTATGCGTGGTCCAGCAAAAGAGAAACAAGTAGTTAAATACGACTGTGCAGCAGCGCTGTGCGCGCGGAGCCGAGCGTGTATATAGCGTGAGAAAGTCCGCGGCTGAGGAATCGCCGCCACCGCTGTTGGTGCTTCTTCTTCTTCTTCTGCTGTTGCTGCTGCTGCTGCTGCTGCTGCTGCTGCTGCTGCTGTCTTTATACATACGTGCACGCGGGACGAGACGCGTGTTTCCAGAGCAGCGGCAGCGGCAGCATCGTGTGAAATCTCGGAGTGCGCAGTTGATACGAGACGAGCGATTTTCGACGTCGGCGGGGATCGAGAGGATCATGCACGAGCGGCAGATTAGCGGGCGCGCGCGAGTGCGGCTCTCTTTTCTTCCGCTCCTTTTTTTTTTGTATCGAGAGGGAGCAGAGGGATGCAGCGTATCGCGAGCGAGAGTGGAATTTCATTGATGTGGTAATGCACGCGCGCAGACTGCCGGGCCTATTCATTGATGGGAATTCGAGGGATTTTGCGGACGCGCCGGATTGAACTTTGTGCGGCGGTGGCTTTTCTCTTTTTTCGGGGGGCGGGGGGCCGCGAGGAATTTTTGGAAGTTAGGGTAATGAGAGGGAGAGCGATTGTCTGCGCACGTTTAATTGAGATTCGATGATTCAACGGTGGCGGGTAATGCGAGTGAGGGGTGTATATGGCTCGCTTGCATGATGCAGGGATATGAGGCGATTCTTCGACCTTTTTTGTGCACCGCCGAAGATTGCTTTGCATATGAGAAGAAATTTCGCGTTTGATTATACTATCTTTGACTTCTGCTGCATATATTCAAAATATTTTAGAGTAATTTATTTTGACTTAAACAATACGAATTCATGCGAGAACAAAGTTTCTTATTCATATAGTTCTTAATTAAGAAAGTATGGTTATTTCAGATTGGAAAATGGTATTAAGTAGTAACAGGTGGTTAGACAAGACAAGACAATTTTATTTCGTTGTTGATAGATTATGGTTTTTAGTAGCTATTTAAAACTGAAAAGTTTATAACCTTATCTATACAAATATTTCTCTATATTTTTCGTTAATTTTAGTTACTCCCTACTTCTTTTAAATGTAATTTAATGCTATCATCTAATTTTCGCCTAGGTCGAAGTTTCCTTTAGTCGTCTTTACTAAGGTGTCTATTATATTCTTTCATAACATCGATAGTATTAGGTTGAATAATTTGTCTGTCTCATCATAATGTTAATATTCCTTATTATCCATGTCCCATTTTGCTCCAAATATTTTTCTAATTACTTTATTTTAGAATACTTTTTTATTTTTTTATTTTTTAGTTAGAGGCTATGTTTTGTATCAGTACAAGGCCATCGCTAATATTGTTGTTTTTAAATTCTAATTTTGATATAGTAGAACAATGCAGTAGATACCTTTCGGTCGTGTATCTATTTTATAGTAGGTACAAACGTACAAACACTTTTACAGATATGGTGTTTATTTTTACGAAAATTCTTGACATCAATTACGATTGCAAAAATGTAAAAAATAGCATTATTCCAATAAGACAAGAGCCTACATTTCTACGAAACTATATATTAGTTAATACCCATGTTTGAAACTTAATCTCTTAATTATCGGCTGAATGAAAAAGTAAAGACCAATGATCGGCTTTATAAGCGCCCATAGGAAGATCGAACAGCCACTTATGCTCATGTACTGTTTTGCAGTGCAGGTACTTGCCAGCGTGGATTTCATGAGAAAGGTGCCGCCAACGCAGATGACTTGGGCAGGCCGGAGGCGTATGCTCCATTACGGAGATGAATCTTCTCTCTGAATAAAGGTTTCTCGCGCATTCTAAACTACAAGCACGTGGGGGTGGTTTGGTTTTGCATCAAACTTATGAAGAATTATTATGCCTGGAGAACGTGACAGATTGCATGTATGCTCTGTGCATAATCTAAATATGTAGAAATATCTAGAGAGATTATAATACAAATATAGATGTTTAATTAAAAAAAAATAAACATCCCTAACCGATGGAAATATTACGAAATATTACAGCTATAGCATGGCATTACCTTTAAGCTGTTTGTCATCGCTGTTCTTTAGTTTTCTGATTCGTTGCAAGGATTCAAAAAATTAATTATTTTTTAATTTTCAATATCCATTATAACTTTGACAAATGAAAGTAGTAATTTCAGTAAAATAAATTGGATAGATTAACATATTTTTATACTTTTAGAATTTTCAAATTCCAAAAATATTTCATTTTTCATATTAAGAAATGTTGTTCTAATAGTATACTATTCCTTTAAACTAACATACTTCTGTTTCCTAAACTATAGTAATGATTTTATTCTTTATAGCCAACCTTCAGGAGTATGATTTCTCATTCAAATGCACGACTACATTCACGCTATTATTCTAATATCCCTATTACACTTTACACTGTTCAAATCCCAGAAATCTTCCGTCCGCTCACTTCAGCATCCATTCCATGAAATTTTCAAAACCACCCCAATAAACGACTAGCTTCACCGAATAATTCATCCAAAAATCAATCGACCGCTCGTGCCCGACCTCGCCCGTGCTCGTATCACACCTAGCACCCCTTCAAACTTTCACGTCCCAGCCTTGTATAATGCAGGAGCACAGCTGATAGGGCCTCTCTCCCGTCCAACAGAGTATATAAAGAGCGCCGCGAGAGAGAGAGAGCGCGCAAGGGCCACGGCGCGCGATAAGGGAGGCAAGATCGAGAGGGCAAAAGAGAAGAAGAGAGGGTTGGAAGGAAGAAGAGAGGGCTGACGCTGGAAACGGTAATATATCAACCCCTTGTCGTCCTTTCGCGAGGCAGCTACACGCGGGCCCGTCCCTGCAGAGCGAGCTCTCCTTTCTCTCTCTCTCTCTCTCTCTCTCGCTCTCTGTCTCCCTTCTGGTCACTCGCGTCCACCCACCCTTTCTGGGTTCACTCGTGCGCGGGAGGGTGGCCGGCTCTTCTTCCGGTGGCGGCTGCTGCAGGCATCGAGAAGGTACGGAGAATCGATAGTCACCTCCGAGCGCGCTGCACTTTGCTCTCCCCGTGGACTTGGTATGTGCGGACCTCTCGTCACTGTATCCAGAGGATGAGTAGCAATTGTGTTTTTCAATATTAAGAACGTAGAAACCTTGTTATAGAGATGAGAGAATACGAAAATTCTTTTAAGAATTTCTAGGTAAACGATTCAATGGCGTAACTGTAGAGATTGAACATGCGACTTTATTAAAAAATTGTAGGATCTTTTAAATTATTAGGTAAATGAGCTGACTCTTTTGCTAGATATTTTTTCGCTAGAGTTGTGAAACTTTTTGTTAAAGTGGAGATTATTTGTTACCAAATTCGAACACCTAATCGCGGTCCCTGACATATTTGTCATTATTCTAGCCAAGTAGTTTTCTCAGGTGATATACCCATTATGTAATAGCTCCTCCGTCATGCCATATATTAAACTTTTGTTCTCGATCAAGAGAGCGTATTTTTTTCAGGTAGCAGGACTTAGATTGCATTTAATTAATCATTGTGTGATGCCAGAATCGTGTAATATGATGACTCGGAATATTTCTTTAGTTTGGAATACTTTCGTATACAAAATATGTCTATGTTGTTGCCCAGTAAGTTCGATTTGGCCTAGATCTAGCAGTATAGAAATATTGACAGCTTGCTTGTCATCTTGCAGACATGTATGTATATATTACGCCGTATGTTTTGTAAATCACTGAGTTGAAGTAAGAAGTCTCAAAGATCGTGGTTACTTAGGGAAGATGAGTAAGTCGAGTATAGTTTGGAAAATTGTCCCCAATCATAAATAAACAGTAAAAAGATTTATTAAAGTTATTTATTAATATTATATTTTATGTGGATTACATTTATTCTGAATAAATCTTTTTTTAAGTTATAAATAATAGTGCATGTTCACTTGCTTTTCTAGGAGTCACTTATCGAGGTTCTTCACTAGAATATTATTTATTTTTTTTAAATAAAAAAGTCGCTGTCAATTCATTGGCACTTACAAGGAGAGTGTCATACCTCCGGGTCACGAATTTTAATGGAACTTTGAGAGGTGCTTTCTGGTATTTAAACATGAAGCCTAACACCCGTAGTTCATTCTAATGGACCCTTATACTCGAGATATAAGCTTTATTACTCTGAATATACGTTACTTTAGTTAAAAAAGGTACCTCGTCTAGTGATTATAACTATGTATGGGTTAGCCCTAGAGAATACTGTCCAAAATATAATAAAAGTAGGTGGGGAGATCTTTAATTTGAGAGATGTAACGTTAATAAATATTATTCAGAGCCAAAGATATTAGCAATTGAACATAGTGACTTAAAATGGATTAAAAATCAACGATATTAAAACAGTTCAATTCTCTTCCAATATTCATGCATTTTCAGTTACTATCTTTTATTAATAATAACTTTTATAGCTCTTCTGCAAGGCAGCAGATGAACGTTAAGATTTATAGGTTCCTACCTCAATTTCAAAGCTTTTTAAGTGCATTTATGCACTTTTTTCATAAATTTGGTACAAAAAATGATTAAAACTTTATACAGTGAGGCAAAAATACCTTTAGTAACTTACCATATTACTAGAATAGAAAGTCAACCATATCCGTGCTATCAAAAAATTTTTTTTCCGAAGTAAAGAGCCATATGCGTCAAATTTTAACAAAAAACAAGCTATCTTTGAATATTTTTCTAGACTCTAATTTTCGATGATTTTTCAAAACCCAAAATTTTTTTGAATCAGTGTTCTGAATAGAATCTAAATAAAAATTGGCAAGCGTAAATATATCTAAATAAAGAAACTGATCAAGTCTCGATATTGTGCAATTTTTCTATCATTTGAAGTGGCTTATGTCGTAGTTTGATGTAATGTACTTCCAGTAGTTTCCATTATGGTGATTTGTACATAATTTTAGTTAAAAGCTGATAACAGACCGTTAATTTGAGTGGTCGTAGCATTTTTTGAGTTGTTTAGATCTTAAGTTATGTCCGATTTAATATTATGAAAATTCTAAGGTGGCAAATTGGAGATCACGTTGTAGGACCGTATTTGCATTGTCCCAATTTACTACCTAAAATTATTCGTAATATTAAAAATAGCATAACATTTGATCCAAATAACTTCAGAAATGCTGCGACTACTCAAATTAATAGTCTAGTTATCAGCTTTTAACTAAAATTATGTACAAGTTTGCACCGGAAACTACCGGAAGTAAGTTACATCAAACTATGACATAAACCATTTAAGATGCTAGAAAACTTGCACATCATTGAGACTGGAACAATTTCTATATTTAGATATAATCATGTTTGCCAATTTTTATTTAGATTCTATTCGGAACACTGATTCAAAAAAATTCTGGATTTTGAAAAATCATCAAAATATAGAGTCTAGAAAAATATTCAAAGATAGGTGGTTTTTTGTTAAAATTTGACGCATATAGCTCATTACTTGGGAAAAAATTTTTTTTGATGTCACAGAAATGGTTGACTTTTTATTCTAGTGATATGGTATAATATGGTTTTAATAATTTTTTTTACCAAATTTATGAAAAAGGTGCATAAAGGTACTTAAAAAAATTTTAAATTTAAGTAGGAACATTTAAATTTCAACATATCCAACTCCTGCCTTGCAGAAGAATTACTTTCTCTACATTTTTTACCTTTTAAAAGGGTTACAATAAGGAAAATCAGAACTTTGAAAATTTTTTACAACCCTATTCTAACATGTATTTTAGAAAACTTTTTTTTTAGTCCTGATGCTTCCTCTTTGTGGAAACAAAATTAAGAAATAATTAATAGGTTTGGGATTATTAATAGGATAATTAATTAATAGGAATATTTTACGAAATATTAATAATTTGACATCATTCTAAGTAAAAAGACTTATATAATTTTGAATCAAGCATTCTGTACTATTCAACCCCATCATAACTTAACAAAACATTTCCTTTTTAAACCCATTTTTAATGAAGCACTAAGGCTTTGCACTCTCCAACTTACCACAAGCTAATTATTTCCTCCAATGTTTTCCTACTTTAAAATCGAACTCCCGCCCAACTTATACACTGCAGCAGCAGCAGCGTCCAACTTTTTCTATAGCAATATTCTCGAACCCCTTATAAAAAAAAAGAAAATTACAAGCAGCAGCAGAAGAAGCTCGCAAAAGAAGTAGTGAAAGAAGAAGAAGTATACGCTAGCTCATCTCCGAGACCCATATAACACGGGACAGCGAAGAGGAGGAAAACCGACGCTGAGCAGCAGCAGCAGCGGGAATGGGAGGGTCGGAAACGCGAAAGTTTGCCTGCAGTTGCAGCGACGGCGCGGCGGTGGCGGCAGCGCGCGCGCGGTTTAATCAAGGAAAGGAGACGCCGGGATAGATAAGGAGGAGACGAATCACAACGCGACCGGGTCTCTCTCTCTCTCTAGTTTGCTCTCTTTTCACGTCAAAGCGAGTATAGTATGAGATAAGGCTGGACAAAAATAACTTTCGCTGCTTGATTTATTGATAAGGTTCGTTGATGCCGTGGACGAATAACGGAGCACGAAAAATATTGCTTTTTTTCTTGTTGTATAGGGTATTAATAGAATTGATGGAATATTGTCGAATCAGTTGTGATTGTTCAGTCAATCTAACAATTAGCACAAGTTATAACAATAATTCAGTTAGCATTAATGGATTTGCGTCTAGTATTTATCAAATATCCAATCGTTTATTTAAATTAAGTGTATACTGAAAAACTTTTCTTTGCGCTATAAATTAAATGTGAGTATAAACAAAACAAGAGCAACATAATTTATAAGGGTTAGAATGACACATGATGTATAATACGCTAAAATGCGAGAACCAAAAAATATAAGTATTTCATATCTACGAGTTCAAAGACTATGAATATGCTAAACACCGTAATTTTTAACAATATTACCCAAGGATAAACTCATATTGATCAGCCATGCAGAGAAAATCTATGACCAACTCATTTCGGATTAAAATGATGCATCGGCGCTCGATCACTGGTAATTTGAGGTATATGAGGTATATGAATATGATAATATATAGGGCTCTAACGAACGTAAAATGTTTCATTCGTAGTATATTTTTAAATACAGCACTCATTTTGTAATTGCACTGAATGCAAGTCACATATAAACACTAATTTATCCCTTTTTTTCTAAAGGCGCATACACCCATTGATCCCTTTAAGGTGATGTTAAACCCTGTGTTACTGGTAAATATGGGGAACCACTTTTATCATTCATTTTTCAATTTTAAGAAAATATCTCTATGAAAAGTTGTTCTTTTTGATTGGAACAACAACTTTCCATAGAGATATTTACTCAAAATTGAAAATGAAATGAGAAAAGTGGATCCTCGTATTTGTCGGTGACAGGTGGATTTAGCATCACCTGAAGAGGAGGTCAGAGCTATTCTGATTGGTGCAGATTTCATCTAACATCCAAAACATATATCATAAAAATAAAAAATTTGTGGCCATTCATAGTTAGTGTAAAGATACGGTTGCCGGTGTTCTTGTCATAATAATAAATATTTATATACGTTCAAACGTATGTAATTATTATGTAAAATTTTGATGAATAATAAAAAATACGGCGCGAGGTGAGGCTGTCAATGAGACTAAGAAACGGTAAGATGACTGTCAGGTTAGCTATTTTTCATTGGTCAATTATTCTAATATTTCATAATAAATGATTTTTAAAGACATTGATAAATAAAAATGCAGTTATCCGGTGTCCTTTGATCGGTCAACTTTGATTCTTATGTTGCTTTGTAAATTTTAGAGGTATAATGAAAAATACGGCGTGAGGTGGAGGTCGTAGAATGTTAAAGCTGGTATGCGTCGACCACCCTAGAGTAATCTATTATATAATTATTAACTTAGATAAATTCATAACAAGAAATTCATAGATTTCGAAAATACATGCCAAAAATCATTTAGATTAAACATAAGTCTGGTAGATAATTAACGAGTTCTGGCTAGAAGCTGGTTAAAAACTCCGTAATTTTGCCACCTTATTCGCCTAGAGCATGACCGGTGGCGCCATTCAAAAGTTGGAAACTCGGGAGGTATATTCAACATATATATACATATCATATATATAGTAATACTTTACGGTTCCTCCTGTATTTCCATTTTCTGCCAACTCGTGCGCTGCGATCGTTTCTTTTATCCTCTCCAAGCAGACGCTCATAGCGAATAGCTGGAACCTGACTGGAGACTCGGCAAGGATTTTACAATGGAAGTATAAAACTAGAAAGAACAATAATTCTAGAATAAATTCTCCAAGGGGTTATTCACTGGCTGTAATCGCAAACCACTTTTAAAAAACCGCTGCCAATTCATTGGCACTTAGCTTCCTCGAAGTTAATAAATTGTTCCAATATGAAATTATTTATTCTAAGTAAACGAAAATCGTTGAAATCGAAATCAGTAACGAATATTTTGCAAGGGAATTTTTAGGAAAAAAACGATTACGAAAATATGAAAAATCAACTGCAAACGCTAGGAAGCGTATTTACTTTATACAATATAACATGAAAGGCTGTAAATCTATAATTTAACACTTTCACTACTGCAGGAAAAATCTACTTTTTAAATTATTTTATTTTCTACAAGTTCTATTTATTAGTAACGACGAAATGCATGATTGTTAAGATTAAGAATCATTGAAAAATTAGGTATACTATGTCTATATTATCAAAAGCAATTTGTAAGTCTGAAAAATATAAATCTTAAAACTGTATGACTCATACCGCAGCGAAAGTGTTCAATACTTCTTTCATATATGCTGACTTTAGCATAACCCATATTGCACACCCCCTTTTCAATTTCACTTTTCCCATTAAAGAAGCACAGCAAACATTTATTTTACAAATAACTGTTATTACCGCCTGTTCAAACAAACCGTTTGTTCAAATCTACTTTTAATCACCCGCGTACACGACTAATAATCACGACAATTAGAAATTTCTCTGAAAATACCATTAATCTCCCAGCGCAAGGCTTATATAATACAAACTTTTCCCAGTGCAATGACTTTTCCCCTCTGGCTCCGACAAGCCAACTTTCCCGTCGTGCAGCAGCAGCGGCAGCATTTTCCTCGCTCGCTCGAGATTATCGACTCTCCGCCAGCGGCGTGTGCAGGAGAAACCAGGCTACCGGATCGATGTTCACGATGTCGTCGTCGCGCCGTCCTCCTCCTCCCCGGTGTCCGGTTGCACCGAGTGCAGGAGAAACCCCAGTTCCAGCTCCAGCTCGAAAGAGAGAGAGAGAGAGAGAGAGAGAGAGAGATAAGAGGAGGAAGGAAAGACGATGCCCCCGGATGATCGGCGCTTGCGCGCACCCGCGCGAGCGCTTCTCTCCTCCGTCGCCTCTTCTCTTTCTCCGCCGCGCGCGGAGACACGGTATACACGGGGCTATATCGAGCCGAGAGCCCCGCGCGCCTGATTCGTCGGCGACGGAGGACTGTCGCGTTTGTCACTCGCGCGCGCTCGCGTGTACACTCCCACTCCAAGTCTCTCTCCCCTCCGGCGCTGCGGCCTCTATTATAGCTCTCTGCGCCGTGTGCTTTTGTCAACGAGAGTCGAGCGCGGGTGGAGCGAGCGCTGGGACGACACGGGGGGCGCAGGGAGGAATGGTACACGCCCTGCTCGCTTGGAGACATTCCTGCCCTTCCTTCCTTGCTTCCTTCCTTCCCCCGGAAGAGTGGGGAGTGGGGTTTTTGGATGGAGTTTCCTTTTTTACTGGAGGAATGGTGGCTGGCTTTTTTGTTCAAAGGTAACTCTGCGGGATTTTGATTTTTGTGATTGAGTTGAATTTGAGAGATTTTGGTTTTTGAGAGGAGGATATCTGTTAAAAGGGTTTGATGGAATTTTTTAAGTATGTATATATATTTTAATCCATAGATTCTTATTCGAATGAAAATGAAAATATAGGAAGCGATTTGTTATCCTGAAAGTACCCCATCAAAAGTAGTCTTATACGTGTAATTTTTACAGGTGGATGTAATACATTAACATCTTTGTTTTGATCTCCCAGAACAAAATATGTGACACAGATTTTCTACTTATCAAATAACAAATTTTAATAGAGGACCAAACTGCGCGTACCTGCGGGCACACCTTGGACCCAAAGGATATTATTTTGTATACAATATATATTGTACTGTGTTTGGTGTTTGTGTGTGTATCTTATTAATATCAGCAGCTTGACCGGTTGTTCAGAAATTAGGATACTGCATTGTACATACTAGTCTCAGCGGAAGTAAATAGGTTGATTATAACGGTATTTATTTATACAATATATCGATATATTACAAATTTTGTTGGTCAACGATTTCTCGTGAACGGCTTAATCGATCGAGACGAAGTTTTGACTATAGCTTCTACTAGTATTAGCTACGGCAAATAGCTTGATTTAAAGGTTAATATTCATTATATATTAATATATTCAGATAATATATTGATATATTACAAGTTTTTCCCGACGATATCTCGTGATCGGCTTGAGCTATTGAGCTGAAATTTGGACTACAGCTTCTACAAGATCCAACGGCTTAAATAATTCTAATAATAATAAAATAAATAAATAATGTAAAAATTCTTTGCTCAAAAATGATTTTTATTAAAGATAACTAAAAAGGTAAAAATAATTATAAAAAAATTGAACCGACTTCAAGAAAAACTAGCTCACCATGCGGTTTGCGACCGATGGCCTGCATGCAAGGTGGGAGGTTCGACTGTAGGTGTAAAGAGAAAGAATTATGCCCAGACAAACATAAATAAATATATACAGATCAAATCTATAATTCCTCCTGTTTAAAGTCGGTTAAAGTAAATAAGAGGTGAATAAAATAACTGAATTTTGGAAACGTTAGTATATAACATAGAAAAAAAATTGGTTCTTTACTGTTATATACTGACGATTCCGAAAATTCGTTTTTGCGTAAAGTATTTTTGCCCTATTTATATATTTATATTTACGTTGTAATTTGTAATAAAACAGTTATTTTTACTGTATAACTATTGTTCTAGCCCCAGTTTTCGGTCAATTATTAGGAGTAACCTCGCGTTATCGTTGTTTTGAGAAAATTAAAAATTAATTTCTCATGAAAATTCGTATTAGAAATTTTCTTACCTAAAAATAATGTAATATTCTTTGTATAAAACTAAATATAAAATATCAAAACTTTCATCCTGACATAGCTTTCTCTTTGACAAAATATGAAATTTATCAGAACATTAAAATAAAATTCATTTTTAAGGCCAAAATTCAAAGGAGACTCAATTTTTAAGTTATTTTTCATAACAGTAATTGCTAAAAAAAATTAATTACACAAGTATGTTCATGAAAAAAGGTAATTAATACTTTGCAATATAAAACTATAACATTTTTATTTAATGATTGACAGACATTGGAATTTGGCTGGAAACTCGGCTCTTGTCATGTCGAATTTCCTTTGAATAGTCTTGAATTAGGTATTTTAATAACGACATAAGAAATGTAAATATTGTTTTGTAAAAATAAGTAGTGAAACGTAAAGAAAAACTTGAATAAATAAGAAGAGAGGTAAAGTTTTTTTAATTACAATAGGTTTTTGTATGGTTCTGAAAACTTTTAATTGAACGCTCTTTTATGGGTAATACTTTTTCGAAGAATAAATACAACGAAAGAATTATACTAGTAATATTTAAATATAAAATCTTTTCTCATTCAAATTGATTTAATAAACAAACGTTCTAAATTTTCTAATTTTTACTTAAATAAACATATGGAAATGCGTATATTAAACATCGAGAAACACACAATAACATCTTTATTCAAACAACTATTCAATGTCCAACTTCAAATCATACTGAATCAATAACGATGAATACACTAAGACGAAGATAAATAAGAATAGCACTGCGAACGGAATTCACATGAAAATTGCAATTTCGCATAACGTCCCATATCCCACCCTAGCACGCAAAAACCTTTTAAAAATTCCTATTTCTCTGCCTCTCTCGACATTTCAACCCGTTTGTATACACACGTACCCCCCACCCCGCACACACACACATACTCCAGCGAGTGCCTTTAATCCTTTAATCCGATAGTATATACGAAATCGATGATCGGATTTTTTCTCGGCTCTCGCGGCAGCGGAGGCGGAAGGAGCGAGAGAGGGGTCAACACAGAGGAGCAGTGCGCGGCTGTAGGAATGCACCGGCGTTGATTGCTTGACCGCGTATATAATGGAGGGAAGGAGCGCGAGCGCGAATCCGGTAGGTATAAGCCTGGAAGGTATTGGGTGGAGAGAGAGAGAGGAGAAGAGGTATTAATAACCGGTAGCCGGTGACCGATAACCCGGAGCTCGCTCGAGGGGGGGGGGGGGGGAGTAAAGCGGATAAATAACGCGCCCCGCGAGCTGTGCTGGCCATCGGTGCATACGACGCGAGTGCCCGAGCCTCGACTAGTTATAACAATGATCCGATTTCTCATCTGTTCGTTATCAATTTTCCTTTGCTTTATTGTTTTGCTTTTGGATTGGATTTCTTTCTTGAGTAATGATTTTTGTAACAATTATATTTCTTGACTTACAATTTATTGACAGAGGTGAAATTTCAAAGACGCTTATGCGTGTATATATATAATTCCTTATAATTTCATTTATATTAACGTACCAAGCCTGGGTTATAAGTCTTGAAAACGAACATAAATGTTCGAGGCCTTACTAGAATTGTACTTTTGCAGCTAGGCAATATCATATTTAGGTAGATCACAAGTTTCTGAAGTACTGAAATATTAGCTTTAACATCAACCTTTATGGGACATACGTTTGCAGAGGCAGTTTTTAACGAATCGACCTAATAAGTTTTCAAGGAATCTTTATTTTACAAGTATTACCTCCGCTGACTTATGTAATTGAATGGGTGCTTTACCTCGGAACTGCTTACGATGGTTTAGGACTATATTAATATAATCTCTTATACGAGTGGATAATATGAAGTATAACAGCTTAGATAAAATATGCTTTGGGTTGACAGTCGGTGTTGTTTCATTCTACAGAAAAGTTTAATAGATGAAAGTTTTACCACGCACATTATTGGATCAGAAACCTTTTGTGCAATGTTTGTTTTACTACAAAATTAAAAGAAAATTATGTGTCATTTTGAGAATTTATCAAGATTACATAAGAATTTCTTGTATATACATTTAACTATATAATAAAACATTATTAAATTATTATTACTGTTGTTAAAGCAATTTAAGAAATTATTATTATTAATATAATTTAAAAGACCTTTTTATATAAGACAATTTTCCTACAACATATTATTTAACCTTCTCTCCTAGCTAACTATTATTAAAAAAATAAATCATATTCCAATGTCAAATTAGTCGTAAAGAACTTTCCTTTCCATAAACCGAGAAAATACCACCTACATCAATCAGTCATTAAGAAACACGCGTCAAACCACAACAACGCGACAAGCCATAAAACACGCATCTTTACCAAGAAACTAAAAAAAAATCCCCTCAACCTCGACAATTACGCGTCGTTAGTCGCATATATAACACTCGCATCTCTCTCGAGAAACCTCTCTCGAAAAAATGCATAATAACAACAACAATCATAAAGCGTATTATGCGCGCCGAACACTTTGCTGTCGCGCGAGCCACGCGAGAAAACACACCGACCTCGGCGTTCGCCGCATGGGTAATTATACATCAGAGAGAGAGCGAGAGAGCGAGAGAGACAGACACGATGGAGACTGGCCACGCCCCTGTCCCCGCGTCCGGCCAATCGGCGCTGTCGCCTGCCTATACGTGTCCTCTCCCGCGCGCCGAGCCGCGCTGTGTGCTGCAGTGCAGGAGAGGAAAGCGACGGCGACACTCGCACTATATAGGTATACAGAACTCTCTCTCGAGAGAGAGAGAGCGTGCGTCGTGTCCCTCTCTGTCTCCCACGCTCGGCCTCCATGGTAACGCGACATTTCGCCCCCTCTCCGCTCCGTGTGTCTCTTTCTCGGTGTGTATAGGTGTAAAGGCGACGAGGGTGGGCGATCGAGGGTGGGCGGTACGCAAGCGTGGGTGTAAAAGGTAAAAAGAGAGAATGTCGTTCGTTTCTTTTAGGACGAGTTGGAGGAAAGGAATGCTGATGCGGATGTGGATGAGATGAGGGATTTTTGTGAAATTGGGATGAAGTGTTGGATACTTGAGGTAGAGATATTTTATGGGGATGTGTGTGATTTTTGGCAAGGGATAATCGAATTTATTGAATAGGCGATTCTCTGAAAGCGCGTGTACCTTTTATGTAAATTCTGTGGTAATTGTGACATTTTAATTTGTCTAATTTTTTTGTAGAACGTTCTTTTATAGGGATATTATAAATTATTTCCGATATACAATACTTAAATTGCCTTATTAAAGTTCATAATACAAATCTCAAATAGATATATTCTTTATACTGTCGCGGGGTTTATGAAAGGAGAGACACACTTTGATGAATAAAATTACCTTCTGAAAGGTCTTTTTCTTTAATCAAAGTAATGTATGCCTAGAAAAGGATAAAAACGACTTATAAGATTTTTTATAACATAATAATTGTTTGCGGATATCAGTGAAGTTTACGATGAATTTGTTTTGTATTTGTGACAAAAGTGGGTCAGTGCAATATGAGTTTTTGTTTTAAACTTTTAGTGTTGTGTTTAGTCAAGAAAAGTATTTATAATAGAAAAAACCTAATTTGATCATTGAAGTCTTGATTTGCAAAAATAGTTTTAGAGATTTTCATGGTGAATCACTGTATTTAAAAAAAAAATCATGTTACATAAACGATAAGTAACAATAAAATTGTAAATAAACTACGAATGAGAAAACGCATTATTTATGAAAGTTATTATTGTTAATAGAAATATATTTTCAATACTGACCGTATTTATCTCTCTATTTTCCAAAAGTGTAAAAATGCATAATTAATGTTAATTCTGTAATACGTATAAGTAAACAAACGTGTATGCAAATTATTACCAAGTATTTCTTAAAAACACTAAATGTACCACTTGTACAATTTCCATCCCTCTCAAGTTTAAATGCATGCAACAAAAAAGAGCATAAAAGCCGAGTAAATTTCGTGCACAATACGCGCGCATATACACACATATACGATAATACTAAATCACATTTAAGAGTAAAAACATATAAATATTTCGCTGCGAGTAGGTATAAGTGAGGAGATGAGTAAGTGAGCTTTAGTGACGAAGCAATAATATTTTTACTAGACTGCGCGTAGTAGCTATGGCTGCTACATAAATACCAAAACACTTAATAAGCAAGTACTAAATTACCTAAAGTAAACGCGGAAACACTTTAGCCCCGTATAGTGCAAGCAGTACATGAGCGAAGAGGTGTAGCCTCCACTCGACGGCCTAGCTTACTCTCTCTTGCTCTCTCGCTTGCTCTTGTGCTCTCGGCCTAGCTCGATAATAAAGAAAAGGGTTCTACGACTACCGAGCAAATTACTTCCACACGAGTCTCCTGAATACCCATGCTGAAATTTAGCTTACGCGTGCAAATTAATAACTAACATACATTCGAGGCTGCATGTATGGGTATTTGTTTCGTAATTTAAAATAATTTGCGACATTAACAAATTTTAAATGAAAATGTTTTGTAAATATTTGCTCGTAATACCGAAGTTTATTATTATATTTATTAAAATATTGTTACATAATTATTTAATAATGTAGAGAATTGATGAAAAATTTAAATAATATATTTTTTGATAAAAAATATTTTAAAGTTATAAAAGAGTATAAGAGGAGTCGGATGATTATCGGATCCGGATAAACCACGTATCATTATTTAGTGCCCAAAAACAAAAATTTGAAAATTTGTAATAAATATTTGACCCTTTTAATTAATCAATGGCAAAGAAAGTTGATTAAAGTTTACTCCAAAAATGTGTCTAGTTATACTTGCCATATCTATACTTTTATGTTTTATATGTTTTATAGAGCAAAGAGTTTAACTGCAAATTTTATTCAACTTTCTAATAAGAAACAGGAACTTTCATACAAAATTAAAGGTCTTTTCGTGTTCCAAACGTTGGTGTAGATTTCATTTGTTTATATAAGGAGACCCGCATAACAATTATGTTTTTCACCTTAGCTGTTTTAAGCAAAACAGTTTCAAAGTTTAGAATATTATACTTAAAATATGATTTCAGATACATTTTTAAAGATTTTGTTTAAGTGTGAACAAGGCTATGGACTACATAACTCCGGACAGCTAGTTCCAATAACTAGTTATGGTAGCTACTAGCTATGGTAATGATGCAAGCATGACCACAGCTGATACATAGATTATATGATAGGTAGCTGTGGCCACGCAAGCTCTCTTTAAGGTCATTGCATATAAAAGGGAGCAAAGAACAAATATAAAAAACAAGGCAGTACAAGAAAAACCTTGGTTACTATATCTATATATATGAAGAACAGGAACAGTGACAAGAAATAAGCCGCTTGTTCGTTGTGTCTGTTCCTGTTCTTAATATATATAGATATATTAATCAATGTTATTTCTTGTACTTGTTCCTTGGACTTTATATTTGTTCCTTGTTCCTTTTTCTGTACAAAGGCCTTTACTGCTAACCATTACTACTTGGCCAATACAATAATAATAATAATATAGTAAGTAAAACGTTTCTTACATATTATGTATACTTACGTATACATTTTTAAACGTATGTGTAAACTAATTCATAGACGATATAGATAGGCGTTAGACAATATGAAAGATGTTGAGATAATAAATTATTTAAAATTAGAAAATGAATATAAAGTAGGCACTCACTATTTGTTTTATATTATACTCTCTTCTAAAGTTACGTTAACTTTCAAGAAATTTGACATAATGAAATGAATTTCCCAATAATTCAGAAAATACACTGTTCTACATTACACCTATATCCATGATATTTCAATATTACTACAATTTTGAATTACAATTTTAAAACCTACCAGAACAAGAACAAATCAAGAGCTTAAGCCACGAAAAAAGAAACACGAGCGATGAATCACAAAAATCATGGCTTTCATAAAGGCATAACGAAAGGGAGAGTGTATACATTCACGCGTCCACATTACCCATACACGCACCCACACTCTCACCCGTGATGATACAGAAAACGGAGATCTCTCACGCGCCACGGAGGGCTGCAGCGCACAAAGTCCTCACGACACGTGTACCTATATATATATACACACGTGTGTTGATGTGTGCGCTCGCAGTGTCGTGTCCACAGATAATTGGGACGCACAGCGCGTGCATTATGGCTTGCGTGCCTCGCACATATGTGCCGTACGTATACCTTATACCATGCGAGCGCGAAATCCTGTACGAGCAAGACAGACAGAAAGAGAGGGCGAGCCCGACGCAAAAGCAGAGATAAACAGAGTCAAAAGCGATATCGCACGAGAGAGAGAGGGAGAGCGACTTACATACATATATATACGCTCGCGAGATACACCTAAGATACAAAGTGCGAGAGCGAGAGAGGTATATATACGAGCGAGCGCGTGTGATTGGATAGGCGGAGATGGGTCGCGCGAGATAGCTGACCCCGGGACCGAGAGCTGTAGGTACGTACATATAGAAGCCAGCTCTCTCTCTCTCTCTCTCTCTCTCTCTCTGCAGTCAGTGTATATAGGTATCTCCCGAGGACCATCTTCAGCGTCCGCGCAGCACTTACCCATCCACGTCAGCCGCGGCTTGATGCATGGCGTGGGCGTAACTGCGAGCCCTGCCGCGCAGCGGTTCTCATTTAATTACGTTCCCCTCGCTGCGTGCATGCATACATGCATGCATCGTGCCTCCTCTCTCACTCTCACTCTGGCTGTGTGTACGTAAACGTCGGTACGCCACTTCTGCATCCGCGCGCCGTGACCTCGACAAGGACCTGCTGCCGCTGCGGTACGTATTATAGTCTCGTCGCGAATTTATGGCGCAAAACGACACCGAGACGTGATACTGCACCGTGCCTGTATATATATATATATATATATATATATATATATATAAGTGTGTAGGTATCGGTATATAAATGCGAGGGCCGAACAGCTGGAGGATGCTTCTTTTTTTCTTATGGTGGTGGAGGTGGATGATGATCCGCGCGTTCGGACTGGTGGTGCAGGCGTTTATTTATCGGGTGGAAAATGAGGGAGAGCGTGCGTGCGCGTTGCTGTTGTTGTTGTTGAGGGAGGCTTAGTTGGATGATGCAGCAGCGGGTGTGTACGCGTGGTGTGCTATGCGATTGGATGGGAAGTTATGGAGCGAAGCGTCGGGATGGAGAATTGGGGGATTCGGGAGAAAAATTGAAGGGATGCGTGCAGGTTGCGGAGTAAGTCGTTGTCGTGCGGTGCGGAATTTGGTTGGACGGAGGGTTTAATGGATGGTTATTATTAGGTGTGTTGGGGTGATCGTCGCGTGATTTACAAAAATAATATGTGGTATGATCGTTGATCGAAACGAGGTTAATTTTTAGATTTGTAAATGTAGAAGAAAGTTTTTGGCAGTTCATATTGTGCATTCACCTTCTTTCACATATTGTATATTAATTTAACAGAATGCTTACTATGAAAATTTGAAAACATGTGTTTCAATGTTTAAATACATACATATATTTAATGTAAATATGATTACTGTGCATGTAATGAATAATATATTTCACAAATTTATGTACAGCTAATATTAAAAAAAGTTAAAACGATTGATGAAACCATTAATGAAATTAATTGATTTATATGGTTGATCGATCACACAATTACTTCTGTAATCAATTTACCATAATCAAGATAAAATATAAATTATAAAAATATTTTTAAGTCGTAAAGAAAAATTGAAAATAATTTCCAAGCATAAGATATGTTTCATTATAAGCTAATCTGTGATTATTAATTTTTAATTCAGTATACATTACACACGAAGTTCATCAACTGATTATCTCGGAAAATGTCGAAGGAAGCAAATGGAAAAAATCATTCTGATAACGCGCACACGTATAATCCACAATAATTGCCACTTTCATTTTATTAAACAAAAAAAGCTTATTTTCTTCATCTTCATTCCTTTACTTCATATCCTTACCACATACCTCGAATTCCTAATCACATTAAAAAGCAAATCGAAGCATTCATCAAAGCCCAAGATAACCGCTACTCAAACGAAGGTTTTCTCGCCGAGATCGGCAAAACGCTCCTTTACTCACATATCCCGGCACTATAAACTTTCGAGCCAATTTTTGTCATGGCTCTCCCTCGGCAGCGGGGCATCAGCATCAGCATCAGCGGAGAAAGATAGAGCGAGACGGGCAGCAATTTGCAAGAGAGTCTGCAGCAGCAGCAGCAGCAGCAGCAGCGGCGGCAGCCAAGATCCCCGCGCGCAATATAAGCGATTAAAGTCCGTTCAGCTCTCGTCGTGTACACGACTACCTACAATGTAATAATTGAGCCTCCACTAGGCTGCAGCTTCAGCCACACAGCCAGCGTGCAGGCAAAGAGAAGTAAGAGAGGACACGCCGCGTTATAAATCACGATGTTTGGCGGACCCTTTGTCGATGATCGCGTCTCTTTCTCTCTCTCTCTCTCTCTCTCTCTCTCTTCCCCTGCCTTCGCGTGTGTGCAGCAGCTCGCGAGCTGATGCACAGGTGAGCTCGAGAAGAGTGGGTATATCTCTCTACCCTCTGTAAGGAGGTATACGTATAGATAAAATATATAGCTGTGTGTAGGGAGAGGGGGAGAGAGAGAGAGAGAGAGAGAGACGGAGGAGTCGCTTACGTGCTCTGCACGCACATCAAAAGATCGAGGGTGGGAAGGGAGGGGCAGAGAAAGGGAGAGAGATAGAGAGAGAATGAGAGGCTCGAGGCCTCATTAACGGATTATTAATAGCCGGGACGGTTGATATTAATGACAGACGTGTCTACTTTTTACAAATGTCCGATCTCGAAGCGGCGCGGCCCGGCCACCTCTCGTGTCTCGATTTCGCGCTCGTTCTTTTCCTTTTTGGCAGCGGAGAGGGGGAAGAATAAGAGACCGGAGTGAGAGTCTGTACGTTTTTCTTTGCCGTGTGTATGATGTGAACTTCGACTCTTCGAGGCCCCGTGCACGAAAGAAATCGGAGCAGTAGGATAGTATTAAGGCGTTGTAACGAGTAATAGACCATTGTGTATATGGATAAGGCGTATTTTGATTTCGAAAAATAAAATGTATTGCTTATATGAGCTAGTTGTTCTTTACTTTGATGTTTAACTTCAGAGCTATTATTCACTTCATTTATTTTCTTCATTAAATAAAAGCGAAAAATGTCGAATTGTATGGGAAGGATATTGATTTCTATAAAAGCTCACAGTGCTTATGTAACTATTGAATTTTTATGATATAATAAAATCTATGTTTTTAAAAACAATGCTTTTTATTGGATAACTAAATACGTAATCGATATGATATCGTGATTTACAGTTCTAATAATATTTAACTTGTAAGTAGAGCAAGTCGAGTATGGTGAGACGTGGAGGACATATTTTTAAATTGTTTATAAATACTTTGCACCAACAAAATGATAATGAGATTTTTCTTTAAATTAGTGTTTCCTTATATCTTTATAATATACACTTCATAATCCTATACATTCAACATCACGCATAATTACAATCACGGATCTCACGGAACGCATTCGATCCTTCTCTTACACTGCATCAGAATGTGCTAATTAGTTTATTAGTCGCCGGACCTCGTACAAAGCTTTCCCCTCAAAAATCTCTCTCTTTCTCACGTGTACCACAAGAACATTCCTCGGCAATGTTCTCACCTCTCCATGCACCTCGCGCTGATGAATCGGCATCATGCGTGTTACTCCGTATCGGTCGTTGCAGCAACAGCAGCAGCAGCAGCCGCGGCAGCGTCTGTGTACCGCGCAGCGCCCAATTTGAGCAGTATTCACCAGCGACACAAAGAGGCGCCCGTGCGCGGTGTAGTCTCATATGTCATTTGCCGAAGGGCGGTGCGCGCGCGCACGTAGTGCATATTCATAATGCACGCGAGGTCTCCTTGTTGTTGCTGCTGCATGTATGTATGTCTGCCAGTGAGGGAGAGGAGATGCCACGAGTTGCGCGTGAAAGCGTAAGCGATCGCTAATTGACGCGCTTGCTGCACGAGAGACTCAAGCGCCTCCGCCTGTGTGGTCCCTATTTATGTGATTTATTTTTGTATTTATCTTTTGTTTTTAATAATAGCGCTTTTTGAAAATGAAATCACACTACGGTTTTGGGGGTATTGTAATTTTTTTGACGCGGTAATTTAGACTAATAAATAGTACTTGGATTGTGAATTTATTTTGTAGTAATTTGTACTGTTTATTGAAACAGGGCTGTTTATTGTTGCTTTAAGAATAAAAAGATCTGTAATTAAAAATATTATTCCCATGTAATTAGGCATTTTTACCTGTTCACGTAATGCTAGAGGTACAGCAATAAGATTTTAAACTGCCTTATACTCCCTGCATAGATCTGAATTTATATAACAAACATTTCCAGATCTATAGAAGTATGATAAGGATAAATACTATTTCATAACATCACAAATGAAAAAAGCTTTCGCAATAATGAAAATAAGCTTTATTAAAGTTCGCACATTTAAAATATATGCCTCAAAGTAGATACATACCGACTATAGTACGGCATTAATTTAAAACTACTTAATCCTTTTTTACCAAATTCACATTGTTTGTTGTAGTTTATTTAATCAAAGGTTTTATTGTTTTTTAAAATATTGTGCAAAATTTATCCTTTTTCCTTACAGGAAAGCGTGATCGTAGGGGTTATCTTTACTATATTTTTATTATAAAAAGCTTATATCAATACATTGACTTTTGCACACAGTTATTTAAAGCAAAAACATTCAATTTTCTGACACAACTTGAAGAATGACTCAAACCAATAAAAGTGCATCGCGATGCACTTGACGCGGAATCACAGTAATTCGAGAAAAAACAGTGCAGGAATAAGACAATAACATGTTTAGAAGCCACTGCACGCGTGTGCAGCTGTTTTTTCTCCTCTCCCTCTCTCTCTCTCTCCCTCAGAGTCGTGACTCACACAGCCCGAGATAAAGCCAAAGCCCGAGCTATTCGAATCTAAAGACGCGAAGCGTGTTATTATTTTTTATGGCCGCTTACGCGTGCGCGCGCGTCCGCACAGCTATAACACTATATATACGCGAGTTTGCGCGGGGACGAAAAGAGACAGAGTCGCAAATTATCGTCGATAGGTATATATACGGCACAGTTTCGGAGCAGCAACAGCAGCAGCGGCGGCACGAGGACAAGGTGAGAGAACAAGGTGCACACGAGAAAAAGAGAGAGAGAGAGAGAGAGAGGACGCAAAAGGGAGAAAGCGCGACGTATACGTATGTAGCAATTTGACGTTTAGCGATTTAAACGTTCGTTGTCTGTGATAGCCGGGTTCCCTATTTTTTTCTGTGGCTGCAGGAGCGCGGCGACGACCCGACGACGCATCTATAATCTTATTTGGCGCAGTAGGTAATTCCGGGACTGCCGCGCGTGCAATACACGCCCAAAAATGCAGCTGCTGTATGTGGTTGTGTGCAGTTTTCTTTTTTGTCGTTTATAATGGGTGGACCTTTCGGGGAAACTCTTTCGCGTCCGCGTGCTGCAGCCCGATGATTTTTGCTAGGTTGGTCGTTGACCTGCTGCCTGCTGCTGCTGCTGCTGCTGCTACTGCTGCTGCTGCTGCTGCTGCACACGAGACTAGTCGGATCTTGGAATCGAAGATTATTGATATAATGGTTTCATTGATGCAGATGGATACTTTTTACTTTTCGGTGATGCTACTGGGCTACTGGATTTAAGAGGAGAAAATAGCTCGAAATATTTATTGATTACATGGTTATCAAAATAATTGCATCATTATAATTTAATATTTACGTATTATTATTTATTTATTATTTTTTATTTTTATTAACTTCTACAATAAATTGCTTTAAAAGCGCCTTCTAATCGACTGAGTGTATATAAAATATTCTGTGGCTAATTGTATGAAATTTGCTTTCATTATTTGTGAATAACAAAAGTACTTCTAGATTTAATTTGAATACAATATTCATAGCGAGTACATTCTCTAAAACTTTAGCAACTTTACATAAAAAATTTGTTTGGATATCTTAAAAATCAAATATTTGTCTAATAAGTCATATTAGTTACTATTTATTATTAAAACAGTGTATTAAGGTGATGCTAAACCCACCCGTTACCGACAATCACGAGAGACGACATTTGTGATTTAATTTGTTGTTGCTACAATCAAAAACAATAACTTTCCAGAGAGATATTTTCTGAATATTGAATTTTAAACTAAAAAAGTGGTTCCCTGTATTGGTCGATAACACGGGGGTTTAACATCACCTAAATAAGAGTATTTAGTGAGCAGCAATTTAATAAGATTGCAGCAAATTTTTCTTTTTAAGATTTATAATATAAACGAATATTAACTGCAGGATTTCAAATAATTTTGATAACCCTTACATCATACCATTTTTATAGGTATTCAGAATGGATAGTCTCCGATTATTTTATACGTTTGAAAAATTATGAGAACGGTGTAGTTTTGCTTAATTTATACGAATTTTCCAGCTGAATGAGTGCAAGTAGTCATCTGATAAATATGCACTGCGTTGGTTGCCAAAGTGAGTCGATTATAAGTCTCTTATATTCATGAGTAAATTTTTAAAATAACATATTACGCCGTTTTGTAGAGTTCGATATTTCCAACAAATGTTATTTATATTATTTTATTGTATAATAATAATGATAATAATAATGATAATAATAATAATAGTAGTAATAACAACAATAATAATAATAATAATAATAATAATAATAATGATAATAATAATAATAAATAAAAATTAAAATGAGACTATTGATCTTGAGCTACAGCACTATTTTATTAGAAAAACAAAAATTTTTATTAAAAATTACATTACCCACATAGCACTCAATATTGCAGCAATATCACATGAGTACTACACGCAATATTAAGTATTCCTGCTAACGCAAATGCGGGAAAGAAGTAAACATTTTACTTTTAATAGTAGATTTGCGGGAAAAAAGTGAATTTGCGGAAAAAAAGTAAACAAAGTTTTCCCGCAAATGCATTTTTTTCTTTATTTCTCGCAAATGTTTTTTCTCTAAAGTCGACTTTATTCCCTTGTTGCATAATGTACTATTATTTCGCCGTAACGCTAGTATCATTATTTAGTATTAGTAATATACATGTAATAAACACCTGTCAATAATCGTTCATACTCAGCAGCTTCGGGATGACTGAAGCCGAATCTTAGCCAAAGCGCCATCTAGTGACAATCTTGAGAAGATTGACTTTCAAATAATGTACAACGACTATAATCGGTTTCTCTCGATTTGTTTTTACGTAAACCTTGAGTAACTACATTATTAAAACATTTTTACTGTTATAGTCAAGATTTCTAGCAAAATAAAAACGATAAAATTAAAATGTTATCGTTATACAAATGATGACTGATTTATTGCCATATGATATAATAGAAATATTTCCACAGTATTAATTTGAATTGCATCCAGGAATGTCATTCTGTAATGTTGCAGGAATATAGCTGTAATATCTTAAAGTAATACGTCATATAATATTACAAGATATTTAACGTACATTTCAATGTGATTTGTCATAGTGAAATATTGTAGAAATATTTTGGCAATATTAATGTGACATGTATCGAGAAATGCCATCCTGTAAATTTGTAGTAATATTGATGTAATATTGCAATGTGATATATCACATAAGAATATTGCAGTAATGTACTATGTATATTATGATGTGATTTATCACAATGTAATATAGTAGAATTATTGCAGCAATCTTATCTTGCGTTATAATTTATCATTGCGCAGTGTTATAAGAATACCACTGCACTATTATCATGTGATATATCGCAATGTAATATTATAGAAAGACTACTGCAATATTGCAATTTTGAAAATCATACTGGAATATTACAGAAATGTAGCTGCAATATATCAACTTATCCACAATACCACAGCAACGTTGAAATATTTCTGCGACATTGCTGCAATATTGGGTGCTATATGGGTACTAGCCCTTGAAGTTTAAGAATATAATCTGGTATAAGCATTCTCAAAATGCTACCTTTCTTTAAAGATAAGCATAAGACTTAAAATGGTTATGTTTGAGGTTGTGTTTGTACATAGATTTGCTGTAGCAATTCCATATCTGACATACATGTACACTAAAATAAAAAGTTTTCGTTAATAGATAAGTTTTTTATTTGATATTTCGTAAAAAATGTCAATTTTGGAAACTTTTTACAAAAGCATTTACCAATCAGTGTATTTCTATTATTTTTCTTATAATTCTAGTCGCTACCATAATCTGAATTTTGATGACTGCATTGTGCGATTTCATGTACATCGTTTGCGTACTTCAATTTTTCAATCCAATGATCTCATAGTCTGTTTTCACAGAATTCATTGAACGTTTTTTATTGATAGCTTTTTACTCTATGTTTTAAAGTTTCCTTTTTAGAAATACAAAAAAGACATTGCTTTATTCGTGATGCTGATAAATAAATTGCTTTATTATTATTCTGGTTTTGACGGTCTCGAGAGCTCATTACCACAACAACACGAGCAAGCCAGATGTTATGGCTTATCTGGAGATGTCCTAGTTCGGGAATCCGAGTTGGGTATTTATACTTCCCTGGAGAGTGGTACCCAATAAGAAATTACAGTAATGCTCGAATTGCTGTTTTTTTAGTACAATAAGTCGTCCAGAAGGTTTTTGTTGTGTTGTGTTCTGTATCTAGGTGAGTTTTCTTAGATGGAGTAGGCTCACCACACCTATTACCATACCTAGCGCCTTAATATTGTTTTTCTTCGCCATTCTTCCTTGTTTTTGGCCAGGTTCATCCATCCCTCATAGTTTCTCCCGATTTCGTCTGTCTTGTACAACTGCTTAAATCATTTCTTAACTTTCATTACCTAAACAGTGATACAGCTATTTAAATAAAGAATAAGAATACCAGTTTATGTTTACGTTCTACAGATTATCAAAATAATGTGCATACTCTTGAACGATAGCGCATGTTTGCCACAAAATCTCTGCCTAACAATTTCAAAAGAAATTGCACCAAGCAAGCAAAAACACACAAACACGTATTTCTAGGTACAGGGCAAGCTCGACTGCGCAAAAAGACTCCATCCAGCACATCGGGTGCACACTCTCTCTCTCTCTCTCTGCCTCTAACGCGCGCACTGCAGCGTACAGGCGCCTTATCGCTCTCGCCGTCGTGGCAGTGACAGTTCGATAATTGCAGGCGCTCGTCTCCGCGCGGCTCGCGCAGCAGCGGCACAAAGCGCGGCGCGGCGAAGTTTCATTTATCTAATGCCGCGTTATCGAACGTTATATAGGTGAAATTACGACGACGGCAGCGCACAACGGACGGAGTGTAACGCTGATGTATAGATATGTATATACAGAGACGAGAGACGTAGGAGCTGCCTGCGCGCGGACAGGAATTTCATTAAACCGAGCGTAAACGTACGGTCCTATCTTCTTTTTTTTTTAGCGCTGGCGGCAAATTATGAATGGAGCGAGATTTTTTAATTTTCCCGGAAATTGCGGGCTTGTTTAGTTTGCCTTTTATGATAAAACTAATCATCGCGTGCCAGTTGTTGCAGCGTATCGTATAGGAAGTTTGCTTTACTTCGATGTTAACTATATTATTTTTTAATTTACAATGTGTAATAAGTTGCTGTGGTTTATTTTAGTTCTTTAATGAAAAAATTAATTTAATAATTTCAATTATTTACGAAATAATTAAGGTAGTTCTTCCATGCATGTGCATGTGTATTGTGAATTGACGTCAATTTTCAGATCCTAAAGTGTATGAACAGATAAATGATAACTTTTGTTCTCAACTCTTATTGTATATTGTAATTGTACGTCAATTTTCAGATCTTAAAGTGTATGAACAGATAAATGATAACTTTTGTTCTCAACTCTTATTCAAATTATTACATAAAATTAAGATTTATGAAAAAAAGATGAAGGTTTTTTAATTGTCTGTTTACGTTAATTTTTGGCTTCAATTTCATCGGGTTCATTTTTCGGAACCTTGAATAATTTGGAATTTTGGATATGAATTTGAATTTGTTATTAAAATTGTTTTCTCAAAGAGTAGAGCATTCTGGTCCGGGCACACCTAGTAATGCATTGCATCCTGGACCTGGCGGCTGGATTCCGCAGTAAGGCATTGCATAATAAGAACAGATCTTGCCTTAGACGCGAAGGGGTAGTAAATATAGCACGCAAGATTTTAGGGGGCCCATTCAAGCCTTATATACAAGGATACACTAGACCAATAAAATTTCAAAGAAATAAGAAATTGGTCGAGGTAAAAATGTAAAATAGCTATTTCTCGTAGGACACTAATAAATCCCAATTTTTTAAGTTAATTATTTTAAATATTTGGTCAATCATCTAATCTGGAATTTTGCAAAGGCAGAGACAAATAAGTAACTACTGATATTATTATCAATGTATTTCAATTTCTACGTGATTTTCTTAATTTCTACATTTGAATAAGAATGTCTATCTTAAAACAATGAAACAATACTATTTGAAATATTCTTTTTTTCTTGTAAGCGTGTCATTATATGAAGTCGCAAAAAAACGTTTTTCCTCGAAAATACACATCCAGTATACAGCTCTGATACGATTATTATCTTCATGTAGCTACGCAAGCATGTTGAAACTCTCCTCTCTCAATATAAACCAGCTAAACACCGTAACAATTCAACTACACGCGCCTACGTAAAAACCTAAGCTTTTCGTCAACAAAAAGCGCCGTACCGGCATAAACTCCTTAACAACGAACCGCCAATTAAAAGCCTCTTACGGAAAAAGAAATCCCCTCGCCGCGTGTGTCTCGACTGCATGCGCGCAGACAATTTCTCTGAGTGGCAGCTAAGTAAGGGGAATTACCATCTCATTCGAAGGTAAAGGTCGCCTCTCTTTCTCCTCTCTCTCTCTCTCTCTCCGAAACTATACACGTATATAGTCGCGCTCGCGCGCCAATTGCTCGACCGTGCGCCGCGCGTTTTCTCTTCTTTCTCCGCGTTTCTCGCGCGCACTCCGTGATTACCGGCCGCGACGTATACCTACCACACATACATGCACACCAGAGCCAGAGCACAACGAGAGAAGAAAAAAGGAGAATTCTAAGCTGCTGTCCGGTACGGCAGCGACCGAGCACTCGAGCCAGAAAGAGAGAAAGAGAGAGAGTGCAAAAAGAGGAGGCTGTACCTACCTATAGGTTATATACCATGTGCTCGCAGAGAGAAGAGGGATGCGAGAGCGCGGGGAGCGCTGGGGGAGGTCAAGGGGGAAGAGTGCCCGTATACACACGGGCACCACGATCACTCGAGAATCAGTGGAAGAGAAGCAAGAGAGGAGGAGAAGAAGAAGAAAAAGCGAGAGAAGAGAGAGAGAAATAGAGAAAGAGCAGAGGTTACTTTTAATGTCTCGCGTCACGCAGCCCAAGGCGCGCGCGCGCGCGCGGAGAGAGAGCATCGACGAGAGTGAGCTGCAGCGTATACACATACACAGCCTCGCCTCGCGTCTCCTTACTAATTTGGCGCCAATTTCCAGGCTGCAACCACCCAGGCAAAAACTGACCGAACCATATACCTTCGCAGCTCCTCTGCTTCTCTCTTTCTCCCCCTGCCCCTCTCTCTCTTATATATATATATACTCTTTTCTCCCTCTCTGATTAAATGCTACCCGCCATTGCTCGAGTGTGGGAACAGCAGCTCGCGCGCGGGGCGCGTGCAACTACCTGTATACCTTATAACTCGCCTCTGCCTCCGCCTTTTGCTTCTATCGCATCGCGCGCGTCTTCCTCGTTCTCGCGCGAGAAGGAGCTTAGAGATGCGTGATACGAGGGAGAATTGCCGGGACACATAGGTACGCGGATGCACGCGCGCGGTGGCGGCGGCAATCGCAGCAGCAGCCGAGAGAGTGGCGGCGTGTACGCCAGACGGCAACCGAAACGCACAGCACGAAGACACGATCGGTTAATGGGGAAGATCGGAAGATGGCTGGCCGGACGAACACTTGTCGCTTTCGTGTTATTCGCCTTGTAGGTGGTATTATCGCTGATTTCAGAGAGTTATGTTGATGTTTTTGTGTTTTCTTTAGATTGCTTTGATCTGGTGTTGATTGCAGCTTTGGTAATCTTATGTTGATAAATGTTGTATGAAAATATGTGCTTTCATTATATGATAAAGAAATTATAATGCTTTAGGTACATGGTAGGTATTTTTGTTTGTATTGCTTTGAAAGGAGATAGGAAGCATTGTATAACTTAACTTCGAATCCAGATTCGCCCCTTACAGGTTGATTATCAGGTAAATTCCGAATTACTCTTTATTTACATGGACCATCTTTGTATGTCTCACACAGTCTATGAGATATTGAAGAAATTGTGAAAAATAAATTTTTACCTTTTATACCTTCTTATTTGGTGATGCATATGCAATAGAATGAATGTACTTCTCAAATTTTGTATTTCTAAGTAGTCGAGGGATTTGAACTAGACATGGATATTTGACGCACTGATAAGTACAAAGTCAGTTTAGTCAGATCATTTCTTTTTGTATACAGAGATTTCTTTATACGTGAGGCCTTACATATTTTGATAACAGGATTTTATATTTTTATATGCAGTATTTACCCGTAACTAAACAAGTATCTAAAAATATTTTGATAACATGGTTATAGATTATTAAAAATGAATAAACCAATCAAGACAGATAAATAAAGAAAATTATTTCGTTAATGAGACATTTCAATTGAATCATACAAAATAAATGGCATATACATTCGACGAATAATTAGCACAAAAAGCAGACACCGAATCCGTGCCCACGCATCGAAAACTTTTCCAGACGATCATTACTCGATTTCTTCACTAACATTTCCAGTTTCCAGTGCACTTTGGGTATCGTACTCCTCTGCTCCTCTCCATACCCGTTCTCGTTCACATCGTTGTTGTCGTCGTCATTTTTCCGTCTCTGGCAGCTCTCTTGCACATACTCCTTCGGTCGCGTTGATTTTCTTTCTTACCTACGCGCGAGCGTTTGAACTCCGCGTACGTACGTATCATATCGGCATGCGTACATGCACGTAGCACGCGTATGGACCGCGGCATACAGCCTGGGAACTTCCGCGAATCGGCCGATTTGTTGCGCGTTTGCAATTTCGCGCACGCTGAACCGGTGGTGCGCGAGGATGATGGATACACACGCGTTACTGATAAATGATTGCCGGAAAGCGACGCGCCTCGGCCGCCGCCAACGTTGTTGCGCCCCCTTCCTTCTACAATTGCAATGTTTCGAATCGGTAGGTGGATGTTTTCGGAACAAACTATAGTGAACAACTACCTTCTTAATTTGTATTTTTTTTTATTTAAATATAATTTGACGTTTCCAAATTATTACAAAGGAATAATTAATATCAATTTTAATTCATTCAGAAAGTATTATAAAAAGACAGAAATACTGTAAAAACTCCTTAGCTTACGTCTATATTAATTGTAACACCGAAATACGTATTTATCTGAATTTTTAAATACGTCTGCATCATTTGGAGACATCCAATAATTTCGAACATATAATGGTTAATTGTTATTGATTTCTGACAACGCTACTTTTTTAATTTTATGTTAATATTTTATAACCAAATATTAACTCTTTATCACCAAACAGTTTACTTACGGGCACTGAAATCTGCAATTTTTATCCTCGACCCCTTTTCTCAACGTTTATTAGAATTTAATCTTTGCTAATAACTTCAATAACTTTTTTAATGACTTCACATATAAAAACACCATTCACACTAACCTTATTAATTAACCTTACTTTCGGGAACTTACACACTTTAGTGTCGGTAAGTACTTATATAACGATTCGTCGATATAAGATTAACTAAATAAATTAAAAATAAATTTTAAGACAATGTCTACAATTCTTCATAGTTCTATACCGATACACAAGCCACAGTAAATGAGAAGTGTTCGGAAAAAAGTTTAACCCCCGGATAAAGATGATGCACGGCTTTACGTGAATATCGCAGCTACTACAATAATAAAATCTAATTTTAATTATGTATTGTGCCGGAAGTATCACCTTATCTATAAAACATATAATTATTTTTTTCAACAATTATACAATATACGGCCATTAACTAACACCAAAGAATATAAATATCAGGAAAGCATCAATTATCTATTTTTACGGCATCGTTCAATAATTACCAACGCCATTGCCAACGCGAAAAACGCGCGTATCGCCGAAATCGGCCATCAGCCGCGGCCAACTTCGCGATATCCGTTCGCTCCCGCGGACCGGCTGCGCATAACCCTACTCATTCCTCGAGTCGTCGGCTACTCTCTCTTTCTCTCTTGCCTCCCCCTCCCTCAATACGGACGTTTACCACGGCTATCATTAAGCAATTTCATGCCGATATATAATTAATGAGCTCCGCGGAGGAGGATCGCTGGCGTGCGGCATGGCTGCGCGGCGGACGGATATCGGAAGTCGCCTGGATCGGCCAGGACGTGCTCGCCTGGTGCTCGGGCCTGCATCTCGTCTTTCTCGACGTGCCGAGCAACAAGCTGCGGATGCCCAGGTTCCCGAACGATGTCGTTGCTGCCGGCGCCTCGTGTCTCTCCGGGCATTGGAGGTAGGGATTGAGTACAGATAACGAGGCACCTGTGAAAGTACTCAATTTTGGGATTTTTTCATGTTTGGATCTAAGAGAGATATTGCATCATTCATGCGGGACTAATCTTGTAACTTGTAGTATTGTGTGTTGAAAATTTGTTTACGTACGCAGTGAAAATTTTCTGATAAAAATAAACGTATTCGTGATAATCTATGACATAAGGTAAATTTTACCGCTAATTAAAGTAATTTTTACCGTACTTCAGAGTAATTTCTTCCATGAAGTGAAATGTACCACGTTTACTTTGATTTTCACGATAATTTTTAATGAAAAATTCTTTCTATATGTTTATAAAATAACTTGAAAAACTTATCGCATGGCCTAAGAAATATCGTTTGTAGATCAAAGATAAATAATGAAGATGATTGAAATAGAAATGTTAAAAGGTGTATTCAATTCAATATAGTAAACATTGTTTATAACCAAATTATCATAATTCGATTGAAAGTCGTCGGGTTTTCGCCTTTGCTGAAAAAAATCTGAAGCCTCGAATCTTGATCCACGCGTATCCGTCCATGACAAGGATATGCGAGTGCGTGAAAGGGACAAGTCACGCTTATCTATCGACTGCCTTTGCTGGGGATTATCTCATGTCTTTAGGCTCGTTGCCGGATTTCAAACTAATCGTCTGGTCGTGGAGAAGCGGCGACAAGATCGCTAGCGTTGATACTACTATTCATGATGCAGGGAATTACGGACAGACCTTGAGGGTGAACTTCTTTACACCGATGTTTATTGCTCAGGTGAGGTATAGTTTCAATTTATACGACTTCTAATATTGTGATAAATGTTTTTATCGAAATGTAAAATATCAAAACTCAGAATTTATCGATATCTTTGAGCTAATGATATTTAAAGGGAAATTTTTATTTACCTTCCTTTCAAAATAATGGACTTGGTGAGATCAATAAATCTCAATATTTTAGGTAAATTAAAATTTACCGAGTAACAGAATCATCAAAATGAATTTTTAATGAAATATTTTAATAACTGTTTTTAATACAAAACACGAAAACATATGAATAAATGTGTGTAACATCTCAGATGTTTTAGAAATTTTTTCTTAGCTGAAAAAGTGTGACTCTAAAAAGTTCCAATTTTTAATCAGAACATAATTGCTTAGTGAAGAAGTTAATTTAAAATAATTGTTTGTCAATCATAAAAAAAATTTAGTAGATTTTATATTTAATTTTTTCATTCTTTTCACTATAGTTCTTATTAATGGTTAAAAATATATTCTTACCTATATTTTTGGATAAGTAGAAAGTATAAATATTAAAATATTAAGTAACTTTATAATCTAGTAAAAATAAATACGAAATGCAACGTGCAAGTTTAAAATATTTTGAACAAAAAATTATGTTCCTCGTCGAAATAAAAAAAATAATCACACCTCGAACTTTCTTTCAGATAGGCAATACAACCGGACGACTCTGCACTTGGCAAATGACCGCCTGCGGCAACAGCACCGGCACCAGCATCGGCACCGCAATCCTCGACAAAAACGAGCTATCGCTACCGAGGAAAGCCCTCGTAAAAGACGCGGCCTGGTGTCCCGATTCCAGCGACGTCCTTGCCATCGTCGACCGAGACGGCCACATTTACCTGTGCCGGCCTAACGGCAGCGAGCTCAGGCGCGTTGTGCTCTCGCAGCGCTGCGGCGTCTGCGTGGAGATCGAGCCCGCGGCCATCTGCTGGCACCGGGCCGGCATCGTGCTGCGCACGACCTTCTGCCAGATTCGCTACTACCGCGAGGCCGAGCGCGGCGCTTGGCGTAAGGTCTGGTACGCCAAGTCGACGAATTATCCCTGTGCCCTGACCTCGCATCCGTTCAGGAACGACAGGCTGTTCTACGCGACGAAGGAGGGCCACTTGGTGAAGATCAATTTTACGGACGACGCTCTGGATGCCGTGTTGGATGTGAAGCAGTTCATCGGCGGGAGGTACAGATTTGTGGATTTCGTGCGTCCTTGGGATGAACACGTGGTGGTGATCGATGCGTCTATGGAGCTTGCGGTTATTCGAGCTTGCGAAGGTGCTCAGGTGGCGAGCGTTAATTTAGATATGAAGGGAAATGTTACGTGTATGATATCGCATCCGGATTATCCTCTCATTGTTGTTTGCTCTGATAAGGGCGAAGTAGTATTTGTGAGTCTTTTTCACTATTACAGTCCGGAAATACTTGGAAGATACAGGATGCAGTCTGAAGCGTTGGATTTAATGAAATTTTCAAGTTCTGGAAGGTTTGTTAACAAATTGGTAAGAATTATTTAATTAATAGTTGGTTTTTGTTTATTTAGTTTTAACTACTGTAATGCAATTTTTTTCGTTGTAGACATTTGGCAGTTTGTCAAAAGGAGCACGGAATTTGTTATTTGTACAGTGTTTCTTACACACAACCCATCAATGTTATCACAAAGTTAGATGCAGATTTAATGATAGTAGATATATTGTTATTTGATGTACAGAATGGTCTGAAGTTTTATGTATTGCAATGCTATTCGAATATAGCTTCTATTGGATACAAGCTCTTACTTTACGATCTTTCCAGCAGTCATCCTGAATTTAAAAAAGCGCCAACAGAATTTTGTTTTGAAAATAACTTTCGATATTTATGTTATGCACCTGGAGAATCAAATATTTTTGTAGGAACACCTTATCTTACAAAGCAATTAAGATTCTTTAAATTCAACAATTGGGAAGATGTGACGTGTTTTGACGTCAAATCTACTGGACATAATGTAAGAGAAGTAAAAATATTCACGAATAAAAAGTGGTTGATAACTAGTAGTCTTGACGGGTCAATTATCATAAGAAATGCTAGCGCAAAAAGTAACAAGAACGTGCATCTTCTGACTCATCATAAATGTGATTTCGGTGTTACGAAGACAACGGTTAATTTTAGCGGTGATTTATTAATTGCACTAGGCACTGATGGATCTTTAGTCGCTATAAGGTATTATGGATCTGAAAAAATGCCATTAATCGATGATAGATTTAAGAATCTTTTTGAATTTGGTCATACCAATTTTAAAGATCATGAAGATAAGATAGCTGAATATACTAAAACAACTGATAAAAAATTAATAGAATTTTTATCTGAACCGGTACACTCTTTTATGCATGATGAAGAATCAGAGGATATGACATGGGTTGAGTGGAAAGAACGTACAAAAATTGAAGAAGAAAATAAACTTTCCGCTTCTGAAAAAGAAAAAATAGTATCAATACTAAATACTATGAAAAATAAAGTCACCGATTTATTAAATAAAAATGAAACTTGTTCTGAAGCGGAGCGACTTTCAATCTCAGAGTTCGATTTAGATAAAATTTTTCGCGAAAAATGTATGAAAGCGGCAAAAGACGAACGCGAAGAAGTAAGACAAGAATTGGATTCAAATTGTTCTGAAATGGAACGAATTGCTGATTGGATTCAAAAGGAATTTTGGAAGCCACAAAAAGTTTTCGCTCAATCGATTTTTGGTATATTTGATGAAACCGAAGTTACGAATTACACTATTTGCGCAGAAGCAATTGGCAGATCGGATTTGTTCGATTTTGCTCAGTTTGCGCGTAACGTTGCGAATGATTTAACTACTCATGATGCTATTTATCCATGGGAAACTTATACATCTTCAGAACTAAATTTAATGTTCGATAAACAGTTACAAGTTAAAAAAACAGATGAAATTGAAAAAATCGATAATCTAATTAACAATGAAGAAGATGAAGTTGATGTTGAAGAAGAACTTAATAGACAATTATTAGAAGGTAAAATTCGAAGTATTCACGCGTGTATATTATCCAAAAATCCAACCATTTTTTAAATAAAATTTCTCAACAGGTATGACAACTCATCGTTTTATCGAGCCCTGCGCACCTTATTACTCGCAGTTCATGATATACGCTTTCTCGCAAATCTTAAGCGACAATCGCAACATCGCCGAGGACTGCAAGAGACTGCGCTTGTATTTCAACAAGCAATTCGACGAAGTATACTCCATAAAGGAGCGTGAAATGAATTTAGTCCGCGAGCGTATCGACCGCATTCTCTACATAAGTTACGAACTTCGAGTAATGTTCCAAGAGATAGTTGAAGATACATTCGCGTACCCTGAGTGGGACTTAAAAGAAAAACCGGAAACTATTGTTCAAGTGACGGACGCCGAAGTGTCAACGAGACTTTACATATCACCGTCGCAACAAGAATTGTTGGATAAACAGGTAACGTAATACCCCTTTGTATATCATACTTTAATGAAACTTTCTGAACATACAGCTTACTACCTAAGGCTGTAAACTTTCTTAATAACTTTATTAAAGTTTGAAATGCAAACGCAAAATAAATAATAATAAATTAAAAACCAGTTTTATTAACAAAAATTGTACAGTAAATAATATAACATAAGTATGGGAGATAATGTAGTAAAAAATAATGATTCTAATACGTAAATTGAACTTTCAATAGATTTGAATGTTCTACATCCATTATGAAAATTATACGTGAAAAAAATGTTAAAACCTTTTTGTCAAAAAACATACAATAGTACATTGTGCACGCGTTGCGCATACTATTTTTTGACACGAATATTACTATATTTTTTACTTCAAAATGATATCAGATCCAGGCTACGATCTTAATAAATATAGATATACAAAAGTAGATTAAAATAAAGTTGTATGAATGTGGCGGGGCGCAGGTACGGGGCGCGGGGATGGGGTCTAGGGGCGGTTTTCACACAGCGTACGAAAAGCAAAATAATCATCGCACAGTGTGCGTGAAATACAGTAAAAATTCGTAAATCGGCACTTCTTGCACGCTATCTAAGCATGAGAAACTGAGCTTCTAAGACGAAGTTTAAAAAAAATATTTTTTCGATTAAGTATATATAAATAAGCACGTTTGAAAAATGAAGAACTGATGTAATAGATTCCATAACAAAGTTATGGAAATGTTTAAAATATGCTCTTTAACCATTGAACACGAACAGGGGTCTGTCTGACACCCAGGCAACTTTCCCACCTTCAGCATTCCCTCCAGAACGTTATATGGAAACAGGGACCGGGAGAGGGGGGGGGGGGGGTGAATACCTATACTAATGATCTGCGTAGTGACTGACCTCTTGTTTGGAGTCACACAGACCCCTGTTCGTATTAACGGGAGTTTTTTTTCTAGTTATAAAAAATTTAAGTTTTTATCTTTTCGACTAACATAGATTCGTAGAAGGGAGATACCATCAATAATACGTGTATTTTATTGAAACCTTATATATTAAGACTAAATCTAAATAAATAAACTTAATAATGTAAATACTAAAACTAAATAAAGCGATGGCTTTGAAATGTAAGAGGATAGTGTGGTACATAGTATGTATATAAAAACAGTTGCTTAGATTGTTCTAAATGAAAACACATTTTAAATATTTTTCACATCTTTTTAAATATAAATATCAAACTTTCTCACATAAATTTTAAATGAATAAACATTAAAATGTTTTATGCAATACATGCATTGATTTAATGTTATTTACGTATAAATATTTCCTTGAAAATCATGCGCATGTCAATATCAATGTATATGTATAAAAATACGTGATTTTCATTCTTTCAAATAATTATGCTTTTTGCAAAATCGGGTCTTGGTATAAGTTTTTTCTTAAAATCTGTGGTTTATGCAATTCATGCATTGATTTAATGTTATTTACGTATAAATATTTCCGTGAAAATGATGCGCATGTCAATATCAATGTATATGTATAAAAATACGTGATTTTCATTCTTTCAAATAATTATGCTTTTTGCAAAATCGGGTCTCGGTATAAGTTTTTTCTTAAAATCTGTGGTTTATAGTTATCTAAATCGATCTGTAAAGTTCCTTTAAGACCTGTAATGTCATTTTGCAAATTTATGAAAAAACAACATTTATTCTCATTTAATAAATACAATGATCTTAGATTTTTGTTTAAAAAATTTTTTAATTTATTTAAAATACTGTTCTATGTGTACAGTTATAAACTAGAGACTGATGAGAATATCCTTTTTTTGTTTGCTTAAATTTGTTGAGTTTTAAGAAAACTACAGCTATTTGAAATTGCGCGGGGACACGACGACCCCTGTTCGTGCTAATGCAAGTTATTTACGTTCATTTTCTAGGGTTAAATTATCATAACCAACCTCTGGTCAAAATTTCAAGCAGTTCCATTCGTACTTGCCAGAGAAAAATGAGTTTAAAAGATAATATTTAAAATGAATCTAATTACCTTATAAGCAAGACTCACAAATTGTACGAGAAATTGCAATGTTTGTCATACCTACGCTCATGCATTTCGTACCGCTGTTTTGCTTTACCAACCTATCTCACGAGTGACACCATACGCTCATAAAGTCACAACGACCTGCTTCACGCACACGCGCACACAGGCGGCGGAGGAGGAGCGCCAGCGTCTGGCTCAGCTGGCGGACGATTTTCGCGAGCGTGCCCTGGACACGATGATGGACGGGGTGCTGGAGTTCCGATGGGAGGATCTCATCAAGAGGGACGTAGCGCGGCCCGAGTGCATGCTGCTCGGCAAAAACTCCGCGGATTACACGGACGAGGACATTCTTGCGGTCAAGAGGTACGAGGAGGAGGTGCGGAACCTCGAGTCGGAGCGCGCCCGGTACCGAAAGATCCTGCAGACCGATTACGCGAAAATTAACGGCGCCCTGCGCGAGGCCATCGAGAAATTCAATTCGCGACTCGAAGAATTTCACTTGGTGAGGGGATTTTGGGTTTTGAGTTGCTTGGGATTTCGAGGAATCTTGCGGTGTGGTTCCTTTTGAGTTCGGTGAACTTATCATTTGAGCGCTTAAGTGGAAGCACTGCAAATGGAATATTAATATCCTTTTGATTTATACTTAGAATTTTTTGATACATTTTGGCTACGGAGACTTTAACTATGAATATTTATTAAAATTTTTGTTCACGTAAATCAAAAAGGAAATTGAAAATATTTCTTATTCGAAATTAGGATTTAATATTTTAATTATTTGTACAAATGATTATTGCGTTTATTTTGCTAAATTATATTTTCAGTTCAAAATGAAAGTAGAATCAGCGATACAGCAACTCGATTTACGATTCGTACGATACCTTGTAAGACACGTTAAGCGGGTAAATGAGTTAAAAGTTGATGATAATATAAAAATGAAAATCGAAGAAGGGTATCGATCGATATCAACGATTTCGGAGAATATGAAAATAATTCAAAGTTTAGAGCTAGAACTACATAATCAGTATGAAACTCTAAATAGCAAGGATAAATATATGGAAAAGAAATTGAAGAATGAGTTCTCAACTCTTGGAAAAAATGCTTTTGCTTCAATAACTGTGCAGTACAAGCGACGCCCACGCACTGTTTTAAAAACTACATCATCCGCTGAAGTATTGGATCTTGGAAAGTGTATTATATCTATGAATAAACTTCCTTACTTAACATCGGAGTGTTTGGATTTTTTGAAGCAGCTAGAGATGTTGGATATTCGCCCTGCAGCTTTGCCACAGTCTATAGATGCTACGAACTGGGAGAATTTGGTAGCTCTTAGACGCTTAAAGGTATAACAAACTTAGTTTAAATTATTTTGTAATTTTACCGAAATCGAACCATAAACTCAAAAAATTGAAATGCGAAAACAGTTTTTATAAGCCGAAGATATTCAATTTCATGTTTTAACTTTTCTAAGCAAATAACAATTTATGCAGCACAAGTGCAAATATATTTTACCTACAAGTCGACGTTTCGGACGTCTATAATTAACCTCTCACATGTCTGACTTTGTTATGTTATCCTTTATCATTAAAAATAATTAAAAAAAAAATATCTATAACAGATCACTAACTTATTCGTAAACAAATATAAAACACTGAAATACAACTCTTCAAATAAACTATTTTATCAAACAACCATTACACACGCATTTGCACTCAAGCCTTCAATTAAATACGCGAAGAACTTACAGCTGCGTACATCGCCACGCGGCACAATTTCTCCAGAACTCCAAACTGCGCGCTCGCAAACGTACTCGCGTACACACCTCTCGCAAAAAGAAAGCCAAACACCAATCATCACACGCGGCGCCACGCGAGACCCAGAAACCCAAAAGAAAGACCCGCACTCGAAACAATACATATGATCAATCGTTCCGCGCCGTTCGCAGATCGACCAGGAGCTTCGTCTGCGCGCAGCGTCGCTCGACCTGGATGAGGCGTCGGCCGGCCTGGAGAATTACAGCCGCGCGCAGACCGAGCACCGGCTCGCCGTCGAGGCTTTCAAGGAGCAACGCGAGAAGTCGCGCCGCGCGAGAGCCGAGCGCGAGCTGGACGCGGAGCTGCAGCTGGTCGTGAAAATGGGTCAGACGGAGGTGGAGAACACGAGGGGCAGCGTGCACGAGGACGCGGCCAGGGCGATAGTGGTGACGAGGGCCGAGATCGAGGAGGTGAACAGGGCGATACTGGAGAACGGCAGGAAGAAGATCAGGGCGATCGAGAGGAGTCTGGAGTTTAGGAGGGGGATCAAAGGAGAGGAGTGGGATCACGAGTGCTTGGGGACCAGAGTGAGGCATCTCGGGGTGCAGCTGTATTACGCGAGGACGGCGAATGTCACCAGGGAGATCAGGGAGTTTTTGAGGAGGAGGGGGAAGGGGTTGAAGGAGGACAAGACGACGGTGAAGATGGAGAGGGAGTTCGAGGCGACGCGGAACAATCAGGAGAAGGTAATTTGATTTGATTTGAATTGGTGAGGTTTTGTAGTTAGTTGAATTTATTACGTAGAGAAGGTTATTTTAAAGGTAATACAATCAGAAAACCATATCGTAAATTTCATATCGTAAAATTATTATATCGTAAATTATTCGATTCATCTATCGTAGATCAAATTCCTTTCGATCAAATGCTGTAAAATCGTGAGTATAGGATCTACACATAATATTTCGCCTATTAAAAGAAATTAAACTATTTCAAATTGTATTTTTAATGTAGAAATTAAGATTTCAAATTGCTAATTTTACGATGTCATATCGCATCTGACGCTGAATATTTGCTATATCGATATGTAAATTTGTACGATATGATGTTGCGTGAGTTACGATATAGTTTTCTCAGTGTAATAGTTATACAATAGAACATCTAAATACTTTAACGCTTTTATTTACTATATTCTCTTTAAAGTTCAATACATTTTTTTACATTTTAATAATTTATTGAAACTATTATTTCTTTATTAAAAGTGTTATTATATAAAAGAAATATTTCATTACAGCTTTAATATGAAAATATTAGAGTTTTTTTGATTTATAGTTAAATATAATATTATTGTGAGTTGTAAATCTATTATTGGATGCGTACAATTTAGCATGCGTTGGTAATTAGTTAGGTATGTTAGTTAGTGAAGAATAATAGAATAACTATATTATGAAATTAAACTTTTCAACAATGTTTATTTGACTTTGACTATTACATAGAGAAGTATATAGTAAAATAAACTAAGCTTTAACTAACAAGGAGAGAGAAAAGTTTAAGAATCGGCCTTATATGACGAGATATAGCTGAAAATATTGACATTGCCTATATGTTCAAAGTTAAAAATTATCAGTACATCTATATATACGATTTTTAGCATGAAGCATATAGGCAATGTTAATATTTTCAGCTAAATCTCGTCATATAAGGTCTATTTAGTGAAACTACGGGCGTTATGCTTCATTTTTAGGTAGTAGTAAGTGATTCTTAAATGTTTCATAAAAAGTCGTGACCCACATCTCTAACTCTCTCTTATAAGTTTGTAGTGGAAATTTGATACAACTAATGTTTCTTGTTAGACTGACTTTTTTACTTACAAAAGGAGTGCACGGAGTCCGGGTAATGGATTTTGATGAAACTTCGGGGATCGTTTTCTAGTACCTAAAATGAAGCCCAATGCCTGTAGTTTTATCTCTTTATTTAAAGCCCAATGACCGCAGTTTTATCCCTTGTTAGTAAGGGCTGTAACTAAGAATATAGTAACATTGACTAAGCTTACAGTTAATCTTCTTGTACGATTGTCTATCTTTGTCACATGTGCTATGCTAGACAGATACTCAATTTAGCGCTAGTATAAGTCACAATATTTAAGTATATTTACGTCATTAATCGAGCTTCCACAATACGTTGAACATACTGCATTTATTGATAATTACGCTCTCGATCTGGATTATCAAAGCTAGAATTCTAATCTCACATTCGAAAGCAGCAGTCGTGTAAACGCAACACGATTGACTATTTTAAATGACATTTTTCTCATGAACTATTTTACGTAGTACTTAGAGTTCCTGAATGTTTTCATTTTGTAGCAATAATCAAAATTTAGTAAATGAAAAAAGAAGCGAGGATAGTCATTTTTACTACACTACTTGCCTCAGTGTATATTTTCGTCTAATTAACCATCAACGTATGCTTAAACGTACGCGCTCTTTTTATAACTTTTTTTTATATCTTTATAAAAGTAGATTGTCAGATTTATTATTTGCTTTTATCTCTAAATACATGAACTAGAACTCAAGAAATATTATTATTGTCCAAAATGGTCAAAATCATATTTTTCTTTAAGTTTCCAGAAATCGCGTTTAAATAATACGAGCTATGAACCCAAAGTATACGTCAAAATGTTACATTAAATATCTACTTTTAACACAAAAACTTGTGATTCAAATGGTTTAAGTAAAAACGTAGAAAAGTAGAAGATTAATACCAATAATGAAACTAAAAAAAATTATTGTGTAATAATAATGTTTTATTATAACATTCTGCTGACATACCTCTTTACTAATATAATAAAATATTAAAGGTATTGAAAGAGTGGAAGATGAAGCTGGAGAATGTCAGCAAAGAGGTGATGCGGGTCCAGCGGAAAAATGAGAAACTAGATGAAAAAGTCACAAACATGAACGTCGACAGGTGTGACATGGAGCTGAAGAGGGATATCGAGGGTGAGATAAGACAGAAGGATTACCAAGACAGGGTTCTCAAACTTAATGCTGAGAGATCAGCAGTTATGAGGAAACTACTACAGAATTATGAAAATTTACTGGAAGTGCGTAAAAAACGAGACGATTTGGCTCGCATGTGTGGTTTGCCAGTGAAATTCGTACCTGACATCGAAAAAGAATGAACAATATGTTTGCTAAATAGAAAAATAATTGATTGGTCTTTTTTTTGCTCAAGTATTTTGTTCCCTATCTATTTAATTCGTTGAATATTAACAAAATAAAGTATCATGTTTGAAAAAGAAAGGAAAATGGAAGTTTTTAAATATTTTTTCTTACTATAAAATAATGTATATTTATACAGATCATCGAAAAGCTAAATGTACAGTAGATATGAAAGACAGAAAAGTACATCTATATTATGTTACGATAAAAATTATTTTCAAAATGCATGATTCTGCTGGTTCGTATGTAGCACGAGCGACGCATCGCTGAAAGCCCCCGAGATCCATAAATAATACTCCACTTTCCGAGTCGGACGATCGAACACGAATGAAGAGCAGCAGCAGCAGCACGTCGAACTACCTTCTTGCAGACATCATTGGCTCACGATTCAATTTGATCCGGGAAAAACGCGTCCAGGTGCGCCTTACGTAGCCACATTTTACGCCCCCGCGGAAAGAAAAAGAAAAACCCAAAGGTCATCCCCCGACAATTTGGACTACTTCTGCCGCGGCAGCGACTGGATCATCCGTCCCTCTATTACACTTCGCCTCGCTCGACTCGATTCACAAAAAAGAAACACTGTAAAAAAAAGCGCGCAGGCACGGGATTCCGTGGGCTATTGTCGCGCGCCCCGCGATGTAAATATTTCCATTAACGACTTTATGATTTTTATTAATGACGTCGCGCGGGCGATTCTTTACAATGGCGAACAAATATTTTGGCTGCTCTCGCGCGAGCTGTTCGCGGTTGGTCGAATGTTTTCCCATGAGCACAGAAAAGCGAGTATGCCTGCAGTCTCGATTCTTTTTTCTCCTTTTTAAAGAAAGATACGTGGGTACGACGTACGTGGTGTGCGATCCATTAATCATCGACTGTGGCTGTCGACACGTGAACAATGCGTTGACGCACTCGAGTTTAAGGTGCACACGTAGCTGAAGATGGGCGTATAGATATCTTCATGGAGAATCATAGTTTCGTAAAATGCAAAATTAATGTAATGTATTTATTAAATGTAAATGTAAACATTATTATTTTTTAAGGGAATAGTATCCTAAAAAGTATATTCCTACTTATTTTCTGAAAATATGCAAGAAATACTAAAGATTTAATGACACATACCTAATAATTTTAACAGTTATGGTTTTTGATAACTTTTATAACAATATTTGAAGAAATTAATTATTGTAAAAGGAATAATGATTTTACATTTTTAAGAATTTTAAAAAGGAGAAGTATTTTAATAATAGAAGAAGCATTATATATTCGAGAAAAATTACTATTAATTAAAAAGTTAATTATATTATAAATTGACTTTAAAAACTGATTGAAAATATTGATTTAGGTAGCTGATTTTTTCTATTTGTGGACGTACTATGAAGGAGTGTTTTCTTATATCTACAAGCAAACTAAGGCCTTAGTTTTAGGTGTTAGCAAAAACCTCCCAAAGCCTCCCCAAATATCGTTTTCCAAACCTTTGACAATCTAGTAAATATAAAAATAATCACTGCAAACGTATGCAATAGATAGTTCTTGTAGCAGATAAATATATGATAAAACACTAGATAACAATTAATCTTAATTTATTAAGCAGCTTTATTAAAAAAATAAGTTGAATGCCTGTTAACACTTGATCTAGCATTCGTGGATTGAAAAAAATGCTTAAAAAACGCTCTTCACTATCCGCTTTCAGAGCTTCCAAAAAATTTTACATCCCTTAATACAACGATCCCCCAAACGTCTGGAACGACGCAATCAAGTTTACAATTCCAGTGCTCCGGTTATCGCTGGCATATACACACTCTACGCATCGACAGTTTCGCACGGCAGCATCAGCACTAGTCCAGCTCGGCCATACACATCTCTCGCAATTTTACCCGCATAGCCGAGAGTAAAATTCTCTTTTACCCGTAGTACGCTCTTTTCCACCGACCAGTGATGAGGGGGGATGGGGATGGGGGGTTAAAAAATCGGTCCGAGCACAGCCCGGCCAAGAGTCGCTCTTTCTCTCGGTGGCTATATATCGGGGAAAAGCGGCGCGGCACTCCAATCAATGCAAATCAAATCGAGAGCCGCGGCTCTGCGCGAACGCCATGGAATAGTGGAGAGGAGAGGAGAGGAGAGAGCGGCGGCTAGTCAAATCAGCCGTGTAAAAGCTTCATGAATGTAAAGGACTATGGTGAATGCTAACCGTGCGAGAGCCAATCTGGTAATGCGTCTTCTGCCCTCTCCCCCGCTCCCGGGCGTGTGGATAAAAAATAACGCGAATGGCCGCGCGCGTTGAATTTAACGCGCGCGCAGGGGGGGTTATGTCTCCCCGTAGCAGATGTTATTGGAGTAACTCGGGATTTTTTTACACTTGTTTTTTGAAATTTATTGAAGGAGAGAAAGGTTGGTCAGGATGTGGTCGCATTTAGGTGTAAGGGGGGTAAGGCTGTTTATTTGACGATCTCGTTTACTTCTTCCAGATCGGCTGGTGTGCGGATCTTCTTGCCCTCTTGGAGGAAATCACGTAGCATCTCTTTGTCTGATTTTGTGATTGGATTTTGCAGTTCTGGCTCATAAAACTCTGAAATTGTTAGGATTGTTATTTTATGGTAAGATAGTAAATTTTAGAATTAGATATTAGTTTACTCACTGTCTTTATGTTTGTATTTTAATTTTTCGGCATGGGATTTGTCAAAAATGTTGATTCCATGCTCTTGATCACAGTTGCGAAATGTTGTTCTACATCGATTGATAATTGAGCTTCCATTCAGTGATTCTATAAAAGAATATAAAATATAGTTTTAACCTGTATTATTATAATGATATAATTCTTTTCAACGAAAAAAGAAACTAAGTTTTACTATTGATGCAAGGGCGAAAAATCTTAGCCATTTTTGAAGTCCACATGATCATGGGATTGAAATATTTTTATTTGTTTGTACTGGTTACATCAATTTTTTGTTAACTATTAGGTTAGTAAATTTATTTATAAAACACTTGTGTTTTCTATTTGAGAAAACATAACTGAAATTAGCTAATATTTAAAACAAAAATTATCGAGAACAAAGATTAATAATAAAAATAATAATAAGTGACTGATGATAAGTAAAAATTAATATTCTTCTGAATATAAACTAAAATATTTCTATTTAATAACATGTTATGGTTGACGCAAAAAGCTATCAAAAAGTATAGCAAACTTAAGTAAAACTAAATTTACTTATATCTATAGCTCTTTATACGCCTTGTTAATATAACACGTTATAAATTATTCTTTCTGTATAATTATATTTAGAAAAATTATTTCATAAGAGACACGTCTTAAAGAAGTACGTAAACTTCAAAGCTTTACGTACGTTACATCATTCTTTCATGAAAAGTATCCTAATTTTCGTGCTCACTGAATTGTGCGTCTTAACCTGTACCATGATGTCCCTTTTTCAAGGCTGGCCTTGGAATGTCGTCCAAGTGCCGCGCGGAAATGACCGATTCATCGGCACCACTTCGACGCGCCAACATAATACTCAACTGCGAGCGCGGTAATGAAACCGGGGCATAGTTAGCTTGCATCATTACCTCACGAGACTTAAACAGGTGAGAAAAACGAAAAGAAAAAAGGTAGATGCTTATGAGCCGAGGGACAAACTTGCTAGAGTATTAAGCAGAGCATGTTGAACATGCATTTAGCGAGAGTTTTCTTCTTTTACTTTTTTCAATGATTACAGTTTTATTATTATAATTATGTTTTTTTACTAATGTAACAGAATAATAGTCTAAAAGCATCATAAAATGAATAATGATGTCACTTATAAAATAAAGAATTAAGATTTATATGAAGGGGGGTCGCAGCTTAAATTATAAAATCTATTTTACTTCTTCTGAAAATGCAATTAAGTATATATTTTAACAGATTAAACAAACATTTTTCACAATATTCTAATAGAAAAAAGTTAAGTTTAAAAATTGTTCAATCTGCAGGTATAAAACTTCTTTCGAAGATTTATTATGACGCAATGATAAATTGTATGCACTCTTGTTACAGGTCACTTATTTTCAACTATTATTCTGAATCTAAATGAAAATCAGACCAAAATTATTTATAAAAATTAATAAAACTGTTACAATATTCACATAACAATTAATTTTTAACAAGAATGCACAATTTTCTATGCATGCAATTAAATGTTATCTTCGATGTATAAAACGAGCATACTTAACAGTACTTTATTTTATATAATAAGTTAAAAACATGTATTTATTTGGTACATATAAATAATATAAAAAATGGGCATAAATCTTAAGGTTTTATAAGTTTGTCTTAAAATATTTCTAAAAATGATTGTAAAAACAAAACTAATCGACAGATTCCATTGAAACTCCAGTGTACAATCGACAAAACAAACATCTGATTGAATATGTTACACTTTTTTTGAAATACTGTAACACTCATTTTACACTAACCTCATTGGAGTATTTAAAAAGAATGCAAACAAATTCGATCAGATATTTGTTTCGTCGTGTATATAATATATCGGGTAATAATAACAAACGTCTGTGAAAATTTTGGAATATTATACCTTCCAAAGATATGAGGAATTGTGATATACCACATACCCGTACTCACGCATCCACACCTCTATCTACCCCCCCCCCCCCCACACGTACACACGCACACAAACATACACACTATTTTCGATAACAATTTGAGTATTTCGCTATGTATTTTTAGTAAATAAAGCGATTCTGAAAATAAAATTTGATTCTGATGCGCATTTTTGATAAAAAAAAGAAATTTTTTTGTATATATTTTTGGCGAATACAGTGGATATGACACATCCCCCTAAGGAAAGGCACTATTCAAAATTGCTATTTTACAAATATTTCTTTTTTATCTTTGGATCTATAAAACATTATGCCAAACCCATGCGACAAGTGTTTTGAAAACCATCTATGAAACATGTAAATAAATTTTTATTAAGAGTATTGAAAACTGTAGAAGATAGATTTTTAATGTATGATTTTTCTATTTATAGCATTGTTAAGATCTTCTAAAGATTTCAATATTTTGTGTTAAAACTTTTTTTATATGTTTCTTAGATGATTTTAAAATATTTCTCATAGATTTTATATAATGTTTTGCATAGATCTAATGATAAAATAAAAGCGTCAAAAGATCAATTTTCAGTAGTGCCCCCCTTAAAAACACAGAGAAATCACCGTCACGAAGCTTTCTCTGTAAGAAACTACAAATTTGTAAATAATTACATAAATATATTACCAAAAAAGAGCATAAACTTTATATTCTGTAATGTGCTGTTATCTTGCAAAATTCATAAGTCGAGGCGATCAAAGATAAACGCTACGCTTTATACTTTCCACGTAAGCCATCAGATAAAATTGTCCCTTCACTCCAGTCGCGTCGCCAGCGAGAAAAGCCACCTCGATCCGGTAACGGAGAAAACTACAAGAACAAGAACAGAGAGATCGAAGTAGCTCGCGTTTAACAGCGTCCAGTTGCGTTCTCCTCAAAACGACTTGAAAAAAAGCAAAAAAGAATAAAAAAGCATCTCGAAGCTACATGCAGGACAAGTTGCAGCAGCGCAGAGGAGGCGAAACCTCGTTATTATCGGCACCGGGGCCGTCTCCGTCGTCGTCGTCGTCGTCGTCGTCGCCGAGCCCGAAGGAGCTGCACTGGCCACTTTGAGCCCATAAAGAGACAAAGGAGCGCCGAGCAGCAGCAGCAGCAGCAGCAGCAGCTACAACGGCAGCAGTAAACTCTTGTTTTCGCCAAGAGGAAAAAGAGAGGCTGCTGCTGCAGTGGAGGACCTTAAAAAGAGGAAAAAAAAAGGGTGGCGAGCAATAAGGGAAAACAAGCGGGCGCGCGCTCGGTCGTCTTCGCGTGCAGAGGTGCACGAACTCGCTCGCTCGTGGTGGTGACCAAGTGCAGCTTTTACGGTTTTTGCAGAGCTGCGCTGAGGCAGGTATGAGACTTTTCTTTTACCTTTGCACCGCGGCTGTATATAGAAATGGGCTCGACGGGCTTTTATGACAAATTCTATACGTCGTGCGCGCGCGCGGTTTACGTTGCGTAAACTCGCACCTATAGAGAGAATTTTCGTCTCTTGGTGCAGCAGCACTGCAGCGGCGCGCGGTCCAGAGCTGTGTATATGAGCGGAGAGCGCGCGATTTATGAGCCTCTAAGCGGTGATTAGTCCGCTCTGCGCGCGAGAAGGAGAGAAAGAGAGAGAGAGAGAGAGAGCGAGAGAGAAAGAGGATATAGAGGAATAGCCAAGTGCCGCGCTTGAGAGGTCTATTTTCGTGGGTAATCTACGGCTTTTAAAATCCGCGTTTACGTCGGTTCGTAGCTGCGTTTTTTCTTCTCTGGGCGGGATATGTCTATTGGATGAGAGTAATGATGTCCTGGAATTTTTCGAGAATTTTTAGCTCGTTAACAGAGTTGATCTGGATTTAGTCTATTTTTTTCAAGGCAAATTTTTGACGATTCTTAATGAAAAATAAACGTAACACTTAACACATTCATTTAATATCCAGAAATATTACCTATATAAGATCAAAACAATTTTTTATATATAGTTAAAGTAATAGATGTTAATAATAAATAATAATTATTTTTAATAATAATCGCAATAATAAATAGGAACTGACAAAAAGAGAGTAAATATTTACCTAATCAATCATCTTACTTTTCACAGTACGAACTTTGGGTACAGATTTTAGATTGGTATGCTTGAATAGAAAAATTTGTTTAAAGTAACCAGATAACTACCTTACCTATTACCATACGCCAAATAACTTATTGCTTCCCAAGCGAGCATTTAACTACAGATTGGGTTTTCGTCTAAAATGGTACTAAGTCAATAAAACAAATAACCCAAACTAACTTTTCCGAAGTTTTGCTGCTCTTTTAAACTCCGAGGTCAGATTTACAAAATGTTTTCAGCGGAGTTAAGTGTACTTTAAAAGAGTAGGAAAAACCACTTTGATTTAATATTGTTCCTTTTATTTGTCGACAAACTAATCGGTACAGCAAAATGGGCATTTAGGAAATAATGACTTGAAGAAAAACGCAAGCATTTTACTATTTCAAATAAGATGTGACCAATGATATAAAATTTTACTTAAACTTTCAGTACATCACATGTATAAGATCTTTTTTTTACAAATAAAAGATTCATCTTACAAAATAAATATTCACTTCAAAAGAAAACTTGCCACGCCACATTCGCGCTCCAAAAAATTCGAAAGTCCTTTCATACCATATAAGCAGGCGCGAAATGACACGAAACAAATGCTCCACTCTTACATCACATCGGCACTATATACCCCGCTCTTATACCTTTTGTCGTTCAAGCACACAACTGCACTCCGAAGACGCATACATGTCCGGGCATCGAAGGTGCAGCGCAGCATTAAGCATCGTCGGGTTGTCGAAACGCGGACAACGGGTGAAAAATCGATGACATGCGCTCGGTGCGCGCCTCTCTGCACGCTCGCGCGTACATATACTTTTACGGGCTGCTGGGCTAAGAGAGTGAGAGAGAGAGAGAGAAAGAGCCCGTTTCGACTTTGACACTTGACGTTAATACTTCGGTAAGCCGGACAGTGGCGGCATTACCATACGGCGCTCGCGCGCGGCATTACGTATGCGCAAGTCAATACGTTCCGAGAGTCTTCTCTCTCTCTCTCTCTCTCTCTCGCTTTCGTTCTCTCGCGAAGCTGAAGCTGGAGATCGAAAAAAGGAGTAGGTAATGCGGTAGGGAAGGAAAACCGTCACCCTCGTCGTTTTCGGGGAATTTCACTGAGCGCGAGCGATGTGTGCTGCAGCAGCGGCAGCATATACAGCGAATGTGAGATCCGCTCGACTGCGCGCGTGTACTTTATACGGAGCTTGGGTGCAGAGTCGGCGGCTTGTGTGTATCTAATAATACGGACAGTGCTTTTGTACATACACGCGCGGGTTACATTAGGCGCGCGGCTGCTGTCTGTCGGCTTGTGTGTGCGCGCGCGCGCGCGCGAGGAGCTATAGTTGCGCTGTGTGTATGCGCGAGGGTTTAATGGCGTAATCAGCTTTATTTGCACGCGTGCGAGCTTTGCTTACGAATTTTCACCGCTGTTTGCAACTTTGCTCAAAAGAGGTTTATTTTGGTTTTTCTTAATTTGTGGTTTTTCAAATATTTATGTAAATATGAAATTCGTATAAGATTTTATTATATAATGTGATTGAGATGTAAAAGTGTGAATATAGTTATTACTTTGCAAGTTTAATTTATAATATTTTGAAACTTGGAACTCAAGCTTTGTTTTATGAAGGATATAGCTTTACATTAGAAACATAGGTATACGTAGTTACAGAATTTTTGGGTGAATGATTTTATTTATGGGGATCAAAGACTTTTCTAAATTTTCTCAAAAGACCAAGAAGAATTGTTCTTTTATCTTCGAATTGTTGCTGCCTTGAATAAAATAAATGGAAAAAATATGAAAGGTTTCAAAGATCATTCTCGTCATAGATCGTTACTTTATATTTTATGTAAAAAAAGTAATTTCGCCATAATATCGAATCGTCAAGGAAACATATCTAATCCATATAAATACCATTAAGTAATTTTAGAAGAACGTTTAGACCTCCAAAGAAGACTAACACGTTTCGCGATGTTCTTCGACTTTCTCGAGCTACTTTTAATATTCGGATAGCCCGATTTTCTCAGGTAACGATTATATTCAAACAATAAGTCGAATCGTACGCGAACCTCTCAATCGCATTAACTCCCATCGCCATATTCATCATTTGCATGCACGCACCTTCTCGACCGCCAAAATTACAATGGTCACCTCCACTCCACCACGCGCATCATCATCCACAACCGTGCGCTCATCAGCGCGTCGATTACATGCCCCTCTGCCCCTGCCCCCCTCTCCCCCCTCAATTCTTCACTACACACGAATCCCGCGCGCCGCCTGATGAGGGAGCAATCGCGTTATCCGTTATGCCCTCGGCCTTTAGCGACGCGCGCGCTCGCACCGCGTATATACCTATATATACACACGGCACGGGCAATTTGCATCCGCCTTTTCGGGGCGCGTTTCCCACCGTTTCGGGGTCCTTCGTGATGCTGGATCTGGATCCCATGATTCGACCCCGCGATGTTATGCGCGCGGCGAGCTCGCATGTGGGACTATACCTGCCGAGAAGAATCGAGGAGCTGGAGGAAGGACGCGAGCAAAACAAAATTGCGAGACGGCTCTGCCCCGCTTGCCCGGTTGCACGTGCAATCATCTAATGCGATGATTTTGGTGTTCGTTCGGCTGGATGCCGCTGCACGGAAGGCTGGGGCGAGTTCGGGTGAGTCAGAGGATGGGAGAGTGAGAGAGGTGAAGGACTGTGAGAGTGGAGTTTTTTGGAATGACAATATGTGACGTTAATAGGTTTTCAAGAGGTTTATCGTGTATGTGAATGTTGATTCTTATTTAATGTGTGATTTAATAACTCAGCGTCGAAGGCGATTTATTATTTTATTGATCACCATTGAGTACAATGAATTGATTGATGAGCCAAAATCGTAAATCGATTGTATAAGTTATTAATCGATAAGATTGTATAATTCTTTTCATCTAAAAATAATATTAAATAATTTATGAACATCAAATTGAAAAAATGTTTCCTTTAGGTCATATTTCATACCTTTTAAATTCAATTTTTAACATTATTTAATTCTAGAACACAAAATTTTTCATAAAAATGGCACAAAAAATGTACTAATAACGTAAAAATAAACTTTTAAGTAGTAACAGTCAAAATACCTCGTCCTTCGTATCGGCACCTTATAATAACATCCACATACTATGATTTCGTAACGATTATCGCTACCTATACGAAACATAATCGAGCGCAAGAGGCTCTGAGTGAAAAAGTCACGAAAAGAGCAAAGGTATGCCGCGTATAGACGGGCAGAATCGTGGAAATACGTAGGTATCGGTCGCAAAAAATGGAGAAAAAAAGTAAGACACGCGCGACCACAAACACGTGACCTGTATTTAAGCGTCCGCGGCTACAAGTCTCGGGAGCTGGGAAGCCCCCTCCGTGTGCTCCACTCGCGCGAGTTCGCGGAGATCGGCCGTCCTCTTATTTCCATCCCGGCGCAACGTCCTTCTTGCCGCTGCTGCCGCTGTCTCGCACGCAAACGTGAGAACCGCGCGCGCTCGTCCACCGAAAAAGAATCGGCGCCGCGACCGTGGCTGTGTAGTAGGTATGTGTGCGCACGGGGTTGCGTTGTTTCAGTAAGTGGCACTTTCGTTCTCGGTGCAAGATCGGTATAGGTATAACATGGATATTTTTGTATTTGTTCACTTTTTGCTTGCGTCGACATTGAGTTTAACCCTGTAAGTATTTTAAAAGCGAGGGAAAAGTTTTTTTTGCATTTAGTTATCCTTTGAGTGGTCTTAAACTTAGATTCCAACAGTTTGTTAATGTAAAACTAAGCTCTAAATATGATGTTTAGGGGTGGCCTTTAAACGTGAATAAAAGTCCTCCTAGTTTTCGATTAGTCAAATTTGAATAACTAACATGGTAGATCAGGGGCCTACGGTGGCTCAGTCGGTGATCCGGGTTCAATTCCCAGTCTCCGACGATTGATACAAAATTGCATTTGCTTTGTTTACAAACACAACGCCGACCCCCGTCGTCGATTAGCATTACCATGTGGGAACACAAATATTGCGACGTTAAAAAAAAAGAAAAAACATGATAGATTATTAGTTTGAACGTCCTTGTGTAAGAATCCATCGAAATAATTACCAAAAAATATGTTTTTTCTTGTATGTTTATGGAAATATCAGCACCGCCATACGCATTACTTTTCGACGGTTAAGTCGAAGAAGAGGCTAACTCGGCGTTTGCTTTAACTAATTATTTCTCGCGTTTAATTTTGTAAAAGTAACAAAAAAAATAGGTAAATTAATGTTTTCCCTAACCATGTGTTTTGATATTTTTTATTGGTGCTAAAGTGACCCTTCTTTAGACGATTTCGGAGTTAGTCTCTTCTTCAAGCAAACGCCGAGTTAGCCTCTTCTTCAAACGAAATCTGAGTTAACTTCTTTTTCGAGCAAACGCCGAGTTAGCCTCTTCTTCGACTCAACCGTTGTTTTCCTCATACGCATTACTTTGTTGTTATGATATCGCCAATTTGAATTTTGCGACAGACAATTAAGTTCTTTTTTAATTCTACTGCAAGCAGTGTCTTCCTTTTGAGTAGGCAAAAGGAATCCGAACGATTTAGGACCTTAATTTTAGATTTTGATTTTCATTTCAATGCAGAAAAGTGAGTGACCCCAAAGGGCACTGTAGGTGCTAGAGGGTCATAGCGTTTTTATTAATTTTTACTGAGGATGTAGGTGTAGTTGGTAGGGTTGGGTGCATTAATGGCACTTTCTTTTTTGGGTCATTATCTGTATAATAAGAATATTTATATTTATGCAGTTTTTGTAGACGCATCGATATCAATTTTTACAATGATTTTAAAAATTTTACTTGCTTGATTCATATTAGAATTAAAATGTTTTATATAATTGTGTATTTTAATGTATTTAAAATATACTACTTGTACATGTTACATCTCCTGAGTAAGACTATGATAGCTTTAGTATTTTTAGTTATATTTGGGTGCACAAAGAAACTCGTACACCTATAGGGGAGAGTCTTTCATTATAACCAAAGAATGGACACCCATAGCTGTTGAGCTTCTGCCGCTACATGTCAGTATTTTAGATGTTGGATTAGATGCATGTAATTATAGTTCTATTAAATATGATCAGAGGTTCTTGTTTTTAAATAAACATTCCGAAAGTTTTTGCGATACTAAAAAAAATACCGTTACTCCCCGTGTTAAAAGTTATTTCCCGAAGGTCAAACATGTTCAATACATAAGATACCTAAATATTAATTATTTTATATGATGATTCATTAACTACTATTGACTATTGTATAACTTTTACATATCTTTAAAACATTATTTTTAAGTACTTAGTCAAAGCATACTCCTTAGGTAAACTATAGGTGTCAATATTGGATAACAGTTTTTTGAAAACGCATTTTTCAAGTTTTATTAAGTTGATTATTAAATTTGACCAAAACTAATTTACTACGTCTAAGAGATCCAGTCGTACAACAAATTTCATTTAGAAATTTTCAACTTTACCTAGGTACTCAAAAGTTACAGCCAAAATACGCTCTGAGTGAAAAAAAAGATATATGAAAAAGATGAGTTATTCTATTACAAAAAGTCAATTTGTTATTGCAGCTTTATTTTTTCGCTTAGGTATATAATTAATTGCCTTTATTAATTTTATAATATATTTAAAATTAGTTGTAAATATAATGCAATAATGTTGCGGTTCTTATAAACTCAATATAAAACTGTCAAAATAATTTCCTAAAGTAGATTGAAATTGCTTCAGTAATAAAAAAATATACAAATATCAATAATAAAAAATTATAAATATTAATAATAAAAAATATATAAATATCAATAATAATAAAAATCTAAAAATGAATCTCAAAACCTGCTTTTGACAGAAACGGCTTTATTAAAGCTTAAGGTTATAAAAACGTTTAAATTATTTCAATTCATAAATAAGTGTATAAATAAAGATTAACTCGGCTTTATTTACGTAAAGAATCGTGTCAAAAATTACTTTTAAACATAAAATATAATTTATTTCAGCAAAGAATTCATATGATATATATGTGCCAGGGATCACCTTACCGATAAATACAATGTTAATGCCACGAGCTGTGCTCAACTCGCAAGAATCGAAAAAAAGCACATCAAAAAAGTCTCGAGGCAGGTTAAATAAGTGAATCAGCCCACTTCGGAGATACGAAGAAAAAAATGACCGTAGAAACTCGACGCATGCGGTGTGCTCGATAATTCAGCTGCAACACGTGCAGCGCTCGCACTCGCTCGCGAAAACAGTGCAAAACGCACATCTGCCGGCGCAATTGAGGCGCAATCCGATGCCAATCCGATATCTCACCTCTCTCTCTCTCTCTCTTTTTCTTGCCCGCTTGAAAGCGAGAAACACACATAGAGCCGCACTCGAGGAAGAGGAACAAGAAGGAGAAGGAGCACAAGAAGAAGAAGATCTGGCCTACGGTTTTGCGCTACACCGGCGCAGCCGATTTATCGGTCATCGGTAATAAATTCCGAAATAAATTGCCCGAGCCCCAGCGACCATCGGCTCTCTCTACACACATACCCGCGCAAATACACAAATACACACGCACGAGTTTGCGGCGGCCCAGGCTCGCACGAAATCTGCACGTATAGGTGTATATACATACGTAGCAAACGACACGGCTGCAAAAGGAAGGAGAAGCTGAGAGCGCGAGTGTCTAGAGGAGCGAGCGAGAGGCTCGAGAGGTGCGCTTAGAGAGATAAAGATAGAAGCGAGCAAAGCAAACAACAATAATAATTATTCGATATAGGCAATAAGTTAGTGCCGCCGCGGCCAGCTCGGTGTATTCTTTCTTCTCTGTCTCTCTTTCGCTCGGGTCAGCAGCGCGCTTGTGCTCCTCTTGACCGCGGACTTCGTCCCTCTCTCTCTCTCTCTTTCTCTCAGGGGGCGCAGCCCCGTAATATCTATAATGGGCTGTTCTACTCGAGTGACCTGTCGGCCGGCGCTGAAATTAATGGCGGCCGAGATTTCGCGAGAGCGCGCGAAACACGGGGCGCGAGAGAGGCGCAGAGGTTCGCCACTGCAGAAGTATGCGCGTATTTCGCCTTCCGCTTACATAGAGCTCTCTTTCTCTCGCGGCGGCGTGTCGATGATCGAGGATCCACGTTCGCTCGTCCGCCGCGGCCAGAGCCGCGCGCGGTGTATTTACACCGAGGCGCGATCGATAGATACGTGTGAAATGCTACGAGAGGAGGAGGAGGAGAGAGAGAGAGCACTGTAACTTCGCAGACGCTGTGGTGCGAGGAAAAAAAAGGTGGACATCTGGGTTTGTTTTAGAGGCGAGAGAGTGAGAGAGTGAGGAGGAGAGGATTGTGTATTGTGAGTTGAGGGGTATAGGGAGTGCGAAAGAGCGGGCACGGGGTTATTTACTTGTTATCTTACCGCGCGCGGATGAGTCATGATTGTTTTTCGACTTTACTTGTGCTGAGCGCCGAGGAAGGAAATTGATAGGGGATGGGGTTTTTTTTGCTGAGGTGATTTTTGTCGAGGGGAGTGCGCGCGTGCGGTGTTCCCGCGACTGGATTTATGAAGTGGCTGCGGCGTGCACCGTAATAGCGAATTACTGTGAAATAAACAATGGTGGCTATATTTTTGTAGACTAGGCTGAAGAAACCGCCCTTGAGTTATAGAAAGTTTTGAAAACTTGAGTCTTGAAAAAAAAATTTTATTTAATTACATTGACCCTTAGATGATCATTGATTCACCATTTTATCAAAACATCTGTTTAAGCCGTCAGTAGGTTCGCTTTTCTGTCCTATACGTGAATACACGTTTATGAGCATTTAAAGCTGATAGTGCAGGTAAGATATGTAAAACGCTAGAAATGAAGGGATTCATTTTTTTAACTAATAAAAAACTTTTCTCTAAGTAATGAGGTCTGAATTTTGTCAATATTTCATAATAATAAATCTTTAGGGTACCAGAGCAGGGTAACTTTAGGCCGGTGGGGCGACTCTGGGACAAATGAAAAAAATATGATCTTATATCTAGCATTACAGAAAGTATGCATTTTGAAGTGATCAGAGGTATTTAGATTTGAAGGTCAGATCCTTTAGATATAAAATGAACCAAAAAGAAAATTATCAACCTCGAAAACTTTTTTCTGTTAGAGCGTGAAAAGGGCTGCTATTCCGCTATTTCTGGTTTTCGTATATAAATTTTTGACCGATTATTTACCGTCGGAGCATCTTGTTAAATATAAAATGAGTTTGTAACTGACTTATAAGTGCTCAAAAATGAAAATTTAGCTATGAGATATATAGAAATAAAAAAAGTGGCTCAAAGTTGTCCTTTTAAGCGGGGTGAGTTTGACCACCCTATTTTTCATACATTAATAAAAGGTAAACTTTTGAAATTTTATTCCTAGGTTGTGAATATATACTATAGCTCAAGACTAAACTTTTAGCACCTGTTCAAAACCTGCACAAAGTCACCCCGCTCTGCGGTACCGTTTCTTTTGTCGTCTAAAACTTCGTACATATAACTATTACTGTTCAATGAAGGACAAGTAGTTGTGGGTTTAGTTCGAATACAAGTATAAGTATTCTTATGAGTAAAATCAATTATTCACTTTTAAGTCAGTAAGGTTCAAGGTAGGAAATTTGAATTTTTTATTGACTTTTGGCCCCCCTTAATTGAAGATCAGCTATTTTTTGATTATTCCAATTACATTGAACCCTCATTTATAATTACTTATTCTTTGTACATATAAATAATTATTCATTCACAAGGTTAAATAAAAGTACACATTTAATAACACATTATTTAAGAACACATTACAAACAGAAATTTACTCATTCCAACGCGCTGTATTTTAAACGTCACTGTTTCTCATTCACACCCGTCCCGATTATCCTTATGCACGCAATTACAATAATGATATCGCTTAATCAAATCCACAACCAAAAAAAAGCTTAATCGAAATGCAATCGGAAGACCGCATTACACAATCCTGTTCCTCGCAGAAAGCGAGAGCAGGACAGCGAAACCCAGTCCACAAAAAGAAACTCCCGCATCGTACTTAATTCAATTTTTTCGCGCCGCGCGGAAAGCTCATAAAGTGAAACGAAAGATGATTGCGGCAGCAACTCTGCTATAGCGCTGCTGCGCACACACACCCAGACATAGATACACGCATAAAGAAAATAAATGAAAAAAAAAAAAAAAAATAAGGAATAACACAAGAAGCGCAAGCTTAGCTATCACGGAGAAGCCGCGAAGGAGGCAGCGATATTTATGCGCCCGCGACCCCGCATCCACGCGCGGCCTCTATAAAGATGCACTTACCGCGATGGCTGCGCGCGCGTGCAGTGCACAGAGTTATAAGGCCCCTCGCTGTACACCTCGCGCTCCGATGATATACTCGACCTCTAGTCAACGCGCTGGCGCGCGAGGTGCTGCTTTAAAAGCCGTTTTAACGCTGACCGCGACGCTTCGCGCGAGTAGCGGCTGGATGCAGCTCCTTTCAGCGTGAAAATTCACGCTCCGCGGATAGGAGCTACTTGGCGCGCCGAGTGTATACACTCTTGTACTTCGGGCGTTTTTTCCCTGCGCGGCGCGGATGTTAACATCGAGCGCGTAGTTCGCTGCGCGGGGTTGTGTGCACCGCTGCGAGGATGTTGCGGCCGCTCGTGCGCCGAGCGCGCGAAGTGCACGAGAGGTATAGGTACCCACGGAAGGAATTGATGTTAGTGCGGAGTTCGATGTTTATATGGGTTTACTTCGATTTTACGACGTGTAGCTTTCTGCATTTTACTTACGGCGAGTACACGGTGTGGCGATATGTGGTTGTTTGTTGGGTGTAGAATTGCGGATAAATAATTTTGTATTTGACAATGAAAATTTTCGTTCAAAAATATCTCAGAAGTAAAAAATTAAAAAACGTTTTTTATGTGAAGTGCATTATTTAATTACTGATATTCATAAAGTGCTTAACCGATTTTTATATTTTGGAAGAAAATTTTCCAGGCGTCATATTTTTTTAGCGTGAAGACACTTGCATATTGCTTTAAAAACGTGTGCGTTCCTCTAAAGATTTTTAAAAAATGTAATATTTTTTCAGAAGCAAAATTTGTCAAAGCCGACCGCAGAATCATATTTAGGATACCTAAAAATATGTGACAATACCTTTATTGTTGTTTGAAACACTTGTGGTCTTTGATATACTCAAACATTTTATGACGAAAACTGGCCCGTTTTCGGTAGTCTGTTAAACATTCAAATTCAGGCAATGAATATTTTGTAAAAATGTTTGTATATCTGGACAAAGACAAAATACATCATCCGTTGTTTCATCGTCAATGATTTTATTAAAAAAATTTATATCAGAGAAGCTTACTTTGATATACAGAGTGTCTTACCAGACCTCGCCCCTGTTCTACTAACCCAATATGGAACTTACGAACGAACCCGCAATTTTTCCATTATAATTGCTTTTCATTTTTAATTATTCAAAAATATACGTTTTATACATTTATTTCTGGAACATATCTTTACATACTTTTACAAAATATAACTAAAATTGTTAGTCACACGATGATCATCATCCTTTCCTACGGTCATATCTGACAAAAGTATCAATCGATGAATAAACCTTCATTTAAAACCCAGTCTAACAACATCAAATTCAAACTACACGCAAGAATGTAAAAAAATCCCTGAGCAAGCTTCTCTTATACACCACCTAACAAATCCAGAAAATCCAACCAGCGAAGCGTGCGCAGCCATACGCGTCGAATTTTCCCTCCTCCTCCGCACGCACCTTTCGCAATGCATCCCGCGCGCTGCGCACAAATTTCCTCGCTGCGTCCAGCCACCAGCAGCCTGCACAAATTGCCCAGGCCTTTTAAAACGCCATCTCGACGGCACGGGCATCCCGACTCTATGCGCGCACTACTACACTCCGCTGCGCCGAAAGCGCCCGCGCTAATTCGAGAGCCATCGCGCTGCGCTCTAAGTCGTAAAAGGCGCCGACGCCTATGTGCGTGTGTGTATACATATGTATGCGTGGTTGCATGCAGATAGCTATACAGAATGGAGATAGAGAGAGGAGAGAACGCGGATTATTACGGTCGCGCGTTGCATGCGGCGGGCAATCGACGCTATACGCGCGCGCGGGAGATAGAGGAGACGCACGCAGCGCAGCAAAAGTTTCCCCGCCTTTGATAGAGGGAGTGTGCGAGAGGGAGAGAAGAAGAAGAGCTTTTGCCACAGGAATGCGTACGCCGGTGTTATTTGCGTGATTATATGCGCGTTCGAGGGATGAGCTCGAGCGCCTCTCTCTCTCTCTCTCTCTCTCTCTCTCTCTCTCTCTGGCCGAGTGTGTTTAATCTTCTTCTTTTTTTTCTGGGTGGAGGAATTCAGGAGGTATTTCAAATGCTCTGTGGGTTATGACTTGAACTTGGTAACACGCTGGCGTGCATTTCTTTTTTCGAGTGAAACTGAATTCTGGTTGTGTTTTTATAAGGCTGTCAGATTTTTCGCGAGTCTGCGGTCGCTACTCGTTGGGTAAAATGCAAATGTATTTACAAGGTTGATCATCGAATGTATTTGGATAATTTGAATGGAATGCGTTTCTTCAAAATATGAAGATTAAATCTTTTTTGGTAATTAGTATTCTTGATTACTTCATGAGGGAAGCTGAAACAGCTAGTACCACTGCTCAAAGCCAAAACGATTTCTAATTTTAAATAATATTTAATTCTTGAACCCAATCGAAAATTTAGAGAAAGCGCTCGTTCATATACATAAAATGTATAGAAGATAATTCTAAATTTAAACTATTAATTTTAAACTACAATTATTAATTTTCTTTTAACTTTCTCATCTGCGTGAGGGGTAAAATTCTCCCTTCTTATCATTTAATGTTTTAAATATAATTCACCTTCATCATAAAAATATATTCGATGATAACGTTTTCAAGGCTTTTCTTACGAAATAGGAAGAGTGAAAATATTCCATTACAAATTTACAGACAAACAACACAAACGGAAAATTTTTTATTAACAAACCAAACCGAATTAAAAGTAAACCTTATACGGATATTTCTTGTTTTTCAGACTTTTATTGTTTTCCTAAATTGATTATTACATACGGAACCGCGTTTTTAAAGCACTCTCCGTAAATCACAATCTCGTTTTATCTTCAGCGAACCATGAAAACACATCAAGTCTTGGTACGAATCGTGCGCTATAACTTCGTATGCGCTGCAGCTTTGCGTTTTCGAATGAGTTTGGCTCGAGGTGCCACGCAACAACGGAGACGCGTGATTTTAAAAGAGAGCCTGTCACCAGTCATGGCCTTTGAAATGCTTCTCTTGCGAGCGCGCGCGCGTGTACGCGAGCTGGCGGTGATATTCGCAACTTTTGATTTACGACGTTACGTGTTATTGGCTTTTTCGGCCAAGTTCTTGCGCTGCTGGGTGTCAGCACGAGTTAGAAGTATTTTAGAAGATTTATTCAATTTAACGGGGTACTGCAGCGCTTCTTAATTCGCATGCCGAGGGGTGATTACTTTTCCTCTTTTTTAAGTGAGCACGGTGGAGTTTGGTAATTCGAAAACAAACTTCGCAATCGAGTTAATTGAGTCTAATTTTAGACTTGACAATGGACAATCAATGGTATTTAAATGTTTTTGGAAATGTAAAATTTTCATTACTTAATTACTAAACTTCCACTCGTACTACTGAATTCTATATTATAAATCCTATTAGATTAAAAATAAATTTTTTGAAAAGACAAACATTTGAATTAATCGCGTATTACTAAACTTGTACTTGAACTACTGAAATCGATGTTAAATAATTCATTTTATATTTTAATAAACTTACATAATAGAATATTTTATGTATTTTCAAAGAAAATAAAACTCAAAAGAAATTAATTTTCTTACTACCAACTCATATTTCTTTAATGAACAAAAACCTAAATAAAAAAGAAGCGTTTTTCGCGTCACGCATAATTAATGAATATTTCATGACCATCTGCTTCGACTCGCCCACCTGAATGAAACGTCAAACAAGCTCAGCCATTCACAGAGCAAAGATCACACGGCCAAGAAATCATCCAGCGCACAGACATCACAGACTCCGGCTCATTTCGGAAATCTAGCGCCTGCGCTCAACGAAGAACGACTATACCCTCCACCACACTATAAGAAAGAGAGAGAGAGAGAGAGAGAGAGAGAGAAAGCGAGTAGTAGTCCCTCGGTTGGATAATGATAGTGGGACTGCGCGCGCGGCGGGTATAGTCTGCGGTGCGCGCCGGTAACGGACGCGCGAGTTAATTAAAATCCGCCCGAGTAATACGTTGGTGCTCGGGGTGTTCCGGGACCTGGGCGTAGAGAGCTCGAGAAAGAGGGAGAGGGAGACAGATAGAGCACTGGAAAACAGAACGACGACGCCGCCCACCAGAAAGCGATTTGACACTTCATTATTCGCCCCCGACCACGTGGGACCCCGTCATTAAAACGAGATTAGTCCCGTGAGCGAGCGAACGATCCCGGGGCGCGACCGAAGCTTATAAACACGCGCCTGTGCTGCAGTTCTCGCTGCTGTAGCCGGCGTCGCCGCGCGCATGTGTGTATAGCTGTAGATTGCGCCGAGAGAAATTATAGGCGCGTAAAGGGGTCTATGCGGTCGCGGCGTGCGCGCGGTGTGTACGGCCCACCAATTCCGAAACGTCAAACGATATGTGCAGCCGGGAGACCCGAAGGAGGCTAGATTTATATATGTGTTTTTCGGCTGGCCGATGCGCTTGTGTGCAGTGTGGATGATCGTAATGAGATCTGCCAGGCTGCTGAGAAACGGGGAGAGAGAGGGAGGATGTTGGACTTTGTGCTTTGGAACATTTTGGTGAATGTTTTATTGTAGGCTTTTTCTAACGAGTTTTTGTAAATCTCATTTTTTTGTGGAAGTTTAGATTTTGTTAATACAATGTTGTTTGCATAATTAACTCTTTTAACGGTTCCTAAAAGAGCCATCCTTCTTTTTAAAATTATTTGAACGATTTTTTATAAAGCTTGGTACCTATAAAGAGGTTTTTCGGCATATAATTTTAATCAGGACTCTGTCTGCGAAAATTAAAAATGTCGAATCCAAAATGACAGATCAAGTATGACCATCAATTATGTAAAAATATAAAAATTAGATTACTAATAAAATATAGATTATTGTCTGGAAATATAATACAACTAAATCAATCAAATGTACAATTTTAGCAAAAAATTAATTTATTTTACAATAAAATATATTATATTATTAGTATAATATAATATTATTAATTTCAAAGATACACCGTTAAAAAATTAAATTTTTTAATCTGTACAAAAAAAATCATTTTTTAACAACCGTGTGAGCTTCGTTCTATCTGTATATATACTACAATGACGTTAAGATATTAAATATCAATGCGTGGCTCTGTCAACACTCTTTTTAAATAAATAACAATATTGATTTACAAAAATAATTAATTTGTCGAACCTGTAATCATATGACCTTTCAATTTCGAAAATTCACTTTAACTCAAATAATTCATTTTAAATACGATTTATTTAGTTACAATAAAAACTATAAAGTACATAGTAAAAAATATCGAAAAAATTTAACAACAAGAAGTACCAAACCCTTTTCACATACCAAAGAAGTACAGCCCTCTTTTTTGAAAGTCAGCCTGCACGTTACGACTCATCGCCTAAGCCAAAGACAGCGAATTATCGCGTCCGCGCGCCTCCGAAGCACAGCACAGCGTATTCAGGGACAAAAAGCCGTACTCGCGAAATTTCGGGCCCCATCGCAGCCACCGAGAGAACAATAATTACAATCGCCGCGCGAGCCGATAGTCGGCCGTAACCCTGGCGCACCTGCAAATTCGTCCTTCGGTCGAGGCGTGCTATTACACTTCTGCCGAGGTAGGACTTCGGTGCGCGTATTACTTTGCGCTTCAGCCTATACACGAGAGAGAGAGAGAGAGAGAGAGAGAGAGAGTGCAGAGAACATCTCGTGCTGCAGCAAGAAGACGAGAAGAAACGATAGCGCGCGTACACATTATATACCTATAGGTGCAGCAACCACTGAAGAGAGCCGCATTCTCCTCGAACGAGCGGCCACGCGCGCGGTTCTTCGTTTATGGTGCGCCGCGCTGCATGCGAGGGCACATGCGCAAAAATGTAGGCTAACGCGCGCGAAAAAGCGAGAGTGAAGACAAGAGGGAAAGTCGGAGAGGTAAAATTGCAGAACGTGAGGTTTGCCTTGCCGAGTCGAGGATTGTCTTTGAGAAAGGTTAGGGGAAATTTGAATGTGAGCTTGCGATTTTGTAGGAGAGAATAGTTTAAAGGAGAATTTATTTTCGATTTGATTTGGGTGCATTATTAATGCACATTGAATTGTACTATGTAACTTTTTAATGCTGACACAACGTTTTAAAGGCTGCCTATTTTAGAATCCTTAAAAAAATTTCTAGAGTACATCTAGATATGATACAAAAAAGTATTTTAATAAATAACTGATTCGTAAACCTTTAAGTTTCAAGCATAGAAATAACTGTCAACAAATCCTGAAAAAATCCGGGATGATTGAGAGGAAAACCATGTCATCTCAGCCGGGCGATGAAGACCAGGCCATATCGGCCGAGCGGTGAAGACCAGGCCATCTCGGCTGAGCGGCGAAGACCATGCCATTTCACCGATGATTGTTTTCTCTACAATTTTAAGTTGGCTACGTTTTCGAGAATTTAATTAAATAACTCTTAAACGTTTAATGATGTACTGTTACCTATACATAACGCAAATAGGAAGTAGTTTTTCAATCTAGTGTATTTTTTACATAAATTTCATTTATATAACAAAAAATAAATATTTTCTTGTTTATAGGTTATTGAGCGGAAAATTCACTACAACGTTAAATTTTTTTCCATAGTAACAGTATGAACTATGCAAAATAATATAATTAAAATATAATAATAATAATAATAATAACAATAATAATAACAATAACCATAATAATAATAATAATAAAAACAAATAATATAATAATAATAATGAAGTAATAGTCATTGTTACTGTCAAAATACTCAAATTTTCTGCATAACTAAAATTTAGTTTTTGGGCTGATAAATTATACATAACTGTATATTTCAGCATAATGAGATTTTGACTGTCGATTTTTTATTTAGAATTAAAGTACGCCTTAATAAAGAGTTGCATAGTGATGACATAAAAAACTAATATTTAAATTAAAGTTATTAGTTAATCACTAGTTAAGGGGATGATGTACTTCTTATCTTCGAGCAAACTTAACGATAATGAGCGTTTTTTCTTTTTCAATAAACTTTTTACGTTGTCTCTTTATCGCCCGCGCCTACAGCCAACAACTAAGATTCCATACACACTATCTATGTAAAATATCTACCACTTTCAAATTACACTGCTGAACAGTTAACTTTTTAATCAAATATGACTTAATGTAAATTTGATCCAGGTGAGATAAAATGTAGTGGTAAACGCCCTTCCTCGCGTTCAAGCCTTCTTTGGATTTTCTTGTGGGATCTTAGTTTTCGACTGTTGGCGCGGGCGGCAAGCAATAACGTTGGAGAAGCACGAAGATCGAAAATGCACTGAGAAGAAACAATCGCTCATTGCTGTTAAGTTAACACCAAGATAAGGAGTACGTCAACATCTTAAGAAAACCGATACACTTTTAAATTTTAAATTATTTGTTAATACATTTCAAGGTAAAAGTAAGTTTTTCATCATATATTACATATTTTTTCTCGGTAAATTTGAATATTTTATCAAAATATAATAGAATTTTTCGCATAATTTCAAGCTTATGACAGGAAAATTAAAAAAAAATGAAAAATAACCGTATCGATTCTGGAGGACGAAGTAATGCTAAACGGTTAAGAAAATAAGCTTTGGTCAACAGTGACCAATTCATGAACGAACATCTTTTTATGACATAAAATTATGCAGCTAAATGTAATTATTATATTATATTTCGCTTATTGAGAAGTTAATAAAATATCTAACAATAAGTTGATATGTATTAATTTTCGTATTCTTTAGTAACTTTTAAAATTTGACATCCTTTAGTTATTAGGGTACCACAACATAGAAGTGACGTTACACAAATATTAGACCACATCATCTATTTGTTAATTAGGAAGATATCAGACTATTCTTTTGTGTTGTTTGAAAATGAGTAGCTCACCCAATTGTTATACAAATATTATTCTATTGTGTATGAATTTAATATACAATAACTAATTCTACAGAAATTTTCAACAAAAGAACATAAAATGATTTTTACAATTTTAATATCGACATAAATACAATTTTGCTACACAAAACCAATTCGCAATAATCTCCATTTCTTCCCCATCTTCTCCACAAAAAGAATTTCATCGGAAGGGCGCGAATAATCATCATCTTTTAGAATAAAGAAACGGAGAAAGCCAGAGAAACAAGGACGACGCGCGGACCCCAGCAAAAGAATCAGAAAAATACCGCACTGGTCCGAGGGAAAAAAGCGAGAAAACGACAGCAGCAGCAGGAGCAACGGCAAGAGAATATCGTCGTTGCAGCTTCTCTTCTCTCGGTAACTCGTCTCCGTTTCTTCTGGAACGAGAAAGAGCTGCAGGGGCCCCGACCATTATATAGTAGTAAATATCGTAACAACTCGTCGTGGTGCAGCAGCAGCAGCACGAGGCACCGCGAGAGAGAAAGAGAGACTTGCGGCCGGCGAGCATCGTGCACTATATATACTCTCCCTGCATGGACTGCGGCCAATTATGTAATTGCCGAAGAATTACTTATATATATATAGCCGAGCGCGAGGTTCGCGGACGAGGCGAGGCTCCGCGCTCCCCGTATACTGCTACCCTCATTCAGTGACATTCCCCGAGGTTTTTACGACCTACCGACGCGCAGGCGGGTCGTTGTCTTTTTCGCGTGTATATACACGTATACACGGGTACGCGCGGTTCTTCTTCGCGTGATAATCCGACATTGTGCACGAGAGAGAAAGAGAGGAGAGAGAAAGAGAGAAAAACGCCAGCTGTCGAAGAGAGCAGCAACTCTCCGGTCGCACGGCTCTCTCTCGCCCTGCGCGCTTCTCTCCTAAGCTTTGCTGGAGTCAGTGGGTAGTCTTGGGAGTGAGAGAGAGAGAGAAGACAAAAAATCGCGAGGGAACGGAAGAAAGAGCGAGCGAGCGCTGAAGTTTTTAAAAGTGAGCTGGCGCGCGCGCGGGAACGAGATTGCGTGAAGCTAGAGAAGGGAATTTCTGCTAGTGGAAATTACTACTACTGATTCGGTAGTTTCGAGTTAGAAGACGACCGAGCAATTTAAAGGTAGTCGAGTAGTTGCGGTTAACTTCTTCGGAAGTTTAAGAATTTTTTTTTCGGTTTTCTCTCGAAAATTGTTTTGACGGTGATGCGTGCATGCGCTTAATCTCTGCATTTTAACTAATATGCGTTTATATACGAACAAAACAGACAAGTTTGAAGTTATTTCTATTATACCTTGTATGAAAAGAAGTTTTAGTATATTTTGTTAATGTTCGATGTATTACCTTGCTTATTTTATCCGTTGTATTTTTCTTTCACATTTACAAAAAAGTTTTGGTTTTTGTATTAACTAATCTTGATAAACTCAATATTAAAAATATATTTTTAAGCTTCTGTTGTTTAAATAATTAGCAATTTATCATTCTCACATTAAACTTTAAAATTTATTTAAAAAAAGATATAAACGAACAATAGAATTTCAAATCTACTCATGATTATTACATTTAAGATCGGATAGATAACTACAATGTCCCATAACTTTTTTCATTTTTTGATTGTAGTTTGAATGATTTCATTGAAAAAATCGATTATGTCGACGATAAAAAGATCCCGGTCTTGAAGCGTTCAGCAAATCGTGTAGAAATTGCACAGGCGAGCAAACCTATCAAATATAGCATAACTGCTCTTCAAAAAAATTGTTTAGTATTTATTTCATTTTACTCATTCACAGAATATCACCAGCAAAATAGTTTGTATCATTTTAAAAAGATTATGACAGACATATCTATTATTCTTTTTTAAATTTATAAATAAGTAAATGCCAAAAACATTATTAAAAACATCATTAAAAACGTAATTTTTCAAGATTATGCATACCAACACAAGTAAAAAATTACTACAATCAATTACTCAGCAAAAAAAACTCTGCTGCATAAATCTTCTGTGCCACGGTGTTTACGTTTTCGTCGCGCAAATACACTTATTATATAAACCCGCGCGGTTCACTCGTGCTTCCGTAATTGACCAATGCGCTTCAACGCAGCCATGCGAAACCCCCCTCAAAGACTCCCAGCTCAACTAGAACCCTGCGAGTCCTTGTCCAGTAAGAAAAAAATCACAGCGCCCATAGAAAAATAGTTATGCACTGTAAATATTTGTAGCGACAAGCTGTTTAAGTCAACGCTCTCTCTCTCTCTCTCTCTTCGTCCAACGCAGCGTACAGCATCTGCATAGTTCCACTCTCGCTGACGCTCAAGAATGCCAACGATCGTGCACAATGGCTTTGACAGTAAAGTGGCATGGATGAGTCCGGATCCTCTGCGCCGGTGCAGCGCAGTGGACGTTTAACAGCCCGAAGCACTGCACACGCGTATCACGTGTGTACACCTATGAGCTGAAGCTACAGCTACGCACACATATACAGAGTACGCGTGCTTGTGTATGCCACACATCAGAGAGTTCGTGCGAGCACGGAGCTTGACGCTGCGGCCACGGCGATGGAGATAAGGATCGGCCTTCGTTGGACGCGCGGCCCCGAAAGGACGTACACGCCGCAATTTTACTGTCAAAGCTTCGCTTGATGCATTAGGGCGATTAAGGGACCTCAATTTGTTGCTGCGCCGCGCCGCGCTGCACGAACGCCGAGGCGTCCCGAGTTGGAGTGGATCGCCGCCCTGTGCACTTCTGGGGAGAGTTTTTTGTCGACGTGGCGCCGAGAGGTGAGCTTTATGTATGATAGAGAGCGAGACTTTTCGGTTATTACCGTGGGAGGTGGAGGTAATTGTGCGATGGTGCTTATAAGATAATTGAGTTGCTGTTAGATGCTTATGCTGATAGTTAATTGTGAATTTTTGTTTTGTTGGATTACGGAATAAGGAAGTTGTAGTATGCGTTCTTCATGTAAATTATATGGTTGATTTTCATTATTGTACTTTGTGCTCAAACACTTTATGAGTGTCGAAAATTTCAGCTCCGTGGTATGATTATGATTTAACAGCATTCGCTTCAAGTTCTGCAAGCTGGGTGACAAAATACTCTTAGAAATGGAAGATTGAACATGTATCTACGATTTTTTTTAAATTTTCTTTTATCAGCTCAAATTTGTGTAGATGCCAATGAATCTTTGTTCCATTGTAAATATATCAGCTCTGGGAGAACATCATTATAAAAGTGTAATCAGCCTTTCGTACTACTAAGAATTTCATAAATATATCAGAATATATTACATGAAAAAATATAGATACAAATGTAACAGCTATGTGACAATCAATAATATGCATTTTCTCAAATTTGAAGAACTATGTAATACAAACAAGGACAACTACAAAGAGTGCATGTAAATTTTTTAATTTTATTTTTTTTCTAAATAGGAATTTATTTTAATTATTATTATAAAAATAAAAGCTTTTTTGAGACTGAATGTGAAAATATACATGGCATTCCTGTTTAATTATAGCAAGTAAGTTTGTTAACGATTTTTATTATATCATTTTGTTTTCGATAATAAATTTCACCCTGATCATCATACTCTTATTTTACTTATCACCCCGACGACACCTATAATTTTCCAACTTTTTGATGCACGCATATAAAACAAGACCGTTTCCAGACTTTGATGCACGATTAAATCGTCGATGCCATAATCTCGCCATCATACGATCCGCTTTAAGTCTCAAAGTCAAGCCTTACGATCCATCCTTCTTCGTGACAGCGCAGCAGCGCATCAGCAACAGCAGCCTGACAAAATACCGCTCTCCAAAACAAAACAAAAAAAAAAAACAAGCACTCCGTCTCTTTGGAATCTCGCGAATTGCGCGCGTCTCACGCGACAACAACAACTCTCCCCACAAAAGAAAGCCTCCCCCCGAAAAAAAAGACAAGAGCCCCAAATAAAGGACTCTGCCCCATCATATCCATCGGCCCATTATATTGTAAAACCTGCCAATGCCACAGTCAATATCTCTCTGGGCCCGTCGTAAAAACCACGTCGCTCCTTTATTTTTCTCCTGGGCCCATGGGAACTCCTTCCGGATGGCTCGAGCTCGGAATCTCGCGAGCGCGAGCTCAGAAGCGGAAGAAGACGAGAGGCATCGGGCGGATATTTCGGGAGTTTGTGTGACCGCGGAGCCAAACAAACGAGCGAGCTCTTTCTCGTGTGCGTATGTGTGTGCGAAAGCCATCGAAAACACGCGGGGCTCACGGGAGAGGAAATCATCGGCGATCGGCCGAGGCGAACTTGTCGCGTCCTGTGTGAATGCAGCGGACAATCGGGCGACAGATGGCCGCGTCTCTCGCGTGTGGTGTCATTTTCGGTGGTGAGCCTGACAGTGTATAGACCGATCCCATAGAATCGCTGGCGACGGAGACCGGGAAACCTGCGGTCGAAATCATTCAATTCGCGTCGCGCGGAGATTTTTGTGGACGACGAGTGTGTGTGTATGCGAAAGAGGCAGAGTCGATCGCGTGATGCGACACAGGTTGGCCCTCTGGCATGTGCATTGTGCACGAGGCGAGGCTTTGGAGCCTTCTTCCCATAAAGCGAACGAGCGCGGTCAATGAATCTGTTTTGTAAATATGCCCCGATACTTTGGCTTGGAGGGATTTTTAAGCGAGTGAGCGAGTGAGATTGCGAGAGACGTTTTTGACGAGCAAACATTACGCGATACATTGTCGAAGACGATTCAAATGGAGCAGACGGGTAGTGCAGGTGTTGTTTATTTTTTGTTGACACTATTGTGTGTTATTTAATTTTGAATTCTGGAAAAGAAAGAGGAACCTGTAGTTATTTTATGAAGGCCGATGAATATATTGCTACTCTTCATCGAAAAAAGAATCTTCCTCACTCTGATATCTATGCATTATGATGAATGCTAGATTGATGAGTTGATAACTACAAAGATAAATGTACAATAGATTTGTACAAGATACACATTGATACACATCGTACAAATAATGTACAAGTATTACATTGTTAGCAATACTATCCTAAGTTTTCCTTAGATGGTCAAAATATGAAAATCAGATAGATTCTGCTTTTCAAGTACCTATAAAACCTATGTATTTCAATTTTTTATTATTTACATTTCGGAATTCATAAATTACCTATAGCAATTAATTACCTGATTAATTGTTGGGTATTCAACTCAGAATTTTATAGATAGAATCAGAAACACCAACGTTACAAATTGCCCGACGAATACCGTGGTTATACTACTTATTAAATACAAAATTAATTACTAAATTAATCAATCAATTGTTTACTAAAGTAATCTAGTTCCGTGTCGGGCATTTTCTAACGTTGATGTTTTTGATTCTATCTTTCCATAAAAGTTTTGTGTTATTGCGTTTCAAAATATATACTGTCCAGCTGTATATAAACAATGACTTCACGACGTAATTCGGTAGACTTTCTGCACAGTGCGTGAGACAGACATATCTCTCATAGGGTAACAACAGAGTCGGATCATCCTAGAACTATAATTGTATCTCGCGCCTTTTTCTCAAGATCAATTGGTAGTACCATTTTTCCACGCCAGAATTACTATATAATAAATGCATAGTAATGAATATTTATTAAGCATTTAATTTAAATAAACAACATATTTTCTCTTTCCAATTTAATTGTCCTGCACCCCATAGGGATACAGAACCCAATTATCTAATAATATTAACATTTTATTGTAATTTCTTTACTTATATACCATACTTCTTTTCTTATTCTAGTTGTGGATGGAAGCAAATTATTTTAATCATAAGTATATATAGAAATGTACTTTAAAAATTGTAGTTTATATATTTTTATACATTATGCAAATCATTGACCAAGTTATTTATCTCTTAATTTACCTAAAAAATCAAACTTAATAATTCATAAGAAAGAAAATTAGCACCCTCGTATCGCAAGAAAAGCACTTCACCCCTTAACATTATCTCCACATTTATCACGTTCCTCAGCGATAAATTTGCCGACGAAAATCCCCCGCAAAAGTAGAAAAATCACGAATCACTTTGCGTGAAACATAACGACGGCAAGACGAGAGAGCTACCAAAAAAATCGTCCCAACAATAGTCCCGCAATTACACTAAGGGGGCGGGCATCCACGATTTCAGCCCCGAAAGCTCCTTTATTTATCATTGAATTCCGGATCTCACCACGCTCAGCTAGCGTGTCTCTGCGAGCGAGACCTCAAGCTCGAACGATTGTGCTCGGGGGGCTTCGTTTTCGCGCGGCGGCCCTCGTGTTCTCGCGTGTAATTCCCATTCTCTTGGTTAATTTGCCGTGCCGCGCGCGAGCACGTATACATATATACACGTATATATACACGTATATATATATATATATATATATATATATATATATATATATATATATATATATATATATATATATATATACGGGGAGGGAGGAGGAGCAAGCGTAGGTATAGCCGAACGCGCGCGCGCACCCTGCGTGACATGTGCGCGACGCCGAAATTGCCGTGAGAGATTTTTATCTCCGCCGCGGTGTATATAGCGCACTGCAGCCAGATACGAGCGGCCGATATTCACGGTTGTTCGACGCGGTAGACTCCCTCTCTCTCTCTCGCCGGCTCTCCCACTCTCTTCCTCTGATTAAACGGACGACCGGCCACGCGGGGCATTCTCTTCTAACGTGTATTTAGGCTCGCACGCTAGGCCATGGCTCCTGTAAATGTGTGCGTATACGTGTAGTGTGCATCTTACTATACCGCTACCCCCTGATGTATGTTTGCCCGAGCGCTTGCCTGGCGCATTTGGGATCGATCAAACTTACGTATTCAAACATACTAATTGAAAATGCCGCTCATCGACGTTCTATCAGGAAATGTGCACGGCTGTTGTTGTGTCGAGGAGATAGCGCTTACTCGTAATGCCCCTCGTGTGTAACTATACTGTGGACTTGGGGCCACGCGCGATCGAGTTTTCGACTCGCCTTCGATTTAGATCGCTTAGGGTGCCGTGAGTGATAACGGAGGGGAGAGAGGATTTTAGGGTGATGCACGTCGAGTTTTGGAACGAGTTGAGATCGCGAGGCGGGCCTCGTTTTGGCAAGAGCGAGCTGCCGGCGCAGATGCGCGATGATACGCTAATTTTTCTTGTAAGTAGTGTGTTACGTTTGTCGATAAGGCAATGTAATTATAAGATAGCGATTTCGTTACGAGAGTTTGCTGGCGCGTTTTGGACACGATGCGCTTAGGATAAGTTGGGTTTGAATAATCGAATGTTTTGTACCGATGGATCATTAAGGGTGAGTTTTGATTGTGTATTAGGAATGAGATAATTAAAGCGCATAACTACTTAAATAGTTGATAAATATTTGTTAACAATAATAAAAGTAAAAATATTAATTTTTTTATAGCATTCTAGTGAAATTAGAAATATTCATGTCTTTATTCATGCATTTCTCCTTTTGCTATCTTTATTTACATTCAAATTCGTTTAACAGTCAATTTATTAAATTTAATATATTGGAACCTGTAATCAACTATGTAATGCAATCTACTTGTTTATGCAGGTAAATATATGTTTAATACAGGGTGTACTTCAGACTGTGCAGTATTAAACCTTCATGTTATTAGAGCTCATCATATTAGAATATTTTGTGTGCTCTCTTATTTTTTTATTCGAAAGTAATACAACAACTTAGCGATCAATCGTTGAATTTTTAATAAAATTCTTCATGAAGTTTATGCTGAAACTTATTTTGTATTCTTAATGCGAAACATATTTTTTAATAATAATGATACTTTAATTTTAAAATAATTTTTTTTCGCTTATTTTCCTATAAAAATTCACATTACGTTGTACTGTATCAACACTTCGATGTTATATACAGATAAAACATTCTTGAAAAGTCAATAACTTCCACTCTTCTTCACTCCTCTCGACCAGCTCAGCTCTGAAACTCGAGCCAAACTAAAACAAAGAAATCTCTAATCGTTCCGATTACATGCCCTCCCCTAATGAAACCTAGACCACGGACGGAAGCCCATCACCAGCTGCTGCCGACCAGAACCCCCCAAAAAACATCTTTCATGCCCCGAGGTCCTCCAGTCTGCACTTCTATCCCCGCCACTGCAGCTCTAAAAGCCAAACAGCATAAACACCAAGAAAGAGCAAAATCGCTCGGCCACGCGCGCTAGCATCGCGGCGCAGTGCCACAAAATGTACTTTTATAGCCGCCTATTCTTTATAGTTCCGACACGCCTCCCGGCGCTGCGGCCCGTCATTACACGCGTGTATATATATCCCGGGCTCGTCTAATTTTCGACCGCGCGCGCGCGCGCGCGCGACGAAACGAAAAACCCGCCTCGACGCGACTTTTACGAACCCGGCCATTACGCGCGTATATGTATACGAGTGTCTATCGTCGAAAATGGACTGGGAGATGGAGTTGGCGCTGCCGCAGGCGTTATAGCCGACGGTGCACGTCTATGTGTGGCATCGCCGCGTCAGCGGCCGATGCACTTGCGAGCGCGATGGCGGTCGTTCAACCGAAAAGCCGCGACCAACGCGGTTTTTTGATGACGCTGATAATGTTTATGGGGTTTGGACGCGAAGAATGGGATATATGCGCGTGTGAGTGGGAATTTTTAAGTGGATTAATGTTTTTTTAAGGCAGGAGAGATAATTTTGGACGTAATAAGAGTTACGATATAAATTTGGAGTAAAATACTGGTTATTGAGGATATATAATAGTTATATATGATTTACGAGTAGTTTATATCTAAATTTGTTGCCTTCTGTTGACTATTTAACTTATGATATTCATAAGTTTATTAAAAATATAATTACTTTATAAAAAATATTATTATTGAAGTATGTACGGTCAAAGACACCCATTTGAAGGTAATAATCATAAATGATACATTAATCTACCTATAAGATAATTGTCTTACTATATTCGACTTGTTCTACTGAGTGTATATCAACATAATAGGTATGTTATTTTTCTGTAAACACATCAACTTAATTGTGAATTCGATAAGTGCCTTCAATTTTCCATACCTCGCATGTTTTCATCGTTAATAAATAATTTGATGTTTATTTTGAATTTTGTGAAAAGAAAACATCGGCAATTTCGATCGCGGTACGTACCAGCAGAATCCATCCTTTCTCCCTCTCAAAGTCCAAACTATTCCTTATTCCATTTCCCTCGAATCTCCCCGGCAATGAATTTTCACGCTCGCGCGCGGTCCGACGCGCTGTGCACGTGCATATAATATGCATCGCGCGTCACGACGGCGCGCGTCGATGCGCGCGAGCGTGCAGTCGGTCTGACTTATTGGTAGCTTCAGGAAGCCATAAAGCATGTCGCGCGCGCGTGTGTCCGGGAGATGCTTCCATGCAGCTCGCGAGCTGCGTATATACATACAGGCAGAACTCGCGGAAAGTAGAAAGTGGAAAGAAAGCATCGTAAAACACTTAATCAATGATTTAAGGGGGAATGAAACTCAAGGTGAAATTGTTGTATGTGTGTGTTGTTGACCGAGGCTTAATGATGATCGCGATCGGCATCACGAATTACACGAATGCTCGATAATTGATTTCTTAACTATTTGCTCGCGAGGAGCGTACGGTGCGCATCGTTCGTCGTTAATAAAATTCCGTGGCTGTAGCAGCACACCGAATGCAATTAAAATTATTGTTGATTCTTATTTTGAGCTGCGAGTCATAGTTGATTCTGTAGGATTGAACGTTTATCAAGGAACACTTCTGTCATCAAAGTCGTAATTTAATTGCGATAATACGTTTGCGATAGTGGATACTTCTGATTTGACATTTTAATTTATCAATTTATTAATTACATGAAGGGAAAGAGAATAATTATAATTACTATTTCTGTTTACATAGATGATATACTTGATTTTATATGGAGATAACACTATATATATGTAGTATATTTATAAATGATTCAATACCTTTGATTATATGATTTTTACATCGGCGATTAGCTTCGAGTACTAGTAAAATAATATAATAAAAGAATAGTAAATTTTATATTTTACTACGAATTTTGGTCGCTTGATAAGGTAAGTGATACACTCTAAAATTTTGTTATGTTACTTGTTTCTTAATAGCATAGATATTATTATTCATGTTATCAGTTATTTTTCGAGTCTTAGCCTTTAAATACATTATAAATAGATATAGATGCACTGATAAGCATCAATATTATTTTATATTCTTTCAGGTAAAATAGAAGAAGTGTTAAGAGAAGAAGAGAGTGAGAAGTGAGTGAATGAGTGAGAGTGTTAAGTGTTAAGAAGTGTGAAGAGTTCAGTGGGGGGAGGGGGCGAAAGTGAAATGTGGATAGACAGACGAACATTTCAAATCTTAAGGAAACAGCGAAAATTCTTCAAATTTTTAAAATTTTATTATAAAATATGGCTTAAATAGACTCAATAATTGCTTGCTCAATAATTTTTATATACAAATTCCCAGACTCATATCATAACTACATGTATTTTAAACATAATAAAACCTTCAAGGAGTCAATTCGATCACATTAACTCTCTAAACCTTGCTGTAGCCCAAGAAATATAGAGGTTGTAATTACAGCCAATCAAAGGGACTTAGCGACCTTCAAAGAAAAAAAAATTAGTTAGTTTTTTAGTTATATTTTGATAATATGTTCAAATTTACAGAAAACAAACGGGTAATATATGATTAGTGACTTAGTTTTACCTGAAAATGTATTATCAATTAATTTTAAATTTAAGAGTGACAGTCCCCTTAATATTATAAAAAATGAAAGGGTTAATCTTGGTATTTAATTTCAAATCTTAGTATTTAATTGCAATATACATAATAATCTCTACTTTAGTTCAGTTGAAGCGCTTGGATACGTTTCAATGTTTATTTAAGCTAAATATAAAGAGCGATAAAGACAGGTGGGAATGGGGAATAATTATAAAATTGAAATAATAATTTTACTAGAAATCTGGTTATTTTTATAGAAAATATGGCCTCAATGTACAAATAGAGATAAATAGTCATGTTTGCTACTTGATCTCTATCAATATATTCCATAACAAATAACTTTATTTAGGCATGTGGAGCGAAACAGAAAACATTGACTCGAATTACATGCATATTTCTTTGCACTTAATTTTTAGTATCCTCAGGTTTCACTAGAGTTAATTTCGTTGTCTATTTATCGATGCTTGAATCTCACAGCTTTAACAGGAGTCATACTTTGAAGGAGATATTCTCATACGATTCCTGCATAAATACAAATATAATTACTTTTAATCCAAGCGCAGACTCTACCCCCAAACAATCAAGCACTCCGCGCAATGAAAAGAAATAAACCCCGCGCCGAGAAAATTTAATCGTCAATCCAGCACCGTACCGTAGTCTCGCGCGCACTAAAGTCGCACTCGCGCAGAGGCTATAAAACGCGAAAGCATAAAAAAAAGAAACGCGCCGAGAAGAGACTTTGCTGCTCAAGGAGATAGAGAGAGAGAGAGAGAGACACATACACATACACATACCAGCAGAGCTCCAAGACTCTCAAGTCTCGCATACAACCGCGAGAGACGTTTCCACGCGCAGGCAGGCAGGCAGGCAGGCAGCGTTTCCCTCTCCAGCTGCATCGCACAACTCTTTCGCAGTGCAGTGTACAGCAGCAGCAGCAGCGTGCGGGGGTAGGAAAGGAGAGGCCTGCTGCAGCACGGGGGAGTCGATGGGCGGCCGACGATAACCGGAGACCGCCTTCTCTCGCATTCTCTCTCTCTCTCTCTCGCCCCAGTTGTCTTTTATCTCTCCTCGCTCGCTGCTGCTGCTGCCTCCTCCGCGCGCGTCATTCCTCCTCTCTCTCTCTCTCTTGTCCGCCTCGCGCGCGCAAACACGTACAGTACCGATATATACATGCAGGCGGTCAGCGTGCCTACCTGTCTTTCTCTCTCTCTCTCTCTCTCTCTCGTTCTCTCCCACGCCGCACCTGTCATCTGCAGCACACGAGCCGCAAGCTGCCGCTCCTGCAGTAGTTGTGCAGTACGGTGCAGCGCTCGCTCGCCCGTCGAGTAATACCGCGGGGCGCGCGAAACTACACGCGGTATAGGTAGGTAGGTATGTACGTGTGTGTGTGTGTGTGTGTGTGTGTGTGTGTGTATGATATCCCTCTCTCGCTCTAAGGTCGAAGGCTCGACGAATCCATTTATCTCCCCCGGGGATACGTATGTACGTATCTCTCTGCTCCGAGTGAGTGCTGCTGGCTGCTGCCGTGGATGGGTGGGAGATTCTGGTGGATGATGAGCCGATGGTGTTGCGAGACTTTTGATATTGTGTTTGTACGACTTGTGGGCTCTCTTGTGTTTTTGTTTTGTTTTTACATTATCGCTTATATGAGTTTTGAAGAGTTATTTTAATCAATAGCTGCTTGTGGGTTTGCGTTGGATCGTCTGAACGAAAACCATATTATTGGGTATGGGTACGATCAGTAAAAGATTTTTTTAAGGCAAGAGAACATTTTTGGTTGTAAAAGGAATTTTGTAACAAAGCAGAAACCTAGAGTAGTTTAGTTTTAGTTGTGAGAAGGAGTTCTCCTCCCAGGCAAAGCGGAATTGGTACGAAACTATAAAAGAAAATCGTTTTTCGGTTGAACAATTTTGTTTTAATTCCTCGATATTGGTCTTATTTAGCAATAAAAAAATAAAAATTTAATCTTATAAGAGAAGGTGGTACAATTTGAATACCCATGAGACATTTTGGCTGTAACGTTTTATTAAAGCAACGAATGGATTTAATCTTTAAAGGCCCCTTTTTAAAGAGAAAATTAGCCAAATATAATTGACAACATTATTTATCTATTAAAATATAAAAGTGAAAATTTGAAGCTTTTAAAAATAACTATCGACTCGCTAAAAATTAGCTAATCAAATATTTTCGCGATAACTTTGGTAACCGTAAATTTTAAATACCAGCTGCAGATTGTATTTAATAAAACACAAAATTATGGTAGTCCAGAACTCAAAAATGTTTATACTGGAAGCTGGTTTATATTAATCAGACTCTTCCTTTACCGCCACAACAGCGATCGAAATTATCCGATAAGATAATGAAATGATCAACATTAGATCAGAATTAAACCTGAGTTGACAGCTTGAAAATCTCAAGCTTCACGTACAAATAATCAAGTCTCAAAAACTATAATTTGAATACAATATATTAAATTGTTAAACATCTACTCTATATGAGAACTTCCAGTACCGACAATATGATTTAATTATTATGCTAACAGAATTTATTTTTCTGTCAAAGATCTGCTGTTTTTAAAATTAAAATATACTTGAATTTTTATATTTCTTCTTTACATAAACAAAAACTCGATTGGTTACAAAATGATTTGATTCAGAAAGACTCTTCTTACTAAAAATGACTTTCTTCTAAGGATTATCTTTTATAGCATTATATTTTTCATATGTTATTATAACTTGATAAATATTGTTAGACTAACTTTCATTTTAAATATATTGGATAAATTTAATTTTACCTTGGCAAATGCTTACTTAGTCGAAACTCCTTTCAATGTTCTTTGTAGTTATTGTGAACTTTGGTATTTTTTGTTTACTCATTTTAAGAGAAAGCTACTGCATTTTTAATGAACAGGTGCTTAAAATTGGTGTTCAGATTTCGAAACGTCATGTTACTTAAGTATTTAAAAAATATCTTAACCTCAGTATTTGGTTATTAGTGAATATATTTATCATATAATGAAGGCTAAATATGAAATAATAATTTAATTTTAATTCATTTACTTTTCTTATGAAATATACGAACTTCATAAAAAGAATAATTAAATTATATTATGTCACGTTATGATGAACTTTTTGACAAAACAATTCTTACGATGTATTTTTTCGTAATATTTTCTTATCATACAATCAAAGTTTTTTTCTAAAAACACTGTGTGCAACAAAGAATTTTCACGCTACGATTGGAATCTCTTCTTTTTCTCATAATTTGACTAATGCATAACCTACTGAGCCGTGCATACGCTCGAGGCTATATACGCTCGTTCTTACCTTGACACTGAAGCAACGAAAGGATGAGGAGAAGGAGTTGGAGGAGGAGGTAGAAACAAAAAATAAAAGAAAAATTCAAAAACCGAGAGAGAAAATCAAACGTATCTAACATCTCTGTGTGGCAGGTGCCTTTATAATTATAGCTCATTATGCAAAGGATTTTTTTTCTCTCTACGCTACTATAATATGCGTCCGTCGAAGCGCGCGTATATATACACACTTGCGCAAGCAAGTCTCCCTATACACCGAACCTCATAGTGTACGCACCTGTTGGGACGGCGCGCGGCACTTCCTCGAAAACTTCATGCATACTCATTGCCGAGGTGGCACCTAATAGACGCACTCCACGTTGACACGCAACGCGAGGTCGAGCTACCGATGATTCAAAGGCATCGCGCGCCAATCTAATCTCTTTCTCGCGCTATTCGATTATAAAGGTCGATACACGAAGGTCGGGGGACGATCAAGGCTGCAGCCGCGTGCAGCGCGCAAGCTCGTTGCTCGAGAAATACAAAAATTTAAGAGAGGAGAAAGAACGTGCGCGCGGACTTGAGGTTACGTGCAATTAAGTGATTTACCGTGGACCATCTTGGATCGCTCTCTGATCTTCTCTTCTCTTCTCTCGCTTTGCTCCGTCGACGTGATGCTCTTGCGCGCGCTAATTATCGTGCCGTGCTGCTCGGCTCGGATGTCAGGTGCATTTTTTCATCCGTTTGTCAAAGGATTTATCAAGTATTTATGTGCCGGGAGATAATAAGGAGATTAATTTTTGATAATGGCTCTCATTTGGAATTGGCAGAATAAAAGCAGGGGGACATGGCTGGATTATTATACGGAAATATTTACGACAAGCGAACGCATGCGAGTTTTTACTGTAATGCTCTAATTATATGAAATTTTGTTTCTTTTTCTTTGATTTTTACATGCTTTTCTTTTTATTTTCTTCTTTTATTGTAAAGTTTAATGTATTTAATTAATCGAATATTTTTATAACGTTTTGTAATAGCAATGTATAAAAGAATATAAAAAGCATTGGAATTATAAAAGCCAGACCGATTATTTGTGTGTTCGATTTTTACTGCTATGCGTCAACGTTTTTATTGCGAATTTAAATGAATACAATCGATTGATCATTTTATGATTTCAATAGTATTGATTTTTACGTAACTGTTATTTTTTATGTCCTTGCATTTCACGTATATTAAAAGTGGAAAGTATGACTATATGTGCATTCAAAATAAAAATATTATTTTAAATTTCAATGACGTACACGAAGTAAAATCTTTTATGTCTATGAATAGAATAGTTTTAAGTACACACAATGTCAGATCCGAAATATCCCAGATCATTCGTTTTGCGACAGGAGTTGGAAGTGATAATTGAATTGCAATTTTAAATATAATCTAAGACGAACAATTTCTGCAGTTAGCAATTTCAAAAATAATTTGAAATATTTATCATGTATTAAATTCATGAAAATATTTTACAAATTTTGTATCACTAGAATCGTTGTAAATATTTACTCAAGCAATACAAACTATCACTTGTAGGATTGAATAAAGTAAAATACCGTTGGCTTCAAAAATACCGATACTTATTTTAGCTAATTTTACTCAAAAAATAACTATCGATCAACCTACTTAAGTGAAAAAATGAGTAAGAGGGTCTTGTGAAGGAAGAATAAGGAACTACCTATGAAGATTATGATAACGAAAAAATAAGAATTGAGCTTAGTTGATTAAAAGCAATCATATTAGAGATAAGAAAATGATTTTTTAACTGTATATTCAAGTATAAGAATAGAAAGATATAAAAAACTGTTATTTATATCATTTTTATGAAAGCAAATTAAGAGATAGTTTCATAATGAGAACGAAAGTGATATTCTTCAATTTTCTCAAACAAGCGATAACAAAAACTGGAGAAAATAAAGCAAGCTAAAGACAAAGAGATCATCTTTCAAGGTGACGTGTTTGCACAAAACCCTCTGCTCGCTCGAGCCGAGCCGAGCCGACGGTCTGATTAACGAACGACCACTTTTCATTTCAGAAATATCTCCGAACCTTCGGCTCCGACTATACACATCACGCGCGGAGAGCGAGGCAAAAACGAGGGCAGAGCCGAGCGACGCGACGCCGCGGCCGCGCCGGGGTCGATCGTAGGCGTGGCCAGGACAGTTGCTCACACAGCTATCTCTCTCTCTCTCTCTCTCTCTCTCTCTCTCTCTCTCTCCGTCTCGCGTGTGCGCGACCGTCTTCGTTTTTGCGTGTGCAGCTCGCGTACTATACGGCGTCGCGCATAGCTCTCGCAGAGAAATCAGAGAAAGAGAAGCGATGCTGCCGCTGCTGCTGGTGCTGTTACCGCAGAGTGGGAGTAGCCGCGCGGCGCGGCGAGAAAATAAATAAAGAAGCAGGAGCATCAGCGGCAGCGGAGGTGAACCGAAAAAGAAAAGGAAAAGATCGAGGATTCTGGAAAAGAAATAGGCGGAGTAATGGTGCGGCGGCCGGCGCGCGGAGTATATAGAGATGCGAGACCGGTGATAATTCGCATGTAATTACGAGGGTTGAGAGAGGGGCATGTGTATAAGTGCAGAAAAACATAAAGTTTAATTTTCATAGGTATTTATTTTTTTCATAATGATGAATGTTCATTTTATAATCGATCTATAATATATAATACATCGTAGCGTTTCAATTTATACATAATTACAATCGTAGATATCGCTCACCTTTCTTAACGCTTAATAGTTGTGAAATCGATCTTCTCGCGACTTCCAATTTCTCTCTCTCCTCTATCTCTCACCTCCCCAACCATCCCTCCCCAACCATCTCTCTCTCTCTCTCATTCTTTCTCTCTCCTGCGCTCTTCCTCTATCTCGAGACTCATCTTTTTCACACTGAGCGATCGAGGAATTCGCGCACGCGCGTCTTCTTCCCTCCCTGTGAGTGTGACTGTGTTCGTATGTGCGCGCACCTGAAGCGAGAAACGCGAGAAGAACGGAAAAATGGAATTCTATATAAGGTAGACACGTAGAAAAGTCCTTCGTTCGAGCGACGGATCGACGCGCCGTCGATTTCGGTATGTGTGTGTTTGTGTGTGTGTGTGTGTGTGTGTACGATAAAAATTAAACGCAATATTTATTTACAAGGATACATATTAAAAAGCCTTCCGCGACGCTTGAAGGGCCGCGGAATTCGGGCGCTCTACCTTTGACGTTTTCTTTCTTACTTTTTTAAATCTCCTACGCCTTGTTATCTCGTAATCCTAATAGAAAAAGGAGGAAGTTCCGCGCACGGCAGTCGCCCGCTACTGGCCGCTTGGACTCTCGCATTCCATTGAGTATTTTGTGCACTGACCAAAATTAATCGAAGCAAAGAAATTCTTGAATAATTTTTAGCCTTCTGCTGGCGCAAGTCATGGTGTGTCAACGCTACGTCGAATAATTTTATGTTTTAATAAATAAATTTAATAATACTAGCAAAATTGCAAATAATTATATTTTACAAAACTATAATTAGCTATCATATATAATAATTCAACCTTCCTTTTTGATACAACTCATTTTGATTCTAAATTAGAAATTTCTCATTTCGATTAACTTTGCTTTTTGCCCGCGTGCGTAGCGGTACAGAGGCGTTCCCAATAATGGAACAATAAATAAAATCAATCTACTCTCGTTTTATCTAGAGCGCGCGCGCGTGCTCGAGACGCGCGTCTGTCACTTTGATTCACTGGTTGATCTTTGTCAGCTCTCGCCTTCGCGGATATCAATGCGCACCTCTCTTTCTCTCTATCTCTCTCTCTCTCCCTCTATCCCACCCCACGAACTCGAATACTTTATTTTACGTCGCGCGCATCCGCGAAGACCTTCGTCGTCGTCGTCGCCGCTTTTATCGCGCGACCGATCGCCTCGCCTTCGGGCCTTCGATTCGAAGCTATACTACGCGAGACGCGTCGATTCGTCGCTTCGCCTGTTATTACAAGTTACAACAAGTCGTGCTTCCCTCATGCGCCAGCTCGGTTCATTTATTTTGCAGCGATATTTGTTTTATGTTTTTTTTTCTTCTTTTAATTCCATACATGTTAACAATCGTTACGCGATACATCGATTAGGTGTACGTATATACAGTGATGATGCTAATTTATTCAATGGATTAAGTAGACAGTGTGTTTTATTTATTTATTTTTTTTCATATTTTTGCTACTGACGATTGACGTTATCACAATGACGATGGAAGGGATGTCGAGCGTCGACATTCAACTCATCGATCCTTCTTACAGTTTGGAAACGTTCGCGCGCGATCGCATTTTCTTTTTAGAAATATCTTGGTTTTTCGTGATTTCTCGGTCGCGCGAAGCTTTTTTTTATATAAACGAACAAAATTTGCACATAACACAACGAGCTGCACGATTTGACGCGCTGATATAATATATATATATAATATATATATACTACTCTTAAAATGAGGACGAAACATTATCTCATAAACAATGGAGAGCTATTCGAGGTTATTATGTTCAGTTTTTCTTTTCTTTTATGTTACAACATGCTCTTAAAATCATTTATACAATTTGTTTTTTTATTCAGACTATAAGTGTCATCCACGAAATGAAAACACTGCTCATTAGAGGTATAGTACAAAGCGACCCGCGTCCACGGCGAATTACGGTCAATCCACCGTGGTCGGCAAGTCGAGTATAAGAAGGAAATCACACACGCCTATATGAGAAAACAAAAAAGTCCTGCGCCCCCACCCCCTCACACTTATTGCACGGTATAATTCGTAGAAACGGCATCGTTTTGGCATCACAGCAGCGGATAGTCCCGGGCCAGCAGCGACGGTGGCGGCGGCGGCGGCGGCAGGAAAAACGGTCACGAGCCGCTCGAGGAGATGATCGGCAGATCCCTGTGGGCCTGGGGGTCGCGCGAGTGCGCGTCCCTGACGGCTCGCGACAAGAAGACCCGGTCGCAGCCGGGCACCGTGCACCTCGCCTCCTCCTTGCCCCCGAGCGCGTCCCTCCTGTCGTTGGCGGCGTTCGAGGGTGAATCGGGCGAGTCCGCCCGACGGCTCTCCTGCTCGTGCGACAGCCTCGTCAGGTGACTCAGGTGATTGAGGTGCTGGTGCGTCAGGCCGTTCAGCCCGGCGAAGTGGCTGGCGAAGGCCGACGAGAGCCCGGGAAAAGTGGCGCCCAACTGCGTGGGCAGCAGCAGCGGATGCGGCGGTGGTATTCTCGCGGCCAGGTCCATGGCGGCAGTGGGGAGACCCGCGGGCGCCAAGGGATAGGCGCCCAGCGAGCCCATGCCGGCGTCCGCGTAGAGCCTCGCCAGGAACTCGTTGTGCAGCATCGGATTGAGCTGGGACTCGTCGGTCCTCGGCGACAGGCTGGAGGGCGGCAGGCTAGCGGAGAGAGGCGGACTCGACGAGGTGGACAGGAGCTTGCGGTGCAGGTTGAGGTTGGCCGAGTGGCGGTCGCGCGAGCGCTTCGAGGGGAAGGCCGCGTTGCAGCCCTCGACGCTGCAGCGGTGCATGAGCTTGAGATGCACGTTCTGATAGTGGGTCTTGACGCCGAAGTGGTTCTGGAAGACCTTGCCGCAGGCGGCGCACCTGCGCGGGTTCTCCCGGTCGAGCGGCACGTCCTGGCCACTGCTCACGGCAACGAAGCCGCCGTTCTCGTAGCGCGCGTACGCGATCAGACTATTGTCCATATCCATGGCCGCTGTGGAGGGCGAGACGCTGGATGAGCGAGAGCCATGAGAGGAGCTGTCCAGGATGGTGTCCTGCTGCGTCGTGAGGCTGACGGGGCTGGTAGAGCGACGGCCAGACCTCGAAGGCACCTTCTCCAGCTGCCGGTGGTACTGCTCCAGCTCCTGGTCCTCCTCTTCCGCTGGCGCCTCCCGCGCCGCCAAGCCGTACGGCAGCATGATGCGACCCTGCGACAAGGACTCGAGTTGACGCAAAGCATTCGAGGAGTCGAGGGATAGATCGTCGGCAGTGGTCGGGTGGCTGTCTATCGAGCTCGGGGCACGGGAGGTAACCAGGGTGGGCTCACCTTCTTGAATGCGCAGCGCTCGCTCGGCGGCCTCCTCGGCCGCTGCCTCTGCCTCGGCTTCGTCCTCGTCCATCTCATCGACGTTACTGGCGCTGTCTTCCGGGGCTTCGTCCAGTGACGGCTGCTGCGGCTGCACTTGCCGCTGCTCGTCCTTGTCTCGGCGGCTGGATGGCCTGCCTTCCTCCTTTGATCTGGATGACCTTTCCATCTCATCCGTCACAGAGTCCTTTTCCGAGTGTTCGGAGCTTTTGCGCTTCTTCTCCGTCGACGTTTCGCTGGCGTCCCAAACCGAGTTGTGTTCACTCTTGGTCGTCAGATCCTGAGAGACCGAGTACTTTGGCTCCGGACTGGCCAGGCTCTTCGGTGACCTGGCGCTACTAGCTCTGGAGCTCAAGTCTCTGGGTTCGTCTTGCAGCTCGTCTTTGTCTACGTCCTTGACCACGTTCAATTCCCTTTGTGAATCCGGTGATCGGGAACCACAGTCATTAATAGTTATGGGCGAGCTAGCTACTCTGTGCTCTCTCGGCGACGGAGAGTTCTTTCTGTCTTCGGCTTCCAATCTGGACATGGACATGTCCTCCGGTTGATCTTGGAACACTGCATCGTTTGACGAATCTCCGTCCGTCGAGGAGGAGTGCACTTCCGCCGGCATCGTGCATCTCGTCGGGTGTTGCGACTTTCGCTTTCGAACTCCACGACTGTGGAACGCCGAGTTGAGCGAGTGGGCATTTATCGAGAAGGAATGATGGTCGACCGTGCCCATGGAGTCATTGTCCTCGTTGCTATCCGCGTTGCTAGCTAATTCATCGTCACCGTGATCGCCGAGATAGAGCTTGGGTCGCTTTGCCAGACTGAAGTCCGCGGGCTGGTCATCATCGTCTCTTAAGCTCGATAATCTCGTCGGTAGGATACCATCGTCGTCGCCCACAACCACGATTCCTCCATCGTCGTCGTCATCGTCGTCGTCCTCGCCATCCAGGGTGCCAGATCGATTCTGCGACGAGGGCGAGACCGCAGATGCGTTGGATCCGCTGGACGTTCTCGTCGTCAAAATAGTGTTGGCGGATGAGGTGGACGCAGGGATGGTCGTCGTGGTGGCAGTCGTCGTGCCCATAGTCGTCGACGAGGCGGCGGCTGCCACCATTCTTTGATGCTGCTGGGCCACAGCCTCCTCGTACGATCTCGCCGAATTCTGCGACGACGCGAGGTCCAGGTGTTTGAAGTCCAGGGCGCAGAGCGAAGCGGGTGAGCGGAGATCTGGAGGTGGCGTCAGCAGGGGGAAAGATCCGAAGGGCAGGTGATTGAGGCCACTGGGCGGCAGCGGAAGGCCAGCCTGAGGTGGCAGGACTAGCGCGTGGGCCATCGACGAACGGCCATCGTGTGGCGAGATCTTCCTCCTGAGGTGCGGCGAGTGCAGCTTCGGGTTGGGATTTGCGCTGTGGCGATTCCTCGAACGCCTCGAGCTGAACATCATGCTACAGCCCTTAACCGTGCACTGGTGCATCTCGCGTAGGTGTACCGCGCTGAAGTGAATCTTCAAGGCACCCTTGTCGCAGAAGGTCTTGAGGCAGACGTTGCACTGGACGCGTTTCTTGCCTGTGGCCGGGTTGATGAAGGGTGTGCCTAGATTCGGCGGTATGTTGGGCGACGCTCCCCACTGGTGCTTCTTTCCCGGTGAGTTGGGCTTCCTGCCCGGAACACCCGGGGGTCTGCCCAAGGGCGCATGCTGCATCGACAGAGATACGTGTCGCTGCTCGGAGTTGTGCTTCGCCGCGCTGTCTCGCCTGCTCAGGTTCAGAGCACTTCCGGAGTTCTCGTCGTCGTCCTCGTCGTCGTCGGATCCAAACTCGCTGCTCTTCTCGCCGCCGCTGTGCACGTCTATGCTCGAGGCCGCCATGCCCATGCTCGACTTGCTCATGATCGGTGGTGGATAGTGGCCGTGGAAGCTGGGCGGCAGGGCGCTCGACGACACCGCAGCGGCCAGAGAATGTCCATAGGCCAGCGAGCTCGAGGAGACCGGAGCCACGGGCACGGGCGGCCTCAGCGAGGTGGGACTGTGTGGGCTCTGGGGATGGCGCATGGAGGATGATTTGCGCGAGTTGTGCGTGAGCAGCGAGTCGGTGGACGGAGGTGCCGGGATAGGCGGGAATGCCGGCAAGCCGAGGGTGCCGAGCTTCCGGAAGTCGAAGGGCTGCATGTTCTGCAGTCGGTTGAGCGGCGAAGTAAAGGCGGCCACGGCCGACTCGAGACTCCTGGGTGGCGAGCTCGCACGGTTCAGGTGCGAGCTGCCGCTGCCGGAGGAGCCGCTGTAGTGGTGCTTCTGGGCCGTGGGCGAGAGCGACGAGTGCGACATGGAGTGAGGCGGAGGCTGGGGCATCGGGTGCGACAGTCTCGAGCCCGGGGGCGGCAGGCCACAGTGCAAGAGATGCAACGGCGGCGGCAGATGGGCTAACGGCATCGTCGGGGGCGACGGTCGCCTGCTCGGTGACATAACATCCGAGTTCTGGACGGATGTGGCACCACCAGTACCGGCTCCGGCTCCACCACCAGCGGCGAGCAGGAGCTGTTGCACGAACGGACGCGTCTCGGCGAATCTGAGGAACTGCTGCAGGACCAGCGGCTCCTCCTCAGCCGAGCAGATGCTCCATCGGTCCAGCACCGGGCCGTTTTGCGAGTCCTGGAACAGACGATCAAAAGGTTATAATTAGCATTGTTTTCTATAATTTTGGTGGATATAGTTATTAGTGTTTTGCATATTTATTATCATAATATCCTTAATGAAATTTGAATAATCGATGTAATTTATCAAATTAAGTGATATTAATAGCTACGATAGGTAAATGTGACGAAGAATCATTAAACTAATTTAAAAGCGTAATTTATAGATACAAATTTTAAAAAAGCCGGTTAATATATTTTAAATGTTGTGATTGAATACCGTCAGTTATTTGTACAATTTAGTGTACATTATAATGACTTTTCGGGATCGCTAAATTATTGTATATAATTAATAAATTATAAACGCATCTCATTTAATCATTATTGCATAATTACAATGTATTTATTTCAAACGTTCGCACGATATATTAATAGTTACGTACGCTCTTGAAAAATGCAATTATAAGCAAAGATCGTGATCATAGCGTTATCTGTATCACATGATCTGGCACACTTACAGTATAGTTTACCATATAAAACCACAACAATATTCTCTTAGGTAACGCGTATTACGCTTTTGACGTGACGTATAGCACCAATTTTCGGAATACCCGCGCTTCGAAAAAATAGAGCGGAAAACTTCGGTTAACACGAAAATAAAAAGAAAAAGCGAAACGTGAAATCCCGCGTGAAGAAAAATCGTAAATTTGTTTGCACATCGACGCACCGGGCCGTTTATTTTCAGCCACGCGCCACTCAGGCACTCTCCAATAAATATTTACCCTTGATGTCCTCGGTTATATATCGACGGGAGGGAAAAAGAAGCTGACCCACCACCTATTACATACTTATTTTTATCCGACACGCGGAGAAATCGAGATCGTGATCCGTCGCGACGAGGGGCATCTACTTAGTGAGACGTCATCGCGCGCAGCTTCATTTCTCTTCTCTTCAACAAATTTGGCTCCAGCTCGAGAGTTTGTCTCATCTTTCTCGCCTCTTTTCCCGCGATGCGAGCGAGCGAGCACACTGTATATTTACGCATTCCGGGGTGAGCGCGTTCTCGACGTAACGCAGGACGCCGACGCCGCGACGCTTTTGCAGCGCACGCGTCCCGCGTATAGTGTGTCTGTATATTTTGTCAGTGCCCGCGCCACTCGGAATTTCGGCGCCCGGCCGACGATTTTCGACGCCTCGGGCGCCCGATCAAAAGCTGCGCGGCCTCCTTTTTTTCGTCTTCTTTATATGCGCGCGTCTTGTCTTTTCACCCTTTGTTAGGTTTCGGGATTATATATGCGCGGCAAGGAAAATAAATGCGATGGTTTCGTTAGAAGAGTTTTGATTAGACGAGCGTTTTGAAAGCGTATCGTTTACGTAATTTTGTTGTAGGTGTTGATTACTGGCTTCCAGAAAAATGACTCTGACTTTCAGGAAGCTATTACCTAGCTTTCGGTTCGTGAGTCAACGTGACTTGTTTTAAAACAATGAAAACAAGGATCAAAGTTTATCTTTCTAGTATAATTTTAGAATTGAATAAAAATCGTCTATTGCCAAACGTATCTGCTTTAAGCACAGACACATCCAAAAGCGACACTCTCTTGTTCTCCCAGAGCTATACGAACGCGGACCTGACTAGCAGAAAAAAAAGGGAGAGACGCCAAGAACAAGGAGAGCAGCGCGCAGAGAGAAGGAAAGAAAGAAAGAAATCCCAAGACCGCCTCCTCTAGTCCGCCTTTGTGCTCCCGAGGACGCGTTCGAGCGAATCCCAACTACCTACTACGTCTATCTCGTTCTCTTTCTCCTGCCTGCGATCGGCGCGACCGATGCGTGACGCGTCCCGGGAGCACATCTCTCTTCTCTCTGAAAATTCCGCGAAGCGGGTAAACGCTCCCTCCCTCCCCCTCTGCGAGATCGTTACGTAAAAAGGAGCGAAGAAACGAGCGCGCGATGTTAAACGGCGGCTGCCGCTGCTGCTGCTCTTCGCGAAAAGAGAGTCTGAGAGAATTCGCGCGACGGCGAGCCGACGGACTGCTGCTGCTGCTGCTACACACCGTGGGACTCGAATTTTCAATCTCGCACGCGAATGAGGCTTTGCTCTGCTCTGCTGGAGTTGAAGCCGCGGCGCATATTCGTCACGCGCGACAAGAGGTGCAGCAGCAGCGGCGGCAGCGGCAGAGATGGAATTCGGGTCGCTCGCGCGTGTGTACTATCTTTCTTGCGTCTCTCTTGCTTGAAAATTTAAAGGGATGTGAAAGTCGGTATTTTATCCGCGCGAGGATATTACATTAATAATTAATGCTTCAGTGGATTATACACGATTTATCGTGCGAGAAAAGCGAAATTGAAATAGTAACCGTTGGATGATTAAAGTTTATATTACATGGTTGATAAACTTTTGATGAATGTTGTAATTTTATTTTTATATTTTCATTGGCGAGTCAAAATGTGTCATTTTTCATAGAATTAGTAACTAGGAAGATTACAGAAAAGTGAAAGACTTGAAAGAGACAAAAGCATGTAAAGTTTGACGCCGATTAAATCCTAATTCTGTAAATCATTGCTCACAACGTTATCCAGAATATTCGGACATTCACAAAGCGCTGCTACTAGCCTAATCTAATCTCTCTCTCTCTCTCTCTCTCTCTCTCTCTCTCTTTCTTCTCTTCTCTTCCTTACGAAAGACGCAGCGAAGGCAAAATTTACAAACGGCTTATAAACGTCCGCGCACTCTGCACGTGTCGACAACACTGCGTGTGCAGCGCAGACTGTGCACATTGCGAAAGAGATTTTGCACGGGCGCACGCGCCTCCTGAATGATGCACGTAACGGTTCTGCGGCGACAGGATGGATTTGCCGGATTAAGGGGGCCAGCGGCGGCACATAAGCCGCGAGAAGAAGGATTGAAACCGCACCTGGATATGTGTGTAGGTCGCTCTCCGCGTGTGCCGTGAAACAGTTCACTGAGCATGGAGCAGAAAAATGACGCGCGAGTGAGAGCTTTTCAAAGAGAGTGCGCGTGGAAATTGTCGAAAGTCAGCGGCGGCGGCGGCCTTAACTTTTTGCGCATTTTTGAGGAGCTATGATTTTACTTGGGCTTTGGATTTAAGAGTTTTTGTTGCCGTTCGTAAAATATTTTATTCAATAGCCGCTTAACACATGTATAATTTTATCTTTCAAAGAAATCAACTTTTCTTATTTTTAATTATTTTATTTTTTAAAGAATCTATGAACAAATTAGAAAAATAAATTTAATTCTTTGATATTAACGTATAAGCAAAATCTGCGAACAGAATTAGCGTAAAATACAGAAAAAATGCATTCTCGTGTTTGCGAGGTGATGAACTTTAAAGTTCCAAAAAGCAACAACAAAAAAAGTAATAAGTTTGTTAGATGCTACATTGTATGCCAAGTAAATCTCTCCTTACAAAACGTAATATTTCTTTTACTAAAATCGCATAGTTCGTAAAACTTTTGGTTCATAATAAAAATTTCATGCAACGCACACACCTTTTAAAATATTCAATAAACCGATCATCCAATTGTTAAGCGCGCAACTATATACACACAAACGCCGAGTAGAGGCGCGCGCGCGCAAAAGTAAACTTTCCCGACGGCGATATCGCGTGTGCGCCGTGCACAGCAAGTGAAGGGATCTCCGAGCATCGGCAGCGTAGAGCTGATCCAGTCGGTGGCGCCACCTGGCGACAGACCACCACTCTATATACACTCGGCTCGTTTTCCCTCGGTCGCGCGAGCGCCCGGATCGAAGGAAGGTGCCGCCCGTGACTGGACATTGCATATGATTTCACGCTCGGCGGCCTCTCCGCTGCCGCCGCTGCGTCTTATATATACGCGATACTCGTGTGTAGAAATCGTGAAGATCTCGTCTGGATATCCGCTTTTAAATTGGATTGCACAGCCCAAGCCGCGGCACAACGTCTTTTTCCATACTATACGAATATATTCTTTTTTTTTCCTTCTTCCTTCGGCTCTTTCACTGTAACCTGTGTGTGCAGTGTATAAGAATCTCTCTCGGGGATATAGGTAGTCTCTCTGTGTGCCATCAGTCACCTTTCCCTTCCGAAACTTGACTCGTAAAAGACACTTCACTCTCTGCCTGGAGTGTCTTCTCTGCAGCTCCGCGCTACTATACGCGCCACTGCTGGCGCGAGAAAAATGCCGAGACAATGCGATTGTTGGGCTTGATAGCGTAAAGTATATATACGCGAGAATTGTTTACATTCGCTTTTTTTTTTGGTTGCGTAGCTACGCGGCGAGTAGATTTCGTAAATCGTATATATTTGTCTTTTCGTCCTTTTTTGGAGAGTAAGGTTTGTTAGAATAATATCGCTAGTCCTCTTGCTATAGTACAGGAATTTTCGAGGGTCAAATATTTCGTTTGCTTTCCGACACTTGATAGTCGCGAGGAAGCGCCTACTTGACGGATCATTCATGTATTCATTTTTAAACCCACAGTTAGTTTTCATACAAGTGATAAAGTGCTTGTATTCTTACTCCGAACAAAAACTCTCTAAAATCCAAGCTTTAAACTGTTTCGAATCACACGATTGTACACCGGTCAAAAACTCCACCATACAAATTAAAATCCCACCTAACCGTACACATCCGTCATGCCCACAACTGTCTCGGCACTTTTCGTGCGACGGTTTCCACGGCCAAAGCGCCAAATCACCGAATACATTCGAGATGCTAATTCGGAATCCTCTCCTTCGTATCCACCTCCAACATCTAATCTCTATCTTATTTAAGTATCTCGGCCGCGCGCGCACACATTAGCCAAAGGGAGCTTTTTATCCGAGCACGCGCTCGTAATGCCGCTTACGCACATACACACGGGCACTTATAGGAAGCGGAAACGGAAGAGACCGTCGTGTGTGACGGACGAGTCGGCGCAGCTACGTCGCTACTGAGGCCACCACACGGGGAGACTATTACCACTACACCACTACACTCCTCGCGCACCTCCGCTCGTGGGAAACGCGGCTTCGATACGTACATACATACACACACACACATATATGTGTATATCGCAGGCCTCGCTCGCGGTGTGCGGTAATTGTTCCTAGCGCTCTCCTCTTCTTGTCTTTTTCTTTTTTCTAACGCGCCATTGTGCTCCCGCGCGCGCGCGCGCCGATTACCGCGACTCGCGGGGCTTTACTCCCTCCTCCGACTGCCTGTCTTTTTCTTTACGAGAGTTCCTCGAATGGGAAAAAAGGTGAATCTCTTTCTCGGCGCTGCAAGCGCGTATGACTCTGGAGCGAGGAGTTTTTTTTTGCTCGGCGCGTATGTATCCTTTCGCGAGCTACAGCTCGCAGCACGCGTTTTCGCTTTTGTCGGGCGCGAGTTTCGTAAGGGGCTCCGGCTCCGCTGCGAGGAAAACGCCGCCGCGATGGATGGATGCGTATAATTCGGATGGTTGCATCGTCGCGGTGTAAAAGTGCGAGCGTAAGGACGCGAGAGAGTTGCGCGAGGAATTTTCATTGTTGTGCGCGGCTCGCGGTAGGAATAGGAGGGACTTTTTCTTCCCGAATGAAGGATTGACACGTTTATTGTTGTCGGAGCGGACTTTTTGCGTTGCTCGCGGTGCTCGTGTTTTGCCACGCGGGTATATCGTGGAAATTGATTCCCCCGAGGAATTAGCGCGGAGACGCAAAAACAATTACGTCAGCGGCGCGGACCCGCGTTTTACCGTCAATATAATTCACTTTCAATTAGCGTGATTATTTGTCTGAAATGGTTTTTTAACCGGGCCTTATATTTCACGATAAAAACATCATCGGAGGAATTTGAGCGAGACAGCCTCTCGCGTCAACGTATTTTTCACGGCCAGTATTTAAAACTCGATAAACAAGCGTTGCGCGGCTTCTCGAGAAAAAAAGGGTTCTATGCCCCGTTAAAGATCTACCGCGGGTTATCCAAATTGGCGGTGAATACATAAGCGTCGAAAGAGAGAGAGAGAGAGGGAGAGAGCCCGCCGCGAAAAGACGCACGAGCGATGCGACTGGTTTCGTCGCCCGGGCGTGCGTCGCGCGCCACCCGCTATTAGCATACGATAATACATAATTCCGCGCGCGCAACCGCCGGCGGCGAGACGATGATCGAAGTCGCGAACGTCGCTCGCGACACACGATGACACGCTCGACGAAAACAAAAAAGTAATGAAGCGGGTAGCATTTTATATGCGAAACGAAAATGCTGCCTTTTTATTATATATTTATGAGTGATTCTTCGAAATCGTGTAAATTTTATGTAAACTCCATGGTAATTTTGAAATTTTGAGTATCTTATTTTTTTCTTAGAATGATGTAAACTGTTTGGTGATACAATAGACCATTAAATTATCTCATCCGGGCTTTGGAAATATATTTTTAATAGAGAAATGCTTGATATAAAAAATAAGTTATTTTACTTATTAATGTATGACCACAAAACGGAAAAATGTATGTACTTGACATATGACTTTCTATGAAATAATTATTGTTTCGTGTAAATCAATTATTTCATACAAATCAAATAAATCTATAGTCTGCCAATGGAATTCTAGATTAATAGATTGTTATTATACGGAGTCACAAATTTGCATTTTCCCGAAGAATCCCCCTTTTACACGAGGCAAATTTATAATAGACTCTGGACGCTCCATAGAAGAAAGGAGAGTCTCAATTTTTCGCAATTACAACCGCGGCCGAGCCCCGACGGTCGCGCCGCTCGCGCGAGCTCGTTTTTCTTCCTCGCTTTTTGCTATACCTATAAGCAGCCGAGAGCGAGGAAGCGAAGCGAGAAACGCTTACTTATTATTGCGGTGTCCACTCGTCATCGCGCCTCTTTACGCGCAAACGACTGTACGCTGGCTCGCGACGAGGAAAAAGAAGAGCTACGCGAGGCGCGGCGGTCGAGACGAGAGGGAGTGAAACTGCCGCAGCGGCAGCAACAGCAGCAGCAGACCAGATGAATAATGGATCCGTCAGCGATGCCGCGCGACACCTGTCATTATTCCGGAGCAAGAGCGAGCGCGCGTGTTTTTTCACTCTGGCCGACGTTTTGCGTATACACTGCACAGGCGGAGTATATATATACGGAGAGAGAAAGAGTCAGCTAAGTCTCCGAGCCGCGGCATTTATTGTAATAATCGATTTCAACGAGTTGTACACGGCAGAGACAGCAGCCGCGGTGCGTTCTTGGACTTTCCTTATTATGGCGCCGCTTGGAGCTGCTGCTCCCCGACTTTTTTGCGCAAGTGGCATTATACGCGCGCACCGAATTACAGGATTTCCATCGTTGCTGCTGCGACTGCTCCTTGCTTTTTAAGCCTCGAGAGCGCGCGCGAGAATATTAACTTTATTTTATTAGTATTCTTGGCACCCTTTTTTGCGCTCGCAACTTTAATTTTCTACGCTCTACGATTTACTTTGGCTTATTTTTAGAAATTCTTCGTCACACTTGGAATGTGTATGTGAGTAGCGCCGCGCGAGTAATTACGAATGCCAAGCTGTTTAAAGTGAAGCTGACTGCTTTATAAGTTTAAGCGGATGATCGGATGCAATTATATACCAAGATTCCTAGTAAGTTAAGATTTGTTATGCATTTTGAATGTTTTAATTTCTTTCATAATATCAGCAATTACAATATCAATTCGAGTACACATTGCACAAAAGTATTATTTTCCAACGCATAAAGCAGAACAAACGTATATCCACGCTTTTGAAAGATAACTTTAACAAGCCCGTTAGCCCAAGAAATTAAGTTACAAAACAATTCGCCACTCTCAAGAACTTCTAAAACCCCGGAGAAACAACGAATCCATCTTACTACCAAAACGCGCGCATAAACTCGAGCATCGTTAAAAAAACTGCAGCAGCAGCAACGACCGCAATATTCCGCGACCAACTTGTCCGCACGAAATAAAGCAATCGAGCACCAAGTCCGCTGCAGTCGGTCTCTCTCTCTCTCTCTTCGGCAATTTTCCCACACTCGCTCGCTCAAGAACGCGGGTAACGCGCGTAAACATTAATATACGCACCGGTGCAAAAAGAGAGAGAGAGAGTCCGCGATCGGTTGCCGCCAATTTGAATGTCTCGCTCGGTCAAATCGCGCGCTCGCGAAAATGATCGCTCTCTTTCTCTCCCCGCGTGCGATCCGCGACGAGGACGTTTTCCCCCGCGTAGGCGCAGAACGGAGAAAAAGAAAAAAAAATCATCGGTAGTCTACCGCGAGGTAGTAAAGTCGCTGGCAGCTCGCGGAGGCAATATAGGATGGACGCGATTCGTCATGGGCCGGCGAGCCCTTCGCACGGCGCGCGCGCGCGTAACGGCGGAAACCATTCGGAAATTCCTCGGGTTTTATCGCGCGAACGCCGCCGCTGCTGCTGCTGCATGGTAGCGAGTACCTATACACCGACGATTCGCGACGCGTGCGCTGCACTGTATATCCATCGCGCGAGGGCAGGGAAGAAAGAGAGAGAGAGAGAGCGATGCGCTACCCGAGTCGTAAATCTTCGGAGGAACGAACGCGAGTTTCGCGAGTTTTCTGCGCGAGCGAGAGACTTCCTTGTGCTGCTTCGAGGCCGTGTATAGCTAGCTTTTTTTTTTGGTGTGCCCTTTGGTGGTGAGGGTTTTTGTCTGAACGCGGGATATTTTGAGAGTTTGAGAGGCAGATTTTAGAAGGATGCGGAAGCACGATAAAAACGTTGTCGTGTATTTTTAGTAATATATATGCAATGAGTCGAATGATATTTTAGACGAGCTGGTCTGAGATGTTAATTTTTTTTAGTTGATCTCATACCCGGAGAATCGAGAGAAATACTTGCGAAAAATTAACTTTGATGTTGTCAAAAATGGCCGATACGGGTTTAATCTGATCTTTGTAAAAGAAAATACTACTCGGGCAATCAAACCGTTTCAATAATACGTTCTTATCAACTGTAGTACATTTATACAAAATAAGGATAAAATTGATCATTACTTGTGCTAATACTAGATACATAAAAAAAGATTCGTTCTATATATGAAGAACTGTATTAGCAAAAGTAGATCATAACCTAGGAACAACGCACTCTTTGATTTTATTTTTCGATACGGTCAATTGACTCAGTTGTTGCTTTTATAGCTTTTCTATCCTTTCGTCGAATGTCTCATATTATTGTTTGACAATTATTCAGAAAGTACCTTGTAGGGTTTTCACGAGCGATGGCTCGCAGCGGCGCTCGCAATAACCACGGCACTTTGACCGCGTGTTAAATCTCTGAATTCCGTGCGTTCGAGCGCGCGCAAAACTGGTTTTCGCTCGCGAATCTCACGCGAAACGACGCCAAGATGATGGCTGCTGTTGCCACCGCTGCTGCTGCGTCGTGTGCAGCACCACCTCCTCTCCGGTTTTATTTTTTCAACGGAACCCGGAAGCGATTCGCGTATTATTTTTAAAATCGCGCCGAGCGCGCGCGCACTACCGATTCGGCCTGACTGGCGACAGGTGGTTTTTTGCGATACTTTCCCGGGAAAACGGCACCGCTCGCGGAATTCTCTCGCACATACTCGCGCATTTTGAGCGCAGCGATTGTTCTTGCTCTCGGATTGTTAACGACTTTATGCAACGCGCCGCGGGACCATGAAAGACTCCCGGCTGAGTTCGATATTTTTGCCGGCATGAAAAAACACCGTCAAACGGAAAGTTTGGTTATGCATGAAAACGTTTTCTCCGCCGCGGTCTGACGGCGAGCGCGCGCGCGCGGGGACGACGGCGAGCGAACCAATGAAAAATAATGACAACCGCCGCTTGATGTTTCTCGGAACAATTGACGCCGGGGTAAATTAAAATGGCTCTGGATTTACAGGCATTTATGAGCTGTTCCGGAGAAAATTCGCTAATGAAACGTTTGCCCCGCGTGCGCGAGCACGAGGATTTTAATAATTCCCTGCGTTGCGTGTGCACAAGTCGCAGAATTGCGACATTGTAAAGAGTGTAACGCGTGCAAGACCGTATACACGTTTACTGTGAGAGCAATTATAATTGTACCCGGGAGACAAGCAGCGACTCGCGACTCCTGGCGTTATTATCCAATAAACCCAATGCTTTAATTGACGCATGACGCTTTGGATGATTTTTCTTTCTGCTTTTAAAGCCTCCTGCGAGCTGCTCTAATCACGCGATTATAACTACGTCGCGCTTGGCAAGTGAAACATGAAATAATAATGCATATTCTTTTTGAATTCTATTTTGCATCTGATAGCTTGTCATTATTCTCATTAATATTCCTTCATGCTCGTAAAGTATTATCAATGCATGGGAATTAATTGATCGTAGGTCTAGGTATTAAATACTCGAGATATTCGACCCTTAATTTTCGATTGTCTAATTCAATTATCTGTATTCCTTTTTTTAAGGAGCACGAGTAAAATATATGAGATTAAGTATTTAACATTAATAGCAACGTTTAAGTTATATAAGTTGAGAGATACATAAACATTTAGCTAGTAATATAAAAAACATATGTGTATAACAACATGAAAGACTAAACAGTCCGTCTAACACAGCATATTAAAAAACATTCTTTACGACAAAAGCAATTAGTTATTACTCATAGACAATAAAATGGTTTTATGCTGAAAATTGAACATGTTTAATACGTCAAAGACTGCGGCACTTAAAAATCATTGTTGATTCGAATAAGAGCTTGACGTAAACAGATTGTTTTTCAATATTTTCCTTCAATATATAACGAGCACCGAAGCAAATATACTAAATACAACCAACAAAGAATGAATATATCAGAGCACAAGAACCACTTCATCTCGCCGCGAAAAATAAACTCCAAAAAAGAACGTGCATTTTTCCGCGTGCGCAGATTTCCTCGTCAACCTCGCCATTAAACACAAAAGGCCAATTACGCGCAAACAAGAGACACCGTGCTGCACACTGCAGCTCGTGTCCAGAAGGGCATCTCGTATATACACACGTAACGAGCTCGCTCTCCACTCTGCCGACTATAATCTGGAATTTTTCCGCGACCCCGCGCGCGATAATCGTTAACCCGGCACTCGCACACACACACACACACACACACACACACACGCCTCTTATGCACTATACTACTCTACTCTTCTCCGCCCATGCCTCGACTCGGCTCGAGATCCACGAGCGCGCAAAAATACACGAAAAAATCCGCGAAATCAAGGCAAAAGAGGAGCAGACGAAGAAGAAGAAGAATAAGAGGAGAAGAGCGCATTATCGGTGTCGCGCGCTCCTTGGAAATCCGATCGCGAACACGATATCCTCGGAGGCTTTAATACGCATATATCGGGGGTATACAGAAGATGCAAGAAAAAAAAAAGAAAAAGAAGAAGAAGGATACACACAGAAGAAGGTAGCGGCGAGGGGGACAGAGAGAAAACGTCGCTTTAATCTCGCGCCCCATGGCGTATATAGGTATATACATATACATCGCCGTGGAGTACGAATGCAAAATCTGCATTCTGCGAGTATATACGCAGCAGCAGCGGCACACTCGGAGGACTTGTCCCGCTCGCGCGCGCGCGCGTATATAATATACACCACACCGCGGCGACGGTCGCCGAGCTCGCGCGAGGGGGGAAACCGGTTTCCCGTACGCTTAATTTCACGCTAACGTCGGCGCAATTCAGTTTACACGGATACTCCCGGACTTTTCTAATGTGCCCCGCCGCCGCCGTTGTCGCCGTCGTCCACGGGTGACAGCCGCGCGCTCCACGTCCCCCAGGATCGATGAGCTTAACCTTCGGATTTTGTCGATATTCTATTTTTTTTATTTTTGTAGGATAGGAGAAGAGATTGTGTATAGGTATACACGCACACACATGCACTTGCTCGGCGGTTCTTTCGATGTCTTATCGGTTTTACCTCTTTTGGGTGGCTTAACTCTCTCTCTTTCTCTCTCTCTCCCTCTTGGGTTTATTGTCGGTCTGTGTATCGGTTGCACGATCGGTTTATCGGTTTTATGGAGCACTTTAGGAGTTTTTTAAGTTTTGTTTTTATTTTAGATTTGGTGTTTAGATAAACTTTGCACTTTTTCGGAGCAGTTCATTTTAGCACGAAACACACTGGCTTGTTATTGTTATTTTTAAGATTTAGTCTTTTTAGACCATTGCAGCACTGTACAGATTTCTTGAATTTCGGCCAGTTTGGTATAGGATGCACTTCGAGCGCCGATCGTCACTGCTTGTCATGTCCATTCCTTTTGAAATATAAATTTAGAAATGATGTCGCCGTCGTCGTCGTCTTCGTAGTCGGCTGCTTTGCTGTCGTCATAGTTCCTTTACAACGTTCACTTCGGTAAAAAATCAATCGATGATTTATCATGCACCGAAACGTAGGTTGGGCTCTCGGTTAACTTTGAAGTCGTCTGGATCGAGTCGCTTTTTTTCCCCACAAACACAATCGAAATCACGTCTTCTTCTTCAGCAGCTATGCATCAATGTTAATCGTCCAGTCAGCAGCACTGCAGCAGCAAAGTTGTCACTCGATGATCGCGAATCTTCGCACAGTATTTCACACGCGATTCACTTGATCTTCGAAGCACACTGATCGTCGTTGTTTTGTTTTTAAATTCACTGTTCTTTATAAACTTTGCTTCTCTTGCTTCAAGTTCTTCTCACAAGAGAAAAGCGAAGATTCACCGCACTGAATTTTTCATTGAAGAGTTCAAGTTCTGCGACTCCGTTTATCGCGAGTGTCGTTGACCACCAATGTTCTATGTTTAGTTTTCTATTTTTCAAGCATTTGTTTCTATTTTCTAAGACACGAGGCATTTTTCTTCTGTTTATTTATGCGAATTAGTGTCATTAGCGACAAGCATTAGTAGAGCATGTGTGTGTGTGTATGTGTATACTATGCGTGTGTGATGGATGTTAACATGGTACATTAAAAGTGCGAGCGCGCAGTTTCTCGAGTCGAGATTCTTCGTTTTCCGCGAGCAACCGTCAAACGTCAAAAGATCGCCGCGCGCTGTGTCACCCGCGGAGGACACGGCGCGCGAGATTTGGAAAGAGTTAGAGCAGCGAGAGGTTGAAAAATGAAGGGTTGACAGAATCGCGGAGCGAGATATAGAGAGCAGGAGACGAAAATACGAAGAGTGCGCGCGGAGCTGGTGGACGTTGACGACGACGACGCGACAACACCAGCAGCCTCGCGCGCGCTCCGAGACGACGGCTGTCAGTTTAAAGAGTGAAGTGTATTTTCGGAGCAGTCGCGGCTGTGCGGCGCACAGCGCGTCTCGCGCGCGTCTTTTTGACACCACAAGTAGAGCGAGTCCCCGCGACACGCGCACGCACGGAAAATACACGTGACGAGAGCGCGGAGAGCCGTCGGACACGATCGATGATGCGACAGCAGCGGCAACACTTTTAGCAGCCTAGGCATATGCGACAAAAAGCAAAGAAGCTATATCCCAATGTTTTTCTTATTAATGCCTTTTATCTCTGCTCCCCGTTATTCACCGCGCGTTCAGTCTCGCGCCCAACGCGCGTAAACCCTCTAAACCGCGTACACACGCGTGCCGGATATCGCGCGGGAAATTCGAAAGAAGCAAGCCAAAAGAAAAGGGATGAAACTTAAAACAAGAAGAAGAAGAAGAAAAAAAGTATGAAAAACTCACCTGCAGTATGTATCCGCGCGTGTAATCCTCGTGAGTCCAGCCGAAGGCGGCCAGGAGCCTGGTCACTTGCGCGTGGGGCAACTGGTTGAACAACTGATCGAGGAGAATCTTAAGCCTGATGGGCAGCGCGCGCGATCCGTAGAGCACGAGAGAGGCGACGTCAAACGCGGCCGTCGGCTCGACAGTCTCTGAAGCCGGTGGCCTCTCCTCCTTCTCCGCGAGTCCGCTCGCTCGCCGCTGCTGCTGCTGCTGCCTCTCCCCACTCCTCGCGGTGTCTCCTCCGCCGCCGCCGCCGCCACCACCACCACCCTCGTCCTCTCCCCTACTCCCGGTTCCGCGTAGCTGTAGCTGTAGCTGTGGGTCGGAGGCGACATCCCCACCAGCTGGCACAGTCACCGCCGCCGCCGCCGCCGCTGCCGTTCCACCGCCACCCTCGAGGCTGCTGCCGCTGCTTGACAGTCGCGCGAGCGCTGGAACACACACAGAGACATGCTCAGCCTGAGACACACGGCGCGTGAGGGGAGGGGAAGGGGACACGGGAGCGCAAAGTGCGACTGGGAAAGTGGCGCCCTCTCGAGCGTATCTACGGCGATTCCCCCGACCCCCTCTACTCTCGCTGGTCGTACGCCCGCGCGCGGACCGAGAGCGTATAGCGCCGGATTCTCTCTCTCGATCGCGAGTCTTGCCGTCCTCCGTCTTTTACTACTAGCTACTACTATGCTACTCGCGCGAGTTTCTCTCCTTCTCGACCGCTCTTTCGCTCATTCGTCCTCCGTGCCAGCGTGTCGTAGAGGACACTTGCAGCACTGGAGCGAGCCTCCGCGTATCCTCCCCCTGTACTACCACTGCTGTGGTTCTTGGGATACATAGGCATCCCCTGGGTGTTGCCCCGCCAACTATCGCGAGATGCGTTTTCGCTCGTTTTTGTTTTTTCTTTTGCTTGTTTTGGGCTTTCCGTGGATGGAGATACCGCTGCTGATACTGCGTGAGATGGGAGAAGTCGCGAGAGGAGAGTTGACTAGACGGATAGTGCGAGGGCGTTTTATGGATTTTCTCACGAGGGATCCAGAGGGACGGGGAGAAGTAGAGAAAAAGAAGCTGGCGCGAGAGGTAGGGTCCGTCAACCTGATGCTGCCACCGGCAGGGACGACGGAGAGAAAGAGAGGCTGTACTACTGTGACTGTATGACTCACTCGCCAGACTTTTCGCTTTTCGTCATTTTACGTTCGCGGAAAGTTAACTGGGTTTATTCGGGGAGCTTTGTTATTTAATTCATTCTGTTGAATTATTGGCTTTAGTCTTACTTATACTACTGGAAAACTCAGTTTCAATATATGGCTACTGTACAATCTCACCAAATCTTATTCCAATTTCGTAATGAATGTTAAATACTTAAGACTTATACGAATAATTTATATGCAATTTATGAGTATTTTATATTTAATTTAACAATATTAAGAGCTGTATTATACGATCTATAAAACGTAATTTTTATCTGTTCGTCACATAAATATGAAATGTTACATTCAGCTTTTTCGGTACTATAAATTATTTTGAAACATACCAAAACCAAATAATAACTTATCAAACATATTTTATTGCAGTCATTTTCTTTAGACTACAAGTTTGCTACTGGGTAGCCATCGATGAGTTGATACTGATTATGACTCTAATTAAATTTATATTTTATAAAAATTAATTTTATTCATTATATTATTTTCAAATACTTCTTTATAAGATTAGCTTTTATATTTTATATAAGATGCGCTTATGATACAATGCAATTATACAAATGATACGATTCATAAAAGTATTATATAATATAAATCGTCGATCTCATGAACCATACAATGAATAATTAGACAACTGAATATCTTTGTACAAGAGAAAAGTCTATACGGGATTGTACAATAGTTTTCTCGCTGTACTTATACAAAGGGATAGCTTCAGAATGCTAAGTATTTTAGGGTGTGCAACATCTCCATTTAACAATTTGATTAAGGTATCCGTTTGGAAATGCGAACTGTTAAGATGTTACGAAAGCTTCGGATGTCTTAGATGGCGAAGTTTCGATGTTATTGAGGCGTACGATAGAGACTCGCTCGGATCGATTAATTGCCACTGCGATGTCTATAGCATCTGACTCATGGTTCGTTCAATTTTACCGATGGCAATTTTGAAACTGTAAGGGGTGTATTTTAAGCCAAATGCTTACAAACGAAGTTTGATCTAGTTCGCTCTTTATGAATGACTCATTTCACGAGGGGCTTTCATTAGAAATAGTTCGACTTGTGGGAACAATAGTTACGTCTATTGCTTTGTATTCTCAAAAAAGTACATAAACAAGTGTGTGTGTTAATTGATGTCTAGTTTATAAAATAATTTTAAATAATAGTGTTTATTTAGTAGTTATAAGAATAATTCGCAGTTACAAGGAGCTATAAAATAATGAATTAATATTTGTAGAGCAATTATTTAAAATGATTGCGTACTGCAAAGATGGTAAACAAACAAAATAAATTAAAGAGAAATTTAAAACAATTATTAAAGACAACCATGATGATGATGATGTTCATGAAATTGCGCGACGCTTCGACAAACAGCTAGCTTTTTAATTAGTACACGCTCGATGCGTACAGACGCTCCGTTCTTCGATCGCGTATCCTGCGTAAAAGTAAAAGTTACCGAGGTTCAACGATTGAGCCATAGCGCATACATTCCAAGGCCTCTCACTATTTTTATTTCGCTTTAACAACAAACGAATGGACGTTTCTGCTTTTCTTTGTTTCTTACTTAAGTTTATTATTATAATTAATGTTTTATTATTTATATTTTCCAGAAGTGACATGACCCTCGTTGAAAGATGATTTATAATGGTGATGAATGCATGTATGAAATTGAAATGTTTCGGAAGTATGTTTATTTCTTCCAATTTTGTATTATCAGAATTTGTAAATGTTGATAGAGGTAGAATCTATTCTATACTAAAAGACATTTTCCGTTTGACTCATAGTCTCACATTTTCACATTTAAATTGTTATTTACACATTTTAAACATTTTAGAAACCTTTGCTGGTCTATAAAAATCGAAGTACAGACTTATAGAGCTTCAAATTTGTGACTTTTATTATGTAGTCCTTATACCGCTAAAAATACTTTTTATTTAATTTGAGAAAAACAGAACTCAACAGGCTTTTCAGAAAACATGTGTGTGAAGAAATAGGTTATTAATGAAAATAGGATTTAGTGTCTTCTTAAAAGCTATAAAGATCTTTTTATCAGAAATGGGCAAGTATTCGACCTCAGCATACTGAGTATTTCAGGAAAGTATTCGACTAACACTCTTTTCGAATATTTTTTATATTTTATTATCTAACGATTTATGACTATTGGTTCGTGTTTGTTTTTATTTCTGTAGTTGCTCTGCATAATCGAATGGGTCTACTTGTTATGTATTTGAGATATTGAGTTTTTTTTATTATCATCTTACCTACCTGTATGCCCTTTATCGGGTTTTTCCGAGTTTTTCAAATATCTTAGCACAATCGTAAAAAGTATGATAGTTTTCACGCATGATTATTATTCAATATGATGCTTAAAAACATCTGTTCAAAGTCTTTTTTGGAATAAACGCATAAATTATTTACTTTCGATATAATAATCATGCGTGGCAACTTTACGATTGTACTTATACTTTTAAATTTTTAATATCGAGTATATAAGATTTTTTTTAACATTAACGTAAATAGATAATAATAATAATAATAATAATAATAATAATAATAATAATAGTAAAAATAACCTCAATATCTCAAAAATATAACAAGTAGATCCATTCGATTATGCAGAGCAACCACATAAATAGAAACTAACACAAACCAATGCTCATAAATCGTTAGATAATAGAATATAAAATGTATTCGAAAAAAGTATTTGTTGGATACTTTTTTCGAATACTTTTCTAAGGCATAGTGCGTTTCTTACACATAAGAATTGTACACGTAATTATTGTGCACAATTTAGCATTGTTCAAATATATCTATATATAATTTGACCAATGTTAAATTGTGTACAATAATTACGTGTATAATTCTTATGTGTAAGAAACGCGCTATGCCTTTTCTAACTGGTTCATATTGCACTTATTTATCATGTAAGACCTGTGAGAACTCAAATTTTCCTTGATTTGAATGTTTCATTGCAAAATTAAAAAAAGTATTCGAAAACATGTTGAGGTCGAATACTTTCCCATCTCTGCTTTTTATACAGATTTTCACGCTGATTATTACAATTTTAATTTTTGAAACCTACACGGAGAGAAAAGGTTAGTAATGATTACTATACTAGGGTAGGAATTGGGAGACGAAGAGTAAAATGGGTTGACAGTACTACGCAGGTTAGGACTCAGTACTATCCCGTATAGGAATGAATAAAATTTCGTGTAACCTCCAATCCTTCCGCTTTTCATGCTTTTATATTAACAAAATGCCTATACACATAGACTTCATGATAATTATTTAAATACTAAGCCATTTTTCTTCAATAAAAACATGTATACCATATAAAATAAGCTAAATATTAAATAATTATTCAATATTATTCAATTATCCAAGGAGGATTGATTACTATACTATATTAGGAATCAGTCCAAATAGATTTTATCGGTTCCGATTTACCCTACTTGCACTGTACACAGTCCTAACCACATTTAGTAGCAATTACAATATTTTTCTCTCCGAGTACTTTAGATAATTAACGATCGTAAGAATACCCTTCTCTAAGTTTATCTTATTTTTGAACCTCCATCGCGCTTCCTCCAATTTTACCTTTTAAGCACCGAAATTTCACTTCAAAAGCTTCCTGGAGAAACTGCACCTCGTACACTTTCTCCTCTTCCATCCCCATCGATCCTCCTCCAAAGCCACCCAAATGCACCTCATTCCCTCGATTCTCCCAATACAAGCTCATCTGCCTCGGACTCTCCTCGACCCCCGAGACTATACGACTGCAGAATAAAGAAAGGAAGAAAGAAAGGAAGAAAGAATAGAAAAACTCCGCTAAAAGAAAGGCGCGCGCGTTCGCGCTCACGTCCGACTGATAAGATTCGCGCGCGTCAAGGCGCCCGCCGCCACGGACGTCCCGAGGCGCTTTCCCCGGCCGCCGCACGTATACCTATACCTAAGCGCCGAAGAATCCGTCACGCTTTTCGCGCGTTACGATTCCATCGTGCGCCGCAGAGCTCACTCACGAAAGTTCCACCATCGCTTATACACGGCGGCGTCTCTAACGGCCGGCCACCTTCCGCGGCCGCGTAAACACATACACATACACATACATAGCGCGCGCATCGATCCTTATCCGCTCGTCGGTCTCTGTTTCTCTCTTCTCCTTCTCTCTCTCTCTCTATATATATATCTCGCGGTTGCCGCGCTGCAGATAAAAAAAAATTGTGTATATACATACATATAGTACCTGTACGTATACTGCTACGCCTTGGAAACGAAAAATCGGATGCACGCGCTGATTCCACGTTTCTCGGAGAGAGCGCGAGCGCGGATTATCTGCGGAATACGATCTGACGCGCGCGGTGCTTTTCGGTGGATAGCGCGAGCGCGCATTTATTTCCCCACGCTCGCTTTTAATGAGAAACTTTTTGGGGTAATTACCCGTAGTCGCTCGCGTTTTAGAAAGAAAGGCGGCGCGCGCGCGCGCGCGGCGGAGGCTGCTTTATTGCGCTCGAGGAGTCATGATGAGGCGCTTCTTGTAAGTATATATATACACTCGCACGCGCGCTCCTGCACATGCGTCCGTATTTCTCTTTCTGTCTGTGTGTTGTTGATTCAATTACGATTTTAATTGACACACGCGCTCTCGCGCGCGTGCGCGAGAGCCTTTAAATCTATCAAGTGTTTTTATGGACGCGGTGTCCATTAGTAAATCTTATTTCGCATGAATTATGTCTTTAATCGTAATTAAAACTTTTTACACATTGTTTGGGAGAAAAAACTGCCGGGGGCTCGTAAAGGCAGTTTTATTATTAATTAAAGATCCGTTAACCTTCTTCTGCAGCGCGAGGGTACACGCGAACCATATTTTATCAGGAAATTTACATTGACAACTTTCTTAATCGAATATAATTCTGTTAATAGAGTTCCTCGTAAACTTTTAGTACACAAGGATATCAATTAATAAAAAGATATATGCAACTTTCATAATGATACACAAACGAAAATTCTCGATCTAAAAATGACTGTAAAAAGCATGGTATCCGTGATTTTACGGTAAAATTTGCACTGCTATATAATGTGAAATTCGCCTTGATTTAAAGGAGTAGTAGTGCACGGTCAAAATGGTTATGAATAAGCGTTAATTTATACCGCATATCAGGGTATTTTTTTACCACAAGGTTACGTTTACCACGAATTTAAGTTAATTTTATAAGTAAACTTATTTTGCTACTTGTTAGTATTAAAATAACGCCAAGACATATTTCGAGAAATACAAAACACGAAAGGAAACCTGTTCGAAAACTCGTAATTTCACCTCGTCGAGTCTAACCATCGATCCGCTTCTTACGCAGCCCGTTGTGGACCACAACATTGATATACAGGACGGATAATAAAGCGTTTTATCGCGCGACCGCGCGCTACTTCTTTTAATCTCATTTCCCCAAATAAAGGCTAACAAACGAGGAAGGCTAATAAAAGACGTGACTGTATAATACCGAGCGTCCCATCGGCATATCGCGGGATGAATGGGGAGTAATATCGTCGCCCTTCTTTCACCTCCGATTTCTTCGATTCAAATCGAACGCTAATTATAACGCGCGCGAGCGAGCGGAGGCTGCGGCTGCCGCACGCAATCATCCGGGGGTCTTTAAGAATTTTTTGTGCTGCGCGCGCGCGCGTCCGGCTCTCGTATAATAATCGATACGTATATAGAGAAGCAAAAGGGAGAAAGAGAGAGAGAAAGAGAAGAAAGGGGGATAGGCGGTGCCCGCTGCTGCCCTTCTTGCATATACGTATTATACGCGCGCTGATGGCCTTTTCTCTCTGCACGGTGCAGATAAGTGTGCGTTCGGCAGCCTGGCCGTTATTGTCCTCGTCGTCGTCGTCGTCGTCGGCTCTGTATGAGTGTTTGGTCCTCGCGCAGCGTGGGTCCCCCGTATATACATCTATACGCTTGCAAGGCCCCGACAAAAAAAGTCATCGAGTCATCGAGCTATTGGGCGCCACTTGTCATTAATGACTCTCGGATATTTTTCGATTTAAATAAAGAGCAGCAGCCGCAGCGCGCGGACGAGCGGCGCGCGATGACAATCTCGCGCCACCATCTTCGGGGGAAACCTGTTTTGTCGATATAGGCATGCGTTGGAAGCGGCGGCAGCCGCGCATGGCTCTTCTCTTCGGCGCGGCGAGCGATGGATGAGCGTATTTATCGCGTTGTATGGCTTGTAAATGAGGCTGTATAGAGAGGTAGGGCGACGCACGAAGAAGAAAAAAATAAAGGAGATATGGCCTGTTTACGATCGTAAATTTGAATTTTAGCGCTCTCGGATCCTTTTCCGAGGAGAGCGGTTAAATTAGTCGACTAATTTGGAATGAGATTTGCTGATGTTTTAATTAAATATTCACTGAGAATGTGTCCACCGGAATTATTGATTTACTGATTTATTGGATCACTGAGAAAGTACTTTTTTATATATCCGTTACTCTGCTTTTGACTGTTTTCTACCGACTTGGAGTTTGTGAGACTTTAAGTGCATTTATAAAACTTGTGATTTTAAGAAAATTTAGTTAACCTCAATTAGTATATATAGTGTTTATGGATCTCACTGATGCCAATTTGCAGGCAATAAGCAGCCAAATATAAGGTGTTGTATAATTTTTTTTATTTTATATTTTAGTACATTATAGAAAAATAGGTCATATTCTTCTTTTTTAAATTAAACATTATTCTAGAAATGCTACATTAAAATTAATCAGAACGACTTTCACAAAAGTGTCCTGTTTCAGAAAACTTTTCTTCGCTTTTTTCTATTTATTATTATTATAATTATTATTGTTATTATTATTGATATTGTTAATTAATACTATGATTAAAACAAAAACAACATCAAACAATGATTAAGTATCCTATTGTTATATCTATTGTAATACAAAAGCCACAAAGTTTTAGGTCGAAAGTAAAGGGTTAAAGTTGAGTGCTGTATTATAAAAAACACTGTGATGCGAACCTTATTAATTCATACACAAAAAAAAACACTCCTATTATATACGCAGATTTTAATGCATTATACACATCGAAAGGTGAAAAATGTTGCACTCTTGCCCCCTCTAATCCCCAAGAAGAAAAAAAGCAACACCTTCTCGACATTCAGAAAAAGAGTTAGGTATATGTATTCAATTCCGCGCTCGCTGCATCGTGATACACGAATTCGAATATACAGCAACCAGGCTCTCTCTCTCTCTCTCTCTCTCGCGTGCGCACGGGGCTCTCAAAATTAAAGCTTAGCCGGAAGGGATGAATGAAGCAAAATCGCATTTCCTGCACCGACCGTAATAAACAAACGGGATTAAACAGCGGCCGGGTATACCGGGATTGCGCGCACCCTCGCTTTTTTTAGCGGCCATTATTTCGCGCACACACACGCATGTATTCTGCATATACACGGACGCGCGAGAGGCTTCGCGTATCTATGCGCGACAGTATACATACGCGATTCGCGCGCGCGCGCTCCGAATATCGGGTTACCCGGCGCAATGCCGCTCGTCGGCGAATTTCATGTGCCTTTCTCGTCGCTCGCCTCTCTTTTTTTTCTATATATGCGTCGATACATCGCTGCGGAGAGAGAAAAGAGAGAGAGAGAGATAGAAAGAAAAAGAGTAAACGGACGCAGATATAGATGCGTGGATGGGTGGAGTGCAGTGTACGCGCGCGCACGACCGCATGTATCGGATTTTTGGAACGTCGCGCTAACGTCAATATTTGACTGGCTCTGCGAGCGCTGGTTTTCTTGCTTTTTTTTCGGTGGCGTCCCGACACGATGCGCCCGGGTGCGGCGTAGAGATGATACGTACGCGTCGTATAGGTACTGCCCGAGCGAGTTTACTATATCACACGTTGATGGGAAAACGCGGGCTGTTTTTTTAGGACACGCGGAAAATGGATTTTTGCGCTTCGTTCCAAGAATTTTCGACGCCGGTGGCGCGTACCGTTTTCGTTGGGGGTATGGAATTAATCAATTTGTGAAGTTAATTAGATATTGACTATTGATGATTATTATAATTCTTAGTTTAAACGGTTATTAAATTGTTGTCAGTTCTTTATAATAAATTCTTAATTATAATGTTTATATTATATAGCATTTTTTGTTACCGCTACTATTCTCTATATTATTAGTATACTATGTATTATAAATTTATATTTATTTAAGAGAGGGATTCATTGTAAAGCCCTGAAAAATTGTTCTAAATTCGGTAAATTTTGTAAATAATCTTACACTTTAAATACTATGTACTTCAATTATTTTTGAAAAATGATTTTTGTTCCGTCTCTGCTATCCAGAAATATGCTCAATAATTTAATAAAATGTACAAATTTCAGACCAATCTTAAACGCTAGCATTCTATTCACTTCCCGTGTATACAAACAAAATATCAAACGAACAAAAAGTATTTTGCTACAAGCTTACAATGTACTTCAATAAATAAACGAAACGTTAATAATTGCACATTTAATCAAAATCAAGTTCCCAACAAAATCAAATTTTTTCTAAGCATCTAGTGGAATAAGCCTCAAACTATAAATATCTTTTGTTTATCACTTAGTATTAAATAGAGGAGAACCCATTTAAAAGAGTTACCAAGTTTAAATAAAAAAGACTGAGAATGAAAATCTTAAATAAAAAGAATACTTGTAAAAGTTCTTCTATACTTAAAAAAAGTAAACAATACAAAGTCACGCGTGATTCTCGATTCGGTCGGCGCACAAAGCCGTACCGCTCTGCAACGCATAGTATAACACACGCACACATACCTCTCTCTCTCTCGACACGCAGCTAAAAAGCGTGGCGCATCTTCAGGCCATCGGTATAACAAATGATAGTTTCGATAATTAGCGGCTCCTTTAGTGAGCCGATCACTGCGGCATATAGCAGCTAAAGAAAGCTGATGCTGCAGCAGCAGCAGCGCCGAGTTTGCATGCGTAACGACCGTGTAGATTCCTCTTTGCCTTCATCCCCGATGGTGGACGGTATCCCCCGACCTGTTCTCTCTCTCTCTCTCTCTCTCTCTCTCGCTCTCTGGGCCCCACTGGCCTTTGCCGCATCTATACCCCCTCCCCGCTCTCTTGGGCCCACGAGGAGAGTGTCAATGCGGTTGGTATACGCAGCAGCAGGTGCATGCACTGGACTGGGGGGCCATTGTCTAAAAGTGCAAGATAACCTTAGGAAATTGCGTGCGAATGGCTACGCGCCGTGACCGGGTTGACAGCTCTGCCGCGCGCTGCACAATGGGAGGAAGTCCCTCTCGCTCTTTCTCTCTCTCTCGCTCTTCTAGAGCGCATGGATGACAATGCCGGGCCCGGCGCGCGTTTTCCATAGACAATATGGCGCTCTCTTCTTGACTTGCAGGCTCGACTGCGGCGGTGCGCACGTCGTGCTCGGCGAATATAAGCTAAGGGAAATATATGATCCGGCGTTGCCGTTTCTGACACCTCGGTGGAGCACCGAAGCCGTGCGCTGCGGGTTCGGTGCACGCCCTTAATGATCGTGACCTGCGAGAGGATTCCCTCGTCTTTTCTTCTTTTGGTCAGGTTGAAAAGACTTTTTTTGGCGTTTTTATTTTTTTTATTTTTAAAGTGTAAGGTATTGTTAGTTAGTCAAAGGAGACCTCTCCACATATTTGACCAATTTTTGTAAAATATTTATTTTTTAGAACTTTGTATAAAATAAATTTATGTTGTCACATATGCTTGCTTTTACCTAAAGATAACGCATAATATGAACTTGAATATTACTAATTGACCAAACCGCTTCAAACTTTGTTAGAAAACACATTATTAAACGCAATAAAAAAGTTGTATATTTTTTATATAAAATAGTTATTTTATGTGATTATTTACAATCATTTTATTTACTATTATAAATAATTTTATTAAATTTAATGTTTTGTATATTTATGAAAAGGTATAGAATAATAGCGAAATATAATTGATCTGTAATAAGGATGCACAAAATTTGGGATTGTGTCATAATAAGTCTTCGAAGAAAGTTTCAAGTGTAGACTGGATTATTTTTCATACACAAGTTGGTGGTTTATAAACTACTTTCGACTCAAAAATGTATGACCAATTCATTAATATTTACTTATTTTCATTCAAATATTGTAAAAAATCACATTAATTATCGCATTTTATAAGATACCTTTACCTAAGTACCATAGAAGTACTTAATAGCGTTCTTGACATTTTTATGATTTGATACTCAATAGTTGAACAATTTAAAAGAAAAACTGAATTCATTAATTATAGATATAAGAAAAATATACAATTAGAATGTTGTGTAAAATGATACATTACAGATATATAATTTACTAACCTATAATCTAAAATTAATATTTTTTCTAATAAATTTATCATAACAAATTTCTTTTACTATTTACAATATATTCCCAAGTTTAGAGTAATAGCAAAATAAATCTTTTAAATGTCTCGGCAACCGGCTTAACCCCAAGTCCTCAACTCGCCCCCTTTGAAAATTCATCCATCGGCCGTGCCCCCGGGCAAGAGTCTCCAAGCGAAGCACAATGCGCCATTAAAAAAAGTGACTCGAGCTCCAGAACGGCAGAAACGCACGCATTCCACGCGAGTTCGCGCGCAAGCAAATAATGAGAAACGCAGACGCCGAGTGTCGGAATAGAAGGACGCCTCGAGAGCCTAGAGGAGAGAGGGCGACTCCCAAAACGCGCATAAATCACACTCCGCGCGAAAATGTGTCGTGACAGCGCGCCTTTTGTCGGGGCCGCGCGTAGCGCCAGGACAATAATGAAACCCTTAAATCCCGAAGGCTGCTGGTAAATCGCCAATGATATTATACTTCTGGGAAGTGTAGGAGAGGACCGGCCGCGGTGGTGTATCCCTTACCAAGTTGGGACGGGAGAACCTCCGCGCTGGTCTCCACGGAGCAATATAATGTACCTCTTTTCTCTGTCTCCTCGCTCTTCGTCACTTTTCCATTCTACTCGAGCGCGGAGAGTGCAGCAAGTGCAGCGGTAATGCGAATCCCTCTCGGAAAGGGGGGGCGTGAGGTCGTTGTTCGCAGTGCATTATAATGCCCGAAAATCGCTGAAAGTTACACCGAGGCGTCTACTACGGGCCGGGCCCCCGTGCAACTCGGCCCCCATTGTTCGATTCAATTGTTCGGCGCGAGGTATCGTTGGCGGAACGAAACTCCTTCGAATGGAGAGTTGTCACCGGCGGTAAGGTGATCCGGGTACCCCGCTGAATGGCTCCCATGCTGCTGATTCTTCTTCTTCTTCTTCTTCTTCTTCTTCTTTTCTGCAGGACACCATAAAACTTGGATACGGATCCGTGAACTCCTCTGTTGTGTAGCTGCGTATTCTTCGAATGCTCTTTTGCTTTTGCTCTTCAGCTGTGCGCCAGCATTGTCTAGTTTTCAGAGATTTCTTTTTAATTTTCAATGCTTCTATTTTCTACGGACAAATTGATATCTTTGACGTGGGACAAGTAGCGATAAAAAAGTTTACGAAATATATGATTAAGTATTGTAATGTGTTTTATAAGTTTACGATTGTAAATTAGTATAGATTAGCATAATTCTTGCAATAGTAATAGTCTCTTAGGAAATTACAAGTTGTAGTATTTTGTTCAAATATATTTTAGTGCTCTTATATATTAACAGTAGTTATTGCATTTATTGGTTTAAATTATTAGTTTGAATAACTGTAGTTTGTTTGTCATTTATTCTTAGTTGAAAAGGTGTTATGAAATAAGTCACGTGCAAACAGAAAAAAGTACACAAAGGCGGTGCAGTTAGTCACCCGTTAATGCAGTCGTCGTTTAACTCTTCCATGATAATTTCTTCGCGAATATGCCACTTTTGAGTTCTTTGTACGAGTCGTCGCATCCGTAATGACTAATTGTTTATTTTACGGTGAACTTTCGACAGAGGAATATAGAGAAGAGAGGGGAATGATCGTACAGTCATGGTTGTCTTTAAGACCAAAAATAAATATATTAAATAAATAAGTAAAGGGCTGCAACTTAAAAGTATTTTTTTTGCAAGCGTATATTTAATAACTCTCAATAACAAAAGTGCGATTTTTTACAGAACAGTGACAAATAAAAGATTTAAAAAATAACGTGTACAAAAATGCCCTACTATTATTTACCGATATCATAACAGCATTCAATATACTAAATTAATTTCTGTAATAAAATTATTTTCCAGGAATCGCATGTGTATCAATATTATGCATGCACAGTACACACATAAATTACACGATAAAAGTATTTTTATAAACATGAATTTATGAATTAAAAATATTATTTTATGATAATTCTGTTTTGAAAATGAATTTAATTTTTGGAAAATATCAAACACACAAGGCAGTTTACAGTGTACAGTATACTGTAAACAGGGGATATCCGACTAAAAGATAGAGCGAGCGGGAGTAAGAGAGAAAACTCGCGGGGCGAGAGTAAATGGTATGTAAACCGTCCCAACGTTCACCCTTGGCCTCTTCTCGCTCTCTCTCTCTCTCTCTCTCCGCAAACTCCATTAAAACATTATGCACGTGCCGATGCGCTCGGAAAATCAGATGCGACTATGGAGAGCGCGGACTTGGCCGTAACGTATTGATATTGCGCGCGCCCCGCTCGCGCGATTACTCATACTACTGCGCGCGCGATAGAGAGAGACAGAGATTGAGCAAAGTAAGGGTGGGAGGTCGCGCGTATTTTCATCTGTGTGTCCAAAAAAGTCTTGTGACTCGCACATACACGCGCGAATTTACATTCTCTTTTCGTCTCTCTCTCTCTCTCTCTTTGCGGGAGATATTTTTTAGTGGAAGGGGGGTGGGAGGTAAAAGTACGTTGATGTTTGCTCTCGTTTTCGGGAAAATTGAAAATTCTGCGTCAGGTTCCACGTGCCATGAGTGAATAATAATTTTTTGTTTTTGCCCGCATGTACACGTTTGCTTGATATTATTTATATGGGGAGATTCCTAGAATTCAACCGTTTAACATCACGCGGTGTTTTGTGTATTCATTTAATGATTGAATGCAGTTCTCAGAATTTCGTTTTTGCGAGCCCGCGGCATATTTTTTCCGTGAATTTTCTCGGACGCTTTAAATTAAATCTGATCCGATCGATATATATATATATATATATATATATATATATATATATATATATATATATATATATATATATATATATATATATATTGTTATATTGTTTTTCCGAGAAATTTTATCAATTATTAAGTAAAAGTTGTGTTCGATGCACCGTGTTGATTCTGTTAATTTGAAAATGGGATACAGCAATTAAACGCATGGTCTAATATTTTACAATTATTGAATTGATAAATTGTAAATGAAATGTGTGTATTTATTCATGTCAATTTTTATACAAAAAATAAACTGAATGTTTTGAAATAAAATTGCTTTATCCTGGTAGAAGATTATCTACTTTTTGCTTTTGATTAAAATCAGGGCTCTCATCTTAATAAACCGGGACCCTAGATATGACTGAATAATTTTGAAGCAGAGTATTGATATGTATTTCTTAAATATATAGGCATCGCTAATAATTTATATTAAATCTTAATTTTTAGAAGCAAATGTTCTTTTGGCTCTAGAATAGGGAGAAATAAGGCGGTATGAACCATTATGTTTTTGATATAACTTTATTTGATGTCAATGAGCATTACATTTTAAAACAGTTATGTTTAGTGAAATATAACCTTAATAGACGCTATAACATTGGTTTTTGTAAATCTATATATCAATCAGTTAATATTTGACAAATATAAAAAGCCATTTTCAGAATTTGAAAAATCGTTAGAATAATAGAAGATGAATTAGTAAATAGTTTAGTTTAAATAATGGCTACGACGTTTATAGTTTGTATTTTAGTGATAGTTAGTATGTAGTGTAAATCTCCTTAAATGCATGTGGCGGCGCCATCAAGTGGTGAAGGTGTGAACTAAATAGTCGTCTATACTGCCATACTTTTATCTATAACTCTCCGAATTCTTCTCCCACACAAACGTGACCATTTAAATCATTCACAGATCAGAGTCCACCAAATCAATAAAGTATACTATACAAAAACTTAAAAAAACGCCGCAAACTGATTTGGCACTCTGCTTTATGAAATAAATCTTTTTAATTTGTTTTTTGTAATATTTCAGAAATGTTTCTGCACTCATTTTTTTGATATAAAGAAACGTTGAAAAGAAAATTTTGAACCTTTTTTGAAATGCACATTAATCTCTCAAATATCTAAGTTTATTAACAAATATTCATTGAGAAGACGTGGCACAACTTGATTTATAAAATTGTTATTAAAATATAAAAATAAATTGTTAAACTATAAAAAATATATGTATGATTTTGAAAGGAAAGACGGGCCATTTTGGTTGTGCCGTTCAGATCGCACTAATAAATGGTACCTATATTTTACTCAAAATGATATTTTAATCATTTTTTTATAATAATTTCATGGATGAAGTTACAGAAATATTACTTTGCCGTTTTAAGTCTCGTCTACTAAATGTTTGACAACTTTATTTGATATTTTTTTTGCTTTTCAAATTATTGTTGTTTTTAAAATGTTTTTTTTAAGTTTTGTGTTGCTGAGATATCAGTTATATAGTAATTTTCATCGATAATATTAAACATTATATCTGACTTTTTCTATTATATAGCGTTTATAATTATGCATATTGTAATACTTGACAATGTTTTTAGCAAGTATATCTCTATACTTAATAAATTATCACTGTAACTTTCAAAGGAAAATATAAAAAGTCTTTTAACATGTTGTTATACAACAAAATGCATGTTTTTAACATTTTATTTTTTTTTCTTATGAAACAATGAATCTTACGACTTGAAAATTTACAGAATTATAGTGCTAAAACTAATATTCAGTAAGAATTTCATTGAATATCATCATTTAATTTTCGAGTTATAGGAGCTGACAAAATATTAATAAACACACGGTATAACAAATGAAAATGGTATATTTCAAATCTTTTCCGGCGTCAAACTGAAGGATTCTATGAGTACTTTATTGTGAAAAAAATTCGCTTCCCAAGTACATTTCTTCATCAAAATAATTTCAGAATACCTAAATTTTCGAATTTATAGATTTTGAAAAATGGCTATAAAATTAAAACGAGTCAACCATTTTCGCTGTAACTTTAAAGCCAATCCTAAACATATATAACAAATATGCATGCAAAATTTGATCAGGTTTTACCGCGGAATATTCGAACGCGGATGAGCGACACACGCTAGCATGCACGCACGCACACACATACACATCCATACAGCGGACATTTTTTATGAGTAGCGTATTCGAACTCCCCAAGTCATATAATACGTTTTTACGTTAAGAAATGACAAAAAAAAATTTTATCAAGAAAATGCTTTCTCTTTGAGAAAGGAAAACAGCATCCACGAAAGAAAAGAAAACGGTCATCGATCACCGAGAAACAATGATAATTATTTCACGACCTCAGCAATACACCAATATTCCTCACCTACAGTCTCCCATAAAAAAATCTCCTTACGTCATTGACGAAAATAACAAAAAAAGGAAAATCGAAAACCTCGGCTACTCAAAACGAAAAAGAACCCGAAAACCACATAATAATATAACAGGTACCCAATACGGATCCGTAGTGGACGCGCGTGCGCGCGCGCGCGCGTGTATCGGGTTTTCCTTTTTTCCAAAGAGCCGGAGCCGCGGAGCGATTAGGCCAGTTTTTAAAACGCAATATTGCCGACGTCACGGGGCCATTTGTCTTGCGCGCGTCGGAGAGTTGGAGCGAGTCGCGCGCTGCGGGGGCATCTCCCTCTCTCTCTCTCTCGGGCCCCGCAAAATAATTGTTCGACGAGATGAGGGCGGGCGGCGGCCCCGGGGTCCCGAACAACTCTCCGCGTATTATACTCCCTCTGTCCACCGACCCAATTCGACGCGTATTTTCTCTTTCTCTCCGCGCGGCACTACATGCGCCGATGACGGAGGAGCCGGAGGGGGACGATTGATGTACGCGTCTCTCTGGCTGGACGCCAGGCTCTCCGACGAGAAAGAGAAAGAGAGAGAGAGAGAGAGAGAGAGAGAGAGATACAGGGAGAGCTTAGGCAGATCCTCCTCGATGACCTCCCTCTTTTGGTTAGTTGAGGTGTGAACGTCCTTTCGTCACGTTTGCCAAGTTCTTTTGTTTTTGTTGTAAATGATCTTTTCACGGATTTTTGGAAGTTACGTTTCGCGGGTTGTTTTATGGTTTCGTGATAGCGGAGTTGTTTTTTATTCTGACATTTTCAATGTTACTTTTTAACGAGGTAGGATGTAGAAATATCTGCGTTTATAGTGAAGGTTTATTTTTAGATTCCCAAGGCTATAAATACTTGTAATTTAGTATGATTCGATCAATTATTTGTTTTTAGGTGCTGGTTAACCCTGTAAATGCAGTTATACTAGTTTATTATAGTTATCGGTGTATACTGTAATTAATGAGTAAATGTTTATTACAAAAACAGTTGATATTGTATAATATTATATTAACAACATCAAACATAATTTCGAACAGTAATTATCGGAGTGGAAACGTTCATGCATTTCTACCGAAAAAATTCAATAATAATAGCAATAATAATTTTATAAGCTCTCAATAGAAAAAACCTGGGCTTAAAACAAAAATAAAATAATATTAGATTATTGACATTATGAATTTACCATAATTTAGCATGTAAAATTTATTTCAGATGATGTATTGGTTATAACATGTCAAATTTTATTCAGTCGATGTACATTATAGTATTATTAATAATACAATATAATCGATCGTCGTAAATAACTAGTTTCGATCAATACACGATACAAACCAAATTTCAAGATTGATCACCCATCGTTGTTATCATTAATTCACACATAACATCTTTCTTTTTTATCGTACACGCACGTCACCAACAAAAACCTCGAATTCGATGTTTCACAAAAAGAAACAAAGTCTCTCTGTATATAGGCTCGAGCCGTGCACAGTACTACCTTAGTTGCGTCCGTCGACGACATTCCCCTTTTACACAATATAAACTTCATCGCGCCGCTATACGACATCGTAAAAGATGAAAAAGATCCAACCGGTTTCGATAAATCATGATTTATGCTTGACAAGTCACCGAAGAGGCTTGACCTTCATTTTCATTTAATATCGGTTCGGCTATAAAGGAAAAAGAAGAAGACGAAGGTATATACGCCGCGCCAAGTGTCACCCGAGGAGCACGCTGCAGGCTGCTTCTGCCGTGTCGCAGCGGCAGCAGCAGTGACAGATGCCTTTCTGGAATTTCATTAGGAATCTCACGCTATTTTCTTACGCGCGCTTCCTTCACCTGTGTGATTCGAGAATCCGTTGGCTTTTACAGCTTTTGCCTCGATTAGAGATAAACATCGAATTCGAGTGCAGGTAGAACGTATAATTTTCTATTTTTTCCCCAGTGAATTTAATACAGAACTTTGGTTTTGTGTTTCTGAAGGACATTTTTTTATAATAGGTAAATAATTATGTATCTTGATTAAAGGCCGTCATGCGAGCCGTCATGTGTTCAATTTCTTGTAAGTATGATAGTATAAACTTTATAATTATTGTATTCAATTTTATTGTTGCGGAAATAAATTATCTGAACTCTATTGCTTGTACAGTAGAAGAACCATTTACTACTGGTGTGTCATTTACTGCGTACTTTTTAGTAATTTTTCACAATTTTTTACAATTGCCTACGAGAAAATAGTTTGAGGAATAGAAAACGATAGATGCTCTATTGATTTTTGATAATAATTAACAAAAAACTATACAGTAATTATAGTTCTGTACTTTGCTTGAATATCATATTAAATGACTCCTCTACTCTATAATAAAAATAATCGTTTTCTTATGCTGAGTAGCATTGTAAATATTCAAACAGACTATATGATTTCTCCAGCTGTAAATATTTTTATTGTGGTATTCAGTAATGCTTCATCTTTAAGATGTAAATTTAAATTTTGTGGACTTATGAATATTCAATTAAATGCCATACTTTATTATTAAAAAATGTACATTGTTCATAAATTGTTGTATTACGAATAATTCCCGCAAGAACTATAACTATTACTTTTCACGATGTAAAACGTTTACGACACATATGCAATGTTGCAATCAAGAACACAAAAAAACATAATGATCGCTTGTCAATAGCTCCAATGATTCATGTCGCCCGAGAAAAATCCTACAGCCATCTGTGAAAGCCCTCAAACAGCCGCTTGTCCCATTCCTGTATTCTCTCTACCTCTTTTCCCTCTCTTTCTCTCTCTTCTCGACACAGTGAGATAACCATCGATTTCGGGCGTGCAGCACGGACACGGGGCTGCGGTCCCGAGACGATTGTGTCGCGCACATGACACGCGGAGCATCACCAGCATCCACAGCCTCGTATACATTCGTATTCACCGTGTACCCATAATACACACACGCGCGAGAGTATAAAACCTGGAACGCGCATCACGCACGTGCGTGAGGATCGTATTTATGAGCTTTGATCTGGCCGCTCGTGTGTGTCTCCCGTAGTGAAAACGCCGAGGGAGACAGACCGCGGATATAATAATGGGTTTAACTCTTGGGGCTCTCTCCGCTTGCCGACTGTCCACCTCAAATTGCCTGGAAAGCATGGCATGGCTAAGAGAGTGCAGTTGGACTGTCGATTTTTCCGGGGCTCTGCGCGACGCGCGTTTTTATAAGTCGTGCGAGAGAGAGACGGGTTCGCTGCAGTGGTCTTGTTCGAGTTCTTCTGGCCTGTCGCAGTTTTCAAGAGATGTACCTATATATGTATATAGTTGGGAGTTGGAATGCGAGCGTGGATTAGCGAGCTCGGTTTTAAACGGATTGAGTGGCGCCGAGATTTGCCATTGAGATGCTGGGGGACACAATTGTCTGGGTCTCGTGATTCGTAAAGTGTTTCTTGCTTTGTGGAGGACTGACGACAGAAATCAGTTTTTGAACAGTGGGGGGATTTATAAGGCAAGGCTTAAAGTGAAATGGAATTACGCGTGATTGATGGTGGTCTTTTTCTTTGAATGCGTTTTTAGATACTTTCGATTATGTGAACATTGGCATAAGAATCGTGTTTCCTTTTAAGAGTTTTAGGATAATTCTACCTGACTCGCCACTGTCAAAAGATAGTATTTCACATGAAATCGCCTATTATTACGTCGTTATCGATAAAAGTCTAATGAAGAATGTGATGCTTCAAATTACATAGAGAATTGTTCTAAAAATAAAAAAAGTAACGATTTTGAAGGTTTATATTTTTTATAACAATCTTCAAATATATTATATCACAAAAACTAACTTTCCTAGAATAGCCTTAAGTGTAAGAAAAACAAAATAGAATGATAATAATGATTGTAATTAAAAAACCAATTTTGTATATTTCTGAGAGGAACGAGGTGGAATTGTTCTTAATTAGATTCAATATATAATAGTATTTAAGATAAACCAATTATCTTTCAATTGTATGATATGGAGGTACTTCAATTATATGGTTGAACATGGTACGTTTGTCTATCAAACTTTCGATAGAACTATGTACCTAATAATAAGTGACATCCTTATCTACAAAAATTTGTTTTTCTCAAGGTACCCAACTTCCATCTACATTCAAGCTTAAATATTTAACCTGCAAGGAATCCAAAAAAGAAACAATAAAATACACAAGTACGGCAATCGATACCTCGCACTTAAAAACAAAGGTAAAGCCCCCAGAAAAAATCGCCAATCGCTGCCGTGAAGTTAGCGGAGCCTCCGGAGTCGTCAATCAAAAGTGCCGCTACGCTAGTCGTGCAGTGTACTATATACATACTCACCACCCAACAACAGTAGCAGCAACAACAACAACAACAACAATAACAACAACGATCGTTCGATATATCGCCTCTGCCCCGTGTCCGAGAAGTGACGAGCCGCGAGAGATCCACACGCTATTAATATCTATTATCTTTATCTCGAGCGGAAGCCGAGGGGCGCCGACAGCAGTGCGGCAGTGTAGAGCTGCGGTGCGCGCGTGCCGGTGACGTCACTGCCGCCACCGCACGTATACGCGGTCAACTATACAAGTATTTCGCATTAGAGCCTATATAGAGGCGCACGGGCGTCCCGAGCGCTAATTAATTGGGTTAAAAAGACGTTAGGCGAATTGATCGGGGCACTAGCTTCGTATACACGTGGCTTGCGTATATATAGTTCTTTTTATCGACTGCTGAATGATGCTTTCGTTCGGTATTGGATGTGTGTGTGGTGCAACGGCGGTGGCGAGATAAAGTTATTATTCCGAAACAATTTTGTGGATTTCGCTCGCGTGCCGCGCTGCGATATCGACGTGATAGTGTACGGGTGTATATACATCTGCGCGCGACGCGGGTGGATATATAACGGAGGAATGATACGCGCGTGCTGGTGATGCGTCAGTTTGAGATAGGGACCGCCATGGGAACGAATTTTAGTTGATTCTTTTTCGTCGTGTCGAGGGAATGGAAATTGTGTCGTTCGATCGTTGAGATGGTCCTTTTATCAGTTTTCCAATTTGCTTTTACATTTATACGCGATAAATGTCAATTGTCGTCAATTGCTTGTCAGTAAACATGGGAACGTGAATAATTTTTATTATTATTTTACTTATTAACAAATATATTTATTTATCATTGTTTAACGTAAAGATTCATAAATATTGTTCTCTATAAAATTTATTTTCTTCTAGTACCTAGCGTTCTGTTAAATTCACTTTCCTAGCAAAAACTCACGTTTATTTGCGCAAACGATATAAGAAGAATAATAGTAAATAATGTAACGTTAATTTTTTGTGAAAACTTTGTCTTCCGTCATTCTTCCGATGCAATGGCGAAAAATTTTAAAAAGGTATACAAAAGTTTCCATTCTATTCATGAATGCCTAATAGTATTAAAGAATTCTATTTTCCCTTACAGGTTTGACTTAGAGTCTCTGGACGTCAGGTATTTGAAACGGTCACTTGAATGTTCAAAGGGTAAGTCAGCCGAAATGCACCCAAACTGGACTTTACCTTTTCTGGGCCGCATTACAAAGTAGGTGGCACGGCTAATCTTCTTGACTGAGAAAGACCGTGCACGCGATTATAATTGTTGTCTTTGTAAACAAAGCGCCTATTAACAAAGCGTAAATTAAAACTTTTTCAAAGTCCGCGCGCGTATCCCGTAAAAATCAACAAAATAAGCAAATAGGAAAATAGAAGAAAGAGCAGAAGAGCGCGAAACGAAGATACCTCCAGTTTACAGTGCAGCACGCGCAGTAACAAAAAGAGGTAAGAAAAAGACAGAGAGACAATGCGCGCGCCAAATCTTTCGGAAGCTCACGTGCGCTGCTGCAGAAGAGACTCACCTTTTTACGAGCCTCGAGATTTGTGACTGTGGTTCGCGCGAGCAGTGAACGGGCAAACGACAATGGAATTAGCAAATTACCGGGTCGCCGGTGCATGCGGCGAAGATCTCACAACAAAGACTTGGAAAAGTATCACCGCTGTGGCCGAAGCGAGAAGTACGAGATACAAATTATAATAATTGCATGGTAACAGATAAGAGTGTTTCTCGCGTTTTTTTTAAACTCTTAAAGTACTTGAAAACTGTTTGAATTTAAATTTGAATTTAAGTTGTGATTAATAAACAAAATATACAAAAATACAAAGTTTGAAATAGGTATTTACCAAACTTAATTGTATGAAAACTGCAATTGAAAATAAAATTTGTTATACTTTATATAGCTTTGTCTGTGACTCAAAATAATACACGCAAAACTGTTTTTTAGATTTTAAGATCGGTAAATTATTTTAATAGCAGAACCTCCCGGCATTGTGGCTTATAGCTCCTGTGAACCTCCCGGCATTGTGACTGCTGGAACATCTCGGAACTGTAAGTTTTTAAGAGCCGACTCTATATATGTATGTGCGGACCCCTGCGTTCCAACTTTCCGGAGAAAGTTTTATTAAAAGTTTTGAACGGAAAAAATATGATAGAATAAGTTTTATACAAAGGTTTAAGCCAACAAATTAAAAGACGTTCATCTCGAGAAATGTATGTAATAATAATGTAGTAAATTATTTTATAATTTTATATAGATTTTTATAAAAAGCTTTTTGTTAATAAAACTATATGAAAATCAATTGTACTGAGAATATTTGATCATGGGGCAGGTATGGGGAAAAATTAATAATATGACCTAGATTCCCTGGTACTCGACGCTGATTGGCTGGCTGGCGCGTCCTTCACAGTGCTGGGGAGTAGCTAGTCCGGAGTTTCACTGTACCGAGAAGTTCCACTGCGTATTAACTCTTATACAGAGGCGCCTTTTCCAACCTGAAAACCACCCACTCGCACTCATCAGGCATAAACGCTATATAATTCCTTAATTCCTACAACACGACATTCAACTTAGTACACAAACTAACCCGACAAATTGCAATATAATCGAACCACCATACAACAAGATCATTCCCCATACAATTCTCCACTGACCTTCTCAAACCATGGGCGTGCGCATCTGCACAAAAAGCGCAAGTCGCCATAAAAAGAAAAGAAAAAAGAAGCCGGTAGAGTATGGTGGATATCACCTTGCGGCTTCTCTCCTACAGGCATAAAGGCCCAGGGCTGCACTCCCCGCGCACTGCGAACAATTCAACGATCGCCCAGTGGCGGCGGCAGTCGCCCGATTTTCGGAAAACAGATTGACCGGCAAAAGAGAAGGGCCGCCGCGTCGTGTCTTTTGTGCGCCTGTCACCGCTGTAGCCGTGCAGGGTGGATGCTGCAGAAAAGCCCGACGCGCGCGCGTCGGCGCTACGGCAAGTATCCGCGCAGCAGCAGGCCGAATGGTGCACAACGCGACTTGTTTCTCGAATTTTCATAAAGAGAAACTTTGAAGGATGAGACGGAGGCGCGCGGCGCCATGACTCGCTGGATATCTTGCCGACTGTACACTCCCCGCCCGCCGGCACTCTCGCTACTTTGCGGTCATTTCTTTTGATTTAAAACGTCGTTAATCATGCGGCGGTGCTTATGGTGGAGAGCGAATTTTTTCTTCCGAAATTTGAAGAAAATATGTTTTTGTGGAGATTTTTTAAGAGAAAAATTGTTATTAGATGTTATTTGGATATTATGGGAACAAAAATTTATTGGTTTTGTACGATTTTACAAAACGATTATTAATATTATAAGCTTCTACAAATATTATTTTCATTGCATAAATGATTTTGTTTAACTTGATTTGTTTGCCTGTTCGTCTTATAATATTTAAATATATGGACCGTTACAGTCTGCTACAATCAAATTTTTAGATAAATTTTCAACTATTTGTGCTTGAAGGTGTGTGTGTGCGCGATTATCTCCAAATTTCAAAATTTTTTTCAAAATAAAATAGAATTTTACTAAATGCGTGGGATGCTCATTTCTGAATTTAAATCAATACTAAGTTATATTGTATAGAACATAGTTATAGTACATAGTATATTATGTAAGTACAGAGAGGAATAGTAAGTATATATTTTATCGCAAGTACACTTCGCCCACACGAGATCAAAGAAGATCTTTTTTCCATGATGAATACACAGAAAAATAAGTTTTTATTTCAAGCGGAATTCTTATATATATGCGCCAAAATGAAAATTCACTTGATACTAAATGATTTTTCTATGATTGAACACAATTCATTTGATTCAAAAAGTATTCTCTAGAGTCGAAAAAAGTGATATTTTTGGTTTTGAGAGAACTCGTTTTCAATCAAATGGAATCTTTTTAAACAAATAGGAATCATTTTTCATCAAGCAGATTTTCATCTTAACGCATATTTAAGAAGAATTGCTTGATGCAAAAATATATTTCTCTGAGTTAGCACGGTATTGTAATGTATATTTGAATGGCACGATTTATTTATACTTGTGAAGGGGAACTCATCGGAATAAAAAGTATTATTTCTTTTCTAAAAACGTTATTTTTTATCAGTCGGAAACTAGTTACTCTGGTTTCCCTTTATAAACATAAAAAACTCGAAAATCGTGCATGTCTTACAAAAAATATATTGTGTAATTGCAATGTATAGTTGTTGCCGAGTATCCCCTCTTTTATTTTTACTCATAGTTATAAGTAAAATTTGTTTTAAATGACATTTTATTGTAAATTTTTTTTTAACATTTATATTGTTACAATTTTACTCGTCTTATAAATAAGTATTAAAAGTTACTTAAGACAGAATCTTAAAAAAAGTATAATTTAATAATACAAAGTGTTACTCAGAAACGAAGAGATCCTATTAATTTCCAAATATACAAACTATGAACTTCAATTCCGAACTGAAACTGATCACCAATAAATAATAAAAGTTTTTCAAATTAGCGAGTATATATTTTTCTGCTGAGTCGGCGCGTCTATAACCGACCCCCTCGCCTCTCTCCGGCAATAATACATCAAGAGACATCGTCGTCTCGACGGCGGATATCAGCTCGTGCGGTCGGCCGCGGGGCGGTGCGCGCGGCGCTGCTAGACAATGAGACACCGGGGGCCGAGTGAAGAAATCAGAGAAGCCCCCCCTCTCTCTCTCTCTCTCTCTCGCTGTTCGCAGCGCTTAATAAAAAGATACGAAGAGAACGATACAGCATACGCGCCGCTGCAGAAGGTCCTTCGCGCCGGCACAATGGGGTGTATCATCACGAAGCCGCGGGGATGACACGGCTCTTTCGTTATATTGTCAATGCGCGCGCGCGCGGCTACCCGCACAGACTTGGCATTGTGCTAAAAGGTTTCTGGTGTACGATGAGTATCCGTGCGCGGAGCGTCATCCCGCGGACGGGAGATGTATACTTTTATGAGAGGCGCGATGCAGATGTATGTGTGTGTGTGTGTCCATGTGGAGCACCAATTTTCGTTCCTTTTTTTTTACCGAGGGGGGGCTGTTGTTATTTTTTCGAATCGGAGAAAAGGAATCAAACTGTGAAATGAGCGCGGCGGGGAAAACAGGAGGCGAGTATCACAATATTTTTCGGCTTTTCGATTCGTTCTTTTTTTCAAGGGCGGCAAATGCGTTTTGGAAATGGCGTGAAATGGGGAGGATGATTCTCGTGAAATTCGATTGTATTGGCGACCTGCTGTGAATGAGATCATATAGTTGGTGATGATAATTTAATTTATAGTATATAGAGGTAGAGATGGAATTATAGAATAGAGATGTGAGAATTTATTAATTGAATTATAAGAAAGAATGAAATGGATTAATGTAGTTGCGGTTTGACTGCTCTAAGGGATGTTTAGTAACTGTAAATTCAGGAAATGAACTTTTAGATTTATGTCAAATTTAATTAGTTTTCTTCCGCGTAGTTCCAAACCCTTGGTTCTAAAAAATATAAAATTAATAAAGTATAATCAAAATCAGATCTCGTAGTCTATAAAATTTTAGAAAACGTAAAGAAGTTATTATTAAAATGTCATAGTCTGTTTAATATTTCTCAATACTTTTGTTTCATTTTTAACGCTTAGGTCTTTCAAAGATTTGGGGTAAGCATTGATGAATCAATCAGTTAATTAATTACATAGGGCATTCTTTATTCTTTTTTATACGTAGAAATCGCGTTTGAAACTATTCAAAACGACGTCAATTTTATTTATAAAATAGTTTCATTAAAATGAACGCAAATAAAATGTTTAATAACACGCAAACATCGTTCACAAGTAAAATTGATACTACACTTAAAAAGCAAAATCTCCATCATAACTCTCCGAGTGTAACCCTTTCGCGACTCGATCCTCCAAATAAAACAAACGCCAATCGCCCCTTCGTCAAAGCGCGCGCCCTTCACTCCCAGCCTTCTCCCCCGTACAACAATTATCAGCCCCACGCGCACCGTGGCGATCGCAGCTCGGCTATATAGGTGACAGTGAACTGCTGCTGCTGCTGCCCTCGGTGATTGATTTTAGCGAAAACGCGAATCAGGGAGCAATTTGTCAAGCTGTCGGCGTTCCATCTCTCGCGAGGCCAAGCACGCGCGCGTCGGCTCGAGCTTCAGGGAGATACCGATCTCGCTCTCCTCACCAGTGCAGACGGACGTATATACCTTATACAAGCGTCGGGCGAATCTTTCGCGTGTGCACGAGCTACAGCGCGTTCGGCTGAATACACGCGCACGACAGAATGCGCGCCTCGTGCACCGTGCATATCTGTGAAGATCCTCGAGAGCGCATTATATACATGCGAATATCACCGAGGGCAGAGCGGACATTATACGTTGCGGGTATAGAGAAGGTTATATAATGGCAGTCTCGGTTTGCCTACACAGGGGTCAGTCGCGCGGAGAGGGTGTGCTATTCGTTAAGTCGAGGAGGCCGCGCGCGCTCACTCCACTCGCACTTACGGTCTAGATGTGTGTGGGGATATATGAGAGCTAATGATGCTCTTTCGACTCTGCAGCGGTTAGAAAGTTGTAAAAAGAGCGAGCGATACAATGGTCAATGGTCGTAGCACGAGTTGGAGTGCGGTGATTTCTCTTTTCCTTTTGCGGTGGGTAGTTGAGGAAAGTGTGATTGTAAGGGTAGGGGATGTGCGATTGGTCAGCTGTGGTTTGCTTTGGTAATTCAGGGGTGCGAGAGACGGGTTTGTTTTTAGTATGTATATTTGAGGCAGGGATTGGCTGATTGGAGTAGTGGTGGATGAAGATGACGAGGAATGAATGAACTAATGATGCTTGTGATTTTATTTTGACTAATAATCGTGAAGGGAATTTGATTTGCAAGGGTGAAGATCTGTAAATAGTGCAGTATTTGAATAAAGAAGAAGCAATATTAGTAATTTCAATAATTTATAACCCTTTTATTACTGTCAGTAAAAAAATAATAATCGTTTCGATTTAGTTTATCTTTACTTATTCTAAATTAGAAATTACAATAGTTTTTGATGGTCTAATATAATATGGCTGCAAGTATGTTGAGTATTGGCGTTTTTCGGAAATAAATCACTAAAATTATATTTAAATTCCACATCATTTACATTCACAATTAATTTATTTTAATATTAATTATTCAGATACATATATGAAGTATAATCAAGCCTTTAGCAGGATACTCGATACAAGGGTGCAAATGCAGAGTTGAAGCCAATCACATAGAAGCTGTACGAATGAAATGACTCAGTTAAGCATTTTGTAATTTTATATCTTTTAACCTTGCATTGCGTTTCTAGTGCAGAGCTAAATAATATAAAATCATATTTACTAATTTTTGCCTTCAAATTTAATTTGTACCTTCCATCATCAGCTTCGCTTAACCGGATCCCAGGGTTGGCCAAGCACAATGCACTCAACCAATCCCAGTCCGCAGACACACCGCGTTAGGCCGCCCTAATGTCGTGCCTCGTTAATTACGCCCTCGTACACCAGCATCAACGCGTTCCGCCGCGTCAACTACAGCGAGCAGCCTCTAGTATCACCCAGCAACAACAACGTCCATCGCGCCTATCGCGACGCCTCCGCGACATACATACATAGCCTACAGCTCTGCGCCGCGTGAAAGCCCATAAATCGCGTTAATTAAATCTCACGGCGCGGATCCTCCCGCTAGCTCCCCACATAACAAACGCTTAACCATCACGCACCTCGGCGATTATCATCTGTGCAGTCTCACGGACGCGCGCGCGCGGCCTGCAGCCCCCTCCCGAGTCATACTTACACCGGGGTGCTGAAAGGAACATTGGGGGGTTAAAAAAAATAGAGAGAGAGAGAGAGAGGAGTCGGGAGCTGCGCTGCCGCCTCTTCCGGAAAACCCCCCGGTGTCTTCACCGAGCCATTAACACCCCTCTACGTCGTGACTATCGCGCGGCCGCACATATATAACCTCGAGCGCACGCGTGTATGTACGTGTAGGGCAGACCTCTTTACCTATAGGTGTATCTGTATAATCTCTCTCCGATCGCGAGCTGCATCGCACGCGGGGTAGTTTAAATTAAAAGTCAGCGGTCTGCAGTTTGCACTCTCTCTCTCTCTCTCTCTCTCTCTCTTTCACTTTCTTTCCCTTGGTATATTCTATCTCTCGCTATATATTTCACTCTCTCCCTCTCGCTTCGTCTTTCTCGTTTCCTCTTCGAGGATCGTTGTGTATTATATAGAGCTGCGGTGGTATAGCTTTCTATCTCGCTTATACTCGTTCTTTTCATTGGCCTTTGTGGGCTGCAGCTGCGCGACGGAGAGAGCGAGAGAGAAAGAGGCCAATCGGCTACCGGGCCCCGACCGAAAGTGTCTGATTAGAAAATTAATGACCGCAACGGGGTGGTGCTGCTGCTGCTGCTGCTTCAGGAATTATGTGTTTGCGAGAATGGCCTGGGTGATTCTTGGCTGTATGTAAGTGTGGGCTCTATTTAGGCTTTTCAGCACACTTGGAGATAACAAAATGTTGTGCCATTGTTAGGGTGTGTCAAAATATTTTCCGTGAAATTGGTCTATTAGATGTAATGGTTATAAACGTGCTTTCAGTTAGCTGGATTGTTTCTATTAATTTGTTTTTTCCTATTTACCGTGTATAAAATGTATTTGTTCAGAAAACATTACCTTTGCTTAAATACTCAATTGCATTCAGTTTATCTCAATAATAAACGAATTTTGCAATATCGAGCTAATTGATTTAAAATATTTTATGCAAAATTGGTGTATTTTTAAATGTAATGGTAACAAATAACGCATATTTAGTTAGTTCAATTATTTTCATGTATTCATTTTTTTAATCAAAATAGAAAGTAATTTAAGAAAATACTGCTTATATTTGGAAAATCAACTGCATTCATTTCATCATAATAATAAAAGTGAGAAAAGATTTTACATTGTATTTGAAAAGTTAAATGATAAAAAAGTAACAATACACTTTAATTTCTTTAGTGTTGTAAGGCATCAAATGAAAAATTCATTTCGTTTTCTACACCGCAGTGAGAATCTTTTAATTGAATTTGAAACTTTCCTTTGAGTATAAAAAGTTACAGATAAACATAGTAATAGCATTAAGCTGATCAATCTGATTTTGATTATCAGTTTATAGCTCATTCAGTAATATATAAGTCCCGCAGGACTTGAAAATCTCGAAATAAATTGTATTTATTTACCTACTACGAAGAAGCGTGAACGCAATCCAGCACATGGTAGATGGATGCAGCGCATTCAAAGAAGGTGAAAGCTAGCCGTAAGCCGCAGCACAATCTGTTAAAGCCCGGGATAATAAGTATTACCTATATTGGACCCCAATCATAAACTAGGAGGTAAGCTAGAGTTTAGTCTGGATGTTATCTGCTTCGAAGTGCTATAAAGTAATAATATTTTTCTGTACAAATACTTTTACAAATTCCAGAATGGCATTTAAAGTTTATTTTACTTATCTATTTAAATTAAAGTTCATTACTAATATTTTAAGATGGATGTTTGGAAGTGTTTTTAATGCCTTTTTTTAATAAAACTTAACCTTTCTATTTCTGAGAAATTTAGATATAATTTAGTTTATTCTATACTACGATTATATAATTAAAAATAAAAATTAGATTTTGTACATTAAAAGTGTTTTTTAGAATCATAAGTACACTAGACGTTAAATTTATATGATCGAATTTATTTGATTTTTTTAAAATGCTTCAATGAGTTTAGCAATAGGTAGCATTAGATATCATGTAAGTTGCAGTATATAAAAGAAATTCAAATAAATTTAACCAGATATTATTTTAACGTCGAGTATCCAGCATATAATTTAAAAATCTGCATCAGAATATTTTTTTCCTAACCGACTAGATTATATTAGATTATTTATTACTGAAAAATTTACTGTATTTCTTCTTTGAAGTCGCGAACGGCTAAACGAGCATCCGTCTGATCGAATATTCGATTCGCAAGACGAAAAAAAGAGAGCCGCCGCATCGTCCCCAAGCCAAGAATCGCTCGGCGTGTCGCTTCGTGGGGTCCATTAGCAGAATTATTAATGACCCGCGTCATTTCGCTTATAAATAATACGCTCGGCGCGAGCTGCTCCCGCCTGTATTTAATCCACACTGCCCGGACCAGGCCTGATATGTGACCGAGCCCGTGCCGCCGCGTGCACAAAGTGCAGCGTGCACGTATAGTGTCGCATTTGAATAACACGTCGGCGAACTAGTGCATAAATTTCTAATTACAAGAAAATCAGTGTGTCGGCGCCGACTGGACCGATCGAGGCAGCTTCTCTCCGCGAGTGTCGTATCGTTCTTTTTCTGGGGGGGTGGGCGATGTCGTATATATTCGGCAGCGTCGTAATTAATTCGGCATGTTGGCGCGCTTGTATGAGTCACCAAAATCGAAACAAGGTATTTCGTGTTTTATTGGTTTTCTTCTTGTTATGATGGAAACATTGAATTGATATGTTTTATGAAAGTTTTGTAGCGAATTCTTGTCGATTGACAACATTCAATAATTAATAAATACTTAGAATAATATTTTATTTTATTTTTGACAAAATTGATATGTGATAATAAAAATATTATTCATGAGTAAATGCCTCCTATAGTAGGCATGATTGCAGAAAAACTGCTTTAAGCAATTTCAACATTCGTTGTTTGTTTATGCACAATTACATTCACTATCCTGTCCAGCAGATTTTGAAGTAGCAAATATTTTTATATATAATTTTTTAATAATCAAATAATTTATTTTAGAAAGTTCCAACATATTTATAAAAACGTTGGCTACTAAGAGAATTTTCATAAGTTGTATAAGAAAAATTATATTTTTTTATTGTAAATAATTCTATCTCTAGCTTTTATGTTCATCGCTTAGAATTCTCATTTTTCATCGTCACATATCATAGAAAGCCTTTTCAAAGCGACATAAACGAAGACGCAATAAGAACATTTTTCGTATTTTAAAATGTGTACATATAAGTGCCATAAATATTTGTTACTCTGCGTGCTACAGTACTATAACAATCAAATTTTCTAAAAATACATTTGAAATAAAATAAGAATGAAACCTTAAATTTAAAAAATTTGTTATTATGATTATAAATATTTTTAAAACATAATCTATGAATTTTCATTTAAAAAAAAAATCTTTTTTAATTTACCATTCAGGATCTTTACTGTCCCTTTCTCTGTTATACAAACAGTGTTTCATAGTTTACGTCAGTAAAAAAGAGCAGCACCAAAGCGTTTTATTTTCTGAATCCCTCGTGTTCCGCATGCTATAGCAGACAAAAAGTGCAGGAGGCTGCAAAGGGGGAGAAAATCCCGAAAATTGAGGCACAAAAGAAGCGCGTCGCACTTCGTTTACAAGACAATGGCCGTGGCGTATATACCCGAGACGAAAATGGAAGGCAGCGGCGGCGCGCGCGCGCTGCACCCTTTATTAAAACGTATTACGTTTTACGGGGGCGGTTACACAACCCCATAAACAGCGTATCTTATGGAGGATTGGAGGGGAGAAACCGGGGGTTATACGCGTAGGGGGAAAAAAGGCGCTGAGTGACACTAAAAATCCCGAGTTTACACTGGTAACCCGTGCTTTACGGGGGCTTCCACTGCTCTTAAAAAGCGCCGCGCGCCGCCATTGATGTCTCTGTCGTCCCAATTAGGAGGCCGTAAAGTGCGCCGAGATCTTTTTGTGCGCTGCCGGGCTACGGTGACCGAGTGTACCGCATCTTTCGGATTGTACTTTGCGCCGGTACGAGGCGAGATGCACCTTATACCCACCTCAATTTTCTTTACCCTAAAAAGCTTCATTTCGTTGGCACGGAAGGATTCTCAGGGTCGCCGTAGAGCTGGAAATTGCTTGGGGCCCCGAAATGCCTCCACGCTGATGCACGTATACGATCCCCTTTTTTATCATTAAATTGTTGCTTTATGATTCATATACTTTTCTTGTAGCTTTTGTGATTTCTCTTTTTATTTACCTAAATGAAATGAATTGCAAATGTTGACTTTTGAATTATGCACCGATTATTACTTCAATTCGTTTCTCTTACAAACTGCTTGAGAAATCTAATTTTAAGGGTTTAATAATCAAGTTTCGGATATAATGAAATTGTTACTCATGGTATATAACAACAATTACACTTGCTACATTGAGAAAACCATATTGTAACTCGTGCGATATATATCGTAACTCATGCAACATCATATCGTAAAAATTTACGTATCGATATCGTATTTATTCAGCGTCAGATGCGATATTATATCGTAAAATTAGCAATTTGAAATCTTAATTGCTACATTTAAGAAACAATTTTAAATAGTTTAATTTCTCTTAATAGGCGAAATATTATGCGCAGATCTCATGCTCATGATTTAAGAAAAATTTTTTGAAAAATTTAAGATGTCATAATTTTATGATATGAATTTTACGATATGGTTATCTCAGTGTACAGAGGCATTTCATTACATTTTGACATATATGCACGTACAGTAATTGCCTTATAAATATTAAATAAAAATAAGTATCCATGAGATGATGCTTTCAAATGAAAGTTTTGAGAAAAGACTAAATGTTGTGTCGCTTTTATTATGACTAATTTTCTGTAGTAAAATAGCACATTATAGCATATAAAAGATTTTATAACTTATTTGAACATTAGTTCAGTAAACCACCATCGTTATTATAGTAATATTATTACATTTTAATTTTTCGGATGTACCTAATGACAGTTAATATCCTTTATAAGGAGGGGAGGGGTGCTATGGCAAAGGGTTATTGAAGAAACTTCATCAGATTAACTCAAGAATATTCGGTGCTTACTACCGACTAAATAAAATACTAAACGTAAACAAAATTTGTATTCGAAAGACAGTAAATCACTTATTCAGAACGACGGATCACGGCGCAAGCTGCTAGCGATCGAGTTTTCACCTCGCTTCTCGCTTCCACTAACGCAAATGGATTAAAGGATGTCAGTGTTGTTTTTCTCACTCTCCTCTGCCGTCGTGCGGCAGCGGCGGAAGGGGGCAAAGATGCCGGTCACCGTGTACCTCTCTCTCTCGAGTGATTTTCAGAAAAGTACGTAGAACAACGAATCGCGGACTCACCGCGGGGGTCCTCCGCGCGCCACGGAAAACAAGATCTCATCTAGATATGGCCGCGCTGCAGACGCGCTCGCCGAAGTATATATGCTGCTCGCGCCGCGCGCTCCGCAAAAAAAAAGGTATGCAACACAGAGCGAGCCGTGCAGTGTGCGGAGGAAAGAGAAAGGAATAAAAAAAAACATAAAGGTATAAGCGTGGTTAAAGAAACGTCAGCTCCTAAATTCACTTTCAGCTAATAAATAGTTGCTTTTTAATTGACTGTCGCGAATGGAGCTGGCTTTTAAAGTCGACGGGGCTTTGATTTTTATTAGCGAAGGTGTTGCACTTTACGTAGCCTGTGTTTGAAAACTGGTAGATAATTAAGTATGATACGTAACGTCTTTTTTAATATTGAATTTTCACACTTTCTATTTATTGATAGTCGAAAGTTGAAGACTATTAAACATTTAATTGTGCATTGAGGCAAATCAACTGTTAGTACTAAAATATTTAATTTTAATAGACACACATCATCAAACAAAGCTATTTTTAATCTTATAACATCAACATAAAAAAAATTTACATTAATACTAACAGGAGTCACTGTGACCCCGTGGAAATTCCAATAGCTATAATTTTATTAAAATTATTATAAGTAAACTTATAAATGATATTCTTATCGAAGCTTATAATTTATAATGTCATATGCAGAAACGAGTTTTAAGTATATAAACATATAAAAAGTTGTTATAATTTAAAACATATTAAAATTATTTCTTTACTAAAATTGAAAAAATAAATTTTTTTGCGGGGACACAGACCAACAGGGACCTTTGTTAGTAATCTCGGCTTAAAAATCAAGTTATAAACTATTAACCCTATATAAGGTCCTAGACCCTGAAAATGTTCAAGGAAATTCCTGGAAAGCAATTAAAAATGTGTTTTAGCCGTTTATTAAGACATTGCAGTATAATTTATTTTTGCGTTTCGAGTTATCGGCTTCTAGGCAGCTAAAAATGATTTTTTCCCTTAATTACTAGATCGAAAACAATCCGCATTGATTTGATCCATATATTTAGTTTACACAATTCTGAGTGAATCCCATACATACAAAATTTATAAAGAAAAAAAATCACGCGTATCCTCCAGGACGCATACAGCACTAGCGAGTCAATAAAAACGTCCACATCACAATAAAAACCACATAAAAAATGATACTTACTTCAAAACGCATTCCCCTCAATCCCCGCATAAAAAAGAAAACTCCCCGCGCATCTCAAACAGTTATGAATACGATCGCGCGCGCTAGCTCTTGAAAAAAAAAAAAAAACATGAAAAAGGTTAAGGTTCGCACATACAAGAGTTAAGTCCCTTGGCCAAGAAGAAACGAAAGCGAAAGAAATTATCACAACGCGCCATCGCGATCGACGCTCGAGATCGCGCGCGCGCCCCGCGTCAGGAATCCCTTCTCTCCCCCTATCAGCCATACACATATAAACATACCTATATATATACACACCGTCACACATGCGGATGCGAGAGCGGCGGGCGCCGAGGCGTCGAATATCGCAGAGTAGAGGCGCGACGAAGACGCGCGTCCATACATCCTCGAAAATGGATGGCGCGCGTCGCGCGCATAGCGCATAATGTGCACGGCGCGCCTGCACGAAGGTGCCGGGAGAGATGACTATCTCGTGGATTCGGTGGGAAGAAGCATCTATACCCGATATGTATACAATGCAGCGCGCTATGCAGCGCCGGGGAATATCGCAGCCTTGACAAATTGCCGCGCTGAAGGCCGAGACCCGGTAATTACGGGGCAAAGGAGATACGCGTCTCTCTCTTCTCTTGTTTCTGTTTTCCGTTTTTTTTAGCGGGCGTTTATATGCACCTACGTATGTGTGTTATATTATAGGTATGAGATAGAGAAGCGGCGAGCAGTCATTTTCTCGATCTTTGAGTGAGGAGCGACTGGCGAGGATGATTCTCGCGCGGTGGTGAGTGGATATCGCGGATTGGAGAAGATACGATTTTAGATTTGTTTTGGCTGGTAAATTATAAAAGGTTGAATACTGGGGATTGATAAAAATAGATTTTTTTTAAAATAAATAAATGCCGTTAGAGTTTCGGAAATTAGAAAACATCTCTTACATTTATGAATGATTGTTTAATTAGTGCGTGTATACTTATGCTTTATGAGTGATTGTTAATTCTTTAAAAGGTAATGTTTTAACCTTATTACTGAACTCAAAGAAAAACTTCTTTATTTTCTCAGCAAATTATATTTTTCAGTGTACAATCTCCAGCTTTAACGACATTTCTGTCTAATGTAGTTATAAATATAAGGATCTTGTAGCGGTTTGTCGATTGTTAATTTACACCAAACGGAATTTTCCATTTTTTCATTTTTTATAATGAGAAAATGTCTTTCAGGATATTATTGTCCTGCTTAATTTATTCCCCAGACTCGTTATACAAGTCTTCACAAGAAGAATTTACAATGTTGTTAACGACACTTACTTGCCTAGATGAAAAGATAAGTTTTAAGAGCATTGTGTTTTATTGACTATAATTAGCATAATTTGTCGACCTGTTACTTATATTCCGATAAGACATCTTAAGTAGTTTACTTTGTATATAGCGTTCATAATAATTGCGCGTTGAAATGACTTGCTTTTGATTGATATTCGAGGAAAACCCACCCATGAATTTACAAAGGATATACCGCTTCGCTGCGAAACGCAATGTAAATGTTTAATAAGAAACGTGTTACGATTATCGTATTAATCAAAAGGTTTTTGCCATTATGAGTCAGTAGTATTCGAAAGAAAATGTAGTAAAGATTAACTATTTCACAATATAAAACTCGTTATTTACAAAAAACTCGTACGATAATTTAGTTAATCTAATTATTGTTATAAAAATTTACTACAAAATTAATTTATTACTCTATTAAAATTACTCGAAATACTATTTGCTATGAACGTTAAAATGATTGAAAAAAAGTCACAAAATGAAGTGATTACAGTTTAGTTGCGAACTGTTCATCATACGAAAGAAGACCTGAAAGCAATATAAGTGCATACCTACATACCTCGTGCACATCAGTCAAAAAATAGTTTATTTTTGTCACAAAAAGCTTCCTTGAACCAACATAGCAAATATTTTTCCGCGAAGAATTTCAAAATAAGTTTACGCTGAGCAGACAATTGGATTGTTCCGATTACAGGTGACGCACATCTCTCCGACAATACGAGAGTCGCTATGTTTGCTCGATAAGCAGCACAACCTGACCCTCATCCCGCAGAGTGGCAGCCCTCCGCGCTCGCGCAAAGGGAAATAAGCCAGAAGAGAATTATTGCCGACTCGAGCAGACCTTTTTCACTCATTCTCTCTCTCTCTCTCTATACAACTCTGACTCGATGAACTACGTGACCTCGCGGCTACTGAGTGCATCATCGGGCACGTGCTTCGCGTCTCGAGATTGAGGTCGGTATACAGTGGACTGAGAGTCGAACGAGGTCCGCGCGCGTCTTATTGTGTATACGTATATCAAGCAGGACTAGTGGATGAGATTAGTCCTTAAAGATCATGGAATTATTTGGGTATTGAGGCATTACAAATTTAACATCGAAGATTTCTTTTCTATCTTTAGTAAAAAGAGAATTAGGAATAGTCGGCGTGTTTCAAAAAGCAGTAAACACTGAGCCATGTTTTCAAATAATTATCAGTAAGGGTTATCAATTAGAATACATTATTAATACATTGGATAGAAACAGCTTTTAGAATGCTTGATTACTATTTAAAGTTATACGATGAAATAGTGGCGGTTACTTTCACATTTGAAAACTTTGCTATAGAAAAATATTTTTTCTTTTTAATTACTCTTGGTAAATGAGAAAAGTAATACAACAGATGTATTCCGAATATCAGGTTGGGTCACCATTTTATTTGAAAACCTGAACAAACCGTATTGTATTTTTTTTAAATTATTCGATTTTATTAATTTAGACTTAATCCATTTGATCTACTCAAATACAGAGGCTTTAAATGATAAAAAAAACGATATTTATAGTATCAGGTCTGTTTAGTATAAACTAACGATTTTCTATTATAATAAATACAAGCCGCACTTTTGATACCACGTCAGCTGTACTCTAGTCTAAAATATCAATGAAGTTACTATATTTCAATAAACTATATAAGGTGAAACATAACTTGTATAAAAATTTACTAAAAAGTGCTCTCAATTTGAGATTGACGAATCATTGTAATCAATTCGGTCCACGACAAATTATCTTTACAAACTCCCATACAACTCGCACACAAGAAAAGAAGAACATCCACATCAACGACGAAACATAAATATTTCGTCTCCCTTTATCGTCTGGCTTATTCATCACGAATAACTTGCCATTAGTCAGCCTAATTTATGCATCATCAGCAACAGCAGCGCGGGTCCGAGAACCCTTTCCTGCATCCATCTTTCGAGCAGTGCGCGATGAAAAGTTTCTAAAGATTTTCCCGTTGGCGCACTCTCTATACTCTCCGCTCTACTCTCTCACTCTTTATGCAGGGCGCGACGTCTTAATTACGCGGCGCGCGAGCGAAAGGGTTAACGGGCGCGAGTCTTTTCAAGTAATATGGAAACCGTGGCGCGTATACACCTATATACACACAGGGCGCGCGGTCTCTCTTTCTCTCCGCGCCGTCTCCACTAATATTTCTCGTCTCCCCTTCGCGAGCGTCGTTCCACCGCCGCTCACTCTCTCTCTCTCTTCCTCCATATTCTCGCTTTTCTACGGCATTGTGACAACAACAAAGGGCCAATAAACACGGTAGTTCGTACCTGTCCGAGAGTAGGTATAGGGCCTCTCACTCCACTAACGCGCCTACAAAGGGGACGTAAATTCATAAACGTGTCGTCGCATACACAGCGTTCGTTGAGCGAGAGAGAGAGAGAGAGAGAGGGAGAGGGAGGATCACAACGGAAGAGAGAAAAAAAATAGTAGAAGAGGGATCCTTCCGAGATGCGACAATAAGACTATAAAACGTCCCGCGGTATACATCAAACAATGCGCGCCGCTCTCTACCGCGTTTCGAGCATCTTGAGAGAGGCCTCTCACTCACTCTCTCTCTCTCTCTTGCGCAATAATGTGCCGCAAGCTTGTGTTCCGCGCTTTTGTGCGTCGGGAGATGGAGGATGTGATGGGTCGCCTCGGCGGATATTTCATATTTCTGTTGTGTGATTTTATACTTTCGGTTGGGTTTCCTTCAATCGTTTTACAACGCGATAGGCCACAGTAGTAGAAGCAAATATAGTTTTTCTTTTTCATACAAGGAGGTTCGAGTGATATTATACAAATATTAAAAAAAAGTATATCTATGCAATAACGCTGATCATTTTTGTATAATACTTAGCTATTGTACTATACAACATACTGTAAATATAACTATATTTATGAAAATAAACAATATTTTTTAAGTAATTAAGCAATGACGGATCAAAATCGGATAATTCCACTTCTTTAATTTTCAGAAAATAAGGACAAACTATAACCTTTTACTATTAAATTATATGGAATAACATATATTTAGGTACTTTTTAATAGGTTAATATGGAGTTTAGGGACAAAAAAATGTCAGAAATAGAAAGAAAACAATAAATTTCTATAAAAAATCGCATCAAATAGATTTGTATAAAAAATGGAATTATCTGGTTTTGTAACGCCCATCCTGAACTATTAAAAATAAAATAGTATATTTTGAAAGTAGAACGCTAACTTCATTAAATTAATTTTACGGTACGAATAAGAATTGAAGATTCAAACTTACTAAACCAAGAAGATATAGTGAAGTCATCACATTTCAAACTCACCTGTAACATAAACAAAACGAACACAATTAGTCTAACAATTAAAACAATCTACAACAAAACAAAAATGAAGTAATTAAAAATTTGAACTTTACAATTAGCTTTAAAAATTTTACGAAGTTTTTACGAAAAAAAAAAAGAATAAACAACTACAAAGTACACAATAATAAAGTAACTAAAACAACGATCTCTCCCCAAGCAAAATAAAATAAATGAGGCATCATCATGAAATTCGCCCAAACTGCAGCGAGCACAGCACAGCAACTATAGCAACGCCGTTGTTTTTTCCTCATGATAACGAGCCAGGCCAGCAGTGCACGCTGCAGTTCGGGCGCGCGGGGGCACATTATAAAATGACGAGCTCACTTTTAAACGAGCGCTTTTTCGGATTTCCGCATACACACACCGCGGCCCCCGCAGCTCCGAGTTTTAAAACAAACTCTCATTTCACGCGATGATAATGATTCCGTGCCGCATGGAAATCTTGACTCCGCGAGGCCACGCGGAAAACGCGCCAGCCCTGCACACAATCGTACATACACGTATATATATACACACGTGTTTTCGCAGGAGTAAGAGAGCCCCTGCAGCCCCGCAGGTGCGTCTTCGATTCGCGGGTGGCCGCCAGCGCCTCGCGCGCAAAGTTTTCCCAAGTTGGCACACTGGGACGGCACTCGCGTGGCAGGCCAACGTTTCTGCACCTAATATATATGTGTACGCGCTTATATACCGCGGAGAGAATAAAGCGCTTTCGCGATAAGAACCTTTCCGCGCCCGCTCGTACCTATACCCGTAAGTATATACACGCTCGCACGCATACCATCGCGTGGATGTGTGCGGTGTCTTCGCGTGTGTGGCCACGAAGGGTGCGGAGCGAGAGCTGACTATCTCGCGCATGTGGCGAGAGACCCGGTTTTTCTGCGTGGCTTTTTTCTTCGCCTCGCTCGCTGTGCGTCGTAAGTATACGTATACAAGGGTGGAGATGTGGAAGAAATAAGGCAGAAACAGTCGACATTCTAGTCCTAGGTGAACAGGCGACGCGTGTACGAATATGGGGATAGGAGAAGGTGTGTAGGTGAGTTACTACGACCTTGTTGACGTATAATTGCGCGGACGAAGTGAGGGAACGTTTATTGTAAAGAGGGATAAGTGCTTATTGCGGTACAATTATTATTTGTTCTGGAAATGTTACTTCTGATTTTCTACGATCATATAATGGTGATTATAGCGTGCTTTCTCTCTTTCTTTGTATAGAAGTGACTCGATTGTTGAAAAAAAATTTAATTGTTTTTTCATTAAAAATTGATGAAAATTGTTCCGTTAGCTTGTAATTTATATCCCTCGATGTCGATGCAGATAATTATCCTCGGTACCTTGACCTTTGAATATTGCAAAGTTAACGCTCGACTTCATTACCTATTAAATTTAGTTCTGTAAGGAAAACACGCGAGAATGCTTTAGTAAATATGTCAAAATTATAGTTAATAGATTCTCCAAGAAAAGTCATATACATTTAATATTAATGTGTAAAACTACAATATTAAGACAATAGGATATTTATTTTTACCTTACACAGAGAGAATTTTCTAATAAAAATTATGACAAAATTTGCAGTAAAAATTACCGTGGATGACTATAAAGCTGGGACACACGAACTTTCCGGCAGTTTTTATTAATATTCACGATAAATTTTACAGCACTGGAGGGTAAAATTTGCTTGCCGTAGAGTAAAAATTCCCTATCGAATCTTAGAGAAAACTAATAGAATTGTGGAACATATAAAATTACAGAATGTAATAGATGGTAACATTTGTGTGAATTATTTTTCAAAAATGTGGATTTTCTTCCAATTTCTATAGAAGTATCATTAACACTTAAATAAGTACATGTATATATATATATTTATATTAGAGTTAACCTAAAATTTGTGCACGCTCAGTTGTTACCCTTCAACGACTCTCTTCTTTTTCTCAAATCAAGAAAATTTTACCACTCAGTGCGGTAAAATTAATAGTTCAGAGCGGTAAAATCTATAGTAAAATATCAGTACATAGTGCCGAAAGGTATGTCCCAGCTTTATAGTTATTTACGGTAATTCTTACCGTGAATTTAGTTATAATTTTTATTATAAAATTCTCTCTGTGTAAAAAAATGTTAAAATATGTACAATGAGATGATTTAGGTAGCAAAATTTACTATTTCTGCTTATATGTATACAATGGAGACATACTAGAATTCTTTTTAAATTACCAAATTTGTAGACATAAAATTTAGTACACTGACAGACGGATATTATTGATTTTAACGTATATTGAAGTATAGTCTGAAAATATATGATCATTTAAACCAACTATAAACATTCATTTTCATTATATTTTGTTGTATAAAATTCATTTCATAGTAATTTTTAGTATAAATATGAAGTATCCGGAAAATCCTGCGGGATAACAAAAGTTCAAATTTCATTAATTGACTCTAGGTACACTTTTTAAAGCATTGTAATTTATTGTTTCCAATTACCTACAGTAAGATGATTCATTGAAATACAATTATTGTTTGAAATTTGGATAAAAATCGCAATTATTCCGCTTTGTTTAGACACCCCTGAAATATGATCATTTCCATAGAAAATCGAGTATAATATCTCCAATGCAGTTTTCAAACAACAAAACTAATTAGTACGACCGCTATCGTATATATTTCATAAGATTATTCTTAAAAGTATGTTTATCCAATAAAACCCCTGTACAACAACCCACCCCTCTTTAAAAAAACATACCAACCCGAATGAATCTCCATCGTGCGTATCCTCCAGCCAAACAAAGGAAAAGAAAATAACAGCCCACAACATATCGACCAATTAGATCAGTCCCGATATACATCCAATTTGAAAGCGTCATGGTCGCGCAGCTCGAAATACACGCCGCATCGAGGCATCCATTTTCCGGGGGGCGCCGCTCGAACGTGTCACCAGCTTTACCACCGCCCGCCTCGCCCTCGGATTGGCGGGCCGCTCGCGCGACATCGTCCTACCCACACATTGTGCTCCGCCGCGTATATATATATACCCAAACGCCAGGTGCGTTTCGCGCTCGATCCCGTGACGTCATTAATCCACCCATCCGTCCTCTCTCTCTCTCTCTGTTCATATCGCTTCTCGGGGGAGTGAGAGAGCTGCGCCTCTCCGCACGGGCCATTGTGTGTAAAAGACGAGGCGGGGGATGCGGTGCGCAGCTGCCGAACAACAGCTAATGCGTATGTGTGTACACGTGTGTGTGTGTATGGAGAGAGGCGCGTGTCGAAGGTTTTTCGGGGGCCCATATTTTTCGTGCTGAGCTAAGAGACACGTGTGCGAGAGAGGCTGCAAGATGAGAGAGAAAGAGAGAGACGGTGTGTGTGTGTGTGTGTTCTGGGGATTCCTAACGTGCGCGGGGAGAGAAATGGCGGAAAGCTGATCTAGGACCGTAGAGCAGTGCTCTACGGGAGTTTATGGGCTTCTTGTGTGTGTGTCGACAAACTTTATGTTGTAGACTTTTTGTTATGGAGTGCGCGGGCAAACTATGTTGATTGTTTTGCGAGCGACGTTGCTGCACTTGTGGATGTCTTGATTATTGATTCAATTTAGATTTGTAGGGCTTCGGTTGTTGAAGAATTATTATTTCTGGGCAAATTTTCAAATATCGTTTGAAGCGAATTTGTTACAAAAGGATTTTTTTAAGATGTGATTATAGATTCAGAACGATGCAGAGCTTATGAATGTAGTAATGAAAGAGTAAAATTAGTGTTTCTAGAATTATAACATTTTTACGATTATCATTAGAAGTTGTAACAGTTATCCGCAACCAGTTTGAATCGAATTATTTTTTGCTAATATCAGATATCGGTATTTTATAGAACTTCTTCAAAGGACAAATGAGTACCCTTAAATTTTCGAATACGAAAGTTCTGAATATGAAAATTATTCGATTATTATTATTGAATATTATTTAAAAAGGAAAATATAGTATTTTTAAAATTTTAAGTTTTGGGATCTTCATTTAGATCCGTAAAAAATGTCTGCATAGAGTTTAAATTTATTTTTTCGTGGCTACTGTTATTTTTTCGTATTCTGTAAAGAACAAGTATGCACCTTTGCAAGTAATTTTGTACGATAAGTTTAAATATGACTGTATATTCAATACATCATGTTTTTCTTTCATGTTGCAATTATTTGTTAACATACATACAAAAAGGTTTTATAAAATTTCTCCGAAATCCTTTCAATTTTGGCTTTTGAATTTGAACTGTTAATTTTATTTTTATATTGAAAGAACATAAAACATAAAAATGCGAATGTTAACAGATTTCGATTGCATCGTTTCTACGAAATCTATATTTATATAAATAACATTTTATGTCCTTTTCCATTGCATTACGGCATTCAACATGGATCACAAAAAAAGAAACCCAACCCTCAAAATGATATGTATAGTGTTAACACAGAATTGCAAAAAACTACATGTAAGTAAGCGGCGATCAAAAGAGGACAAAACCACGAAAATACTCGGTACACATACAATTTATTTTTGCGCAACGTGTGCCATCGCACATACACAATGATGGGAAGCAAAAAGAACGCAGAGTCCCGACGAGAGGCGGTTTGCGTCGCCAGTCACGCGAGATTGGACGACGTACGAGAAGCAGCAGCAGCAGCAGCAGCAGCAGCAGCAGCAGCAGCACGCCATTGTGTGCCCCACAACGTGGAGAAGAAGCCATAATGCGTGCGATCCGCTACTTGATACACGAATCAGGCCTACGACACACGAGCAGAATGGAGCAAAGCGAAAGAGAGACAAAAAAGACGCGCTCGTATGTATCCCAAGCCCAGGAGGAACGCACGGAACGGGGGCAGAGAGAAATATACACGGCAAACAGAAGAGGGAAAACGTATAATACGACAAAGTACAGCCGTAACGTGCGCGCAATAGTGGGGACACGGCTCTAGCTCTCCAGAGGGAGAGAGCCGTAGCTGTAGCTTCGGATATACAGTGAATATTATGAACGACAGAGAGGGGGAGGGGAAGAGAGAGATACAGATACATGACGGGGGGTCCGTCTAATGAAAGATAGCTGAGCTCCTACTCAACTAGTTCTCATCTGTCTGCTTTCCCATGCGAAATAAAATATCGCTAATCACTCGTACGTCGCGGGGTCGTAAGTACCTTCTCCCATGTAGAATATAGTGGGCCGTATTACACTGTGCACGCAAGCACACACACGTGTAGGTATAGAAGTGGGGCGTGTGCATCTGCGTTCGAAGGCTTTGCCCAACCGAATACGTCCCCAGCGATACTCGCTGCGTTGCTGTCCCCTCGTCGCTGTATTATGTGTCTACAAGGATGACGCGTGCCGCTCGCCATTTCTATCTCTCGTGTACTCACTGTACTCCATGTTTTTCTTTCTCTTTTTTTTCATTTTACCTCATCCACTTTTGCTATACGAATTAACTTTATTAAATGCTTGATAATTCAAAAAATATATATACATAAATTGTTGTTAATACATAGGATGAATGGCCTCTTTACTTATTTTTGTTTATTAACAAAGTTCTAGATCCTATCAGACAAAGAAGTTCATTTTCATCTACTGTTTATCAAATACTATAATTTTTGTAAATTGAATATTCAGCGATGTATCATCTATGAAATAATATTTATCATTATGAATAATATTTAAATGAAAAATATTTAAAATATATACTCATCGTATTAATAGTATATGTATAACTATAACTGGTAGGTATTTGGGTATTCAATGTGAGTTATGTCGTAATTTGTTACCCATAGGTACATACTGTAAGACTTTATTTTTAAAACCAGCAAATGAGTTTTGCATGACACTTTCTTAAATATTTATATGCCAAGTAGAATGGCATGAACCAAATTCATTATTTTTATTTATCATGTTATTGTGCTGTTCTCGAAAGTCAATGAAACATTCGGAAATCCTTTTTCGTTGTACCAATAGATTCAATAACCTTCCAATACTCTAAAAATTAGAAAATAAAATAAGTTTTAAAACGTTTATAAAAAAGTCATATAGAGCATTGATAACTACATATTCAAAGAATAGTTTCCAACTTGAATAGTTACAGGGCTTGGGCACTAAATGATTAATAACCTTGATACTCTTATTATGCTTATGCCTGACACAAGTAACACAATAATTTAAATTTATTATATATTAAGATAGGTTCAGTATGTAAAAGCATGATTCCTTAAATATTTTATTACATAAATAAAAATATCAATAGTGGAATCACTGTCGGTGGAAGGGCCATTTGTTCTGAAAATAATAGGATCACAGCAAAGACTCGACAAACTTTGTATACCTATTCCACTGAATACCTGAATACCATCTAAATACCATCTAAATAAAATAAAATGCATTTCTGGATACGCCAAAATCATCCATAAGCAAAAGCTGCACATCTATATCATCATTCTTATCCCCATTTCTAACACGCTCCGTTTTCCCTGCACTCGTTCTCTCGCTCCCTGTCACTTTGTCCATCGTGTGCCGCGCAACGTGCAACTTTTCCGCGAAGCCAACCGCGTGACTTTATAAATTCATCAGCTCTCGGGGCGCATAGACTATCATCAGGCCACCGAACAGCGCAGCGCGGCGCGTGCATGTCCTAGACAGGAGAGAAAAGAGAGAGAGAGAGAGAGAGAGAGAGAGAGAGAGAGAGAGAGAGAGAGAGAGAGAATCACCGATGCACAAAAGGCGCCCGCTAGTCTCGCGACCCGTACTTTGCCCCGCAGGATATATCATTGTTTCCTGCGCTGCTGGCTGCCGCTACCGAGCGACGTTGACTCTCCGTCATATACGTTCGACGAGGAAACGAGTAGCGTGAATTATTGAGATGGTTCGATTTGCACACTGGCGCGATAGCGATGGCGATTCCTCGTGTGTCAGGGAATAGGCACTTATTCGTACCTTTCGTGCGATATAGTTTGCCGTTTTCTACGCTCTCATTATCTATGTATGCCGTGTTTTTCCCTTAGCTAGGGGCTGAACAAATATGTATAATCAAATATCAAGTTTTGTAGAGTTTTGACGAGAGTATTCGACGTGAGTTATAAAATATGAGTGTTGCTCATCCGTTTTGAGTTATGTTACATTGTAAAAACCATTTGAACAGAGTTTAAAGCAACAAGTTTTTTATACGCTTATTACTTATATAAAATTGTGCATTAAAAAAAATTCTTGAGTACGGAGTTTAATTTTTTATAAATGATATTTCTTTGAGAAAGAGAAAAGTTAGTCTGGTCCATAACATAATAATGTACAATTCTGCTGTACATATCATAAATTGTACAATTTTACTAATTAATAACTTTGAAATGTTGCCTATCATAAAATAGTTGTTAATATTTTCCCTTAATATATTATAAACTAATTCGAACCAAATCGGTAAATTCTCCACTGTATAACGTCAATTTAGAGGTAAGATAACAAATACATAACAAATTATTTCTAATTATAATAGAAAACTGTTTACAATCACATGGTATCAATGGCCTCGCATTAATTTGTTTTCAGAATCGTGTACTGATTTAAGCATAACTTGCACTTACCACTCTAGTCCAAAATCAATAAAACACACATGCGCTTAACTCCAACGAAAATAGTCAATTACCCTATTGTGCACACACATTATATTCCGACGCGCCATCGCAGTCTGTGCACGCAAAGCGCGTATGTACATCGAAATCAAAATCACTTAATGTCCATTATCGAAGAGTGGCCCGCAGCAGCCCTGAGCGTATTATACCAAAGCGAGAGTGAGAGAGAGAGAGAGAGAGCGTCTATCTGCCTTCTCTCGCATACGGGGAACAAACGAGCCGGAGAAACACTTTGGCTTTCTTTGGCCCTGCTCGCGCTCTCTTTCTCCCTCTCTCCTTCCATTCTGCCTCGGAATAATAAAAGACAATCGGAAATCTAAAATTACAGAGGACGTGAGCGCGCACACACAACACAAAGTGCCAGGGCTCGGCGAGAGAGAGAGAGAGAGAGAATCGAAGCTTGCCCCGGTCGGCCCGATTAGCATTCGAGCACGAGTTAAATCTCGCGGCCCTTTCACGTCAACGTCATCGCCCCGGACACAACGGAGGCTAATGGAGTCTTTCGTCTTTTTCTCTCTTGCTCTTGCTATGCTTTTCTTTTTTTTTTTCAAGTTCGGAGCCATGTGTCGTATCGAGAGTGTTTTCGAGGTTCGCGCTCGTGCAACAGGGGTAAGTGCATGTAATACGTGCGTTTCTTCCTACGATCACTCTCGTTGTTGGCCTCATTGTTGCTGATAAAGGAGAGAATGGCAAGGGGTGGGAAGCAGAGCAAAATGAGAACGGAAAAAAGGAATGGCGCTTTGGATTGTGGATGCAGAATTGTAATTGATCGGTGAGTCGCTTTAAAAAGTGGGCAAATTCATTTATTTACGCGTAGTGTGTGAGTTTGATTATTTTTTCAACATTGATCAGGAAATATGGGTTGATATTTTTAAGAATCTCGTGACGTTATTGTTACGCGTTAGATCTTGTTTTTGTGACATATCGTTTTAAGAAAACTTTTTACTTTCAAATAATATATTACTCTAATCTTACAATTATTATAAAAAAGTTATAATATAATCGTATAGTTGTATTGAGATCTTACAATTATTCAAAGTATTTCTTAGAATCTCTAGAATACCTATTATAGAAAAGTTCGTCTAAATTAAAATTTAAAAAAATATATTCTTTATATTTAAAATAACAACTTAAACCAATATGTTGTGCATGCACCACATTGTTTAGTGATAATATTTTTTTATTATATATCATTTTCTATTTCTTAAGGTTATATTTGAAATTTATAAAAATTAAGCATTTTAATTCTGAATTTAATAAAGAGTCGTGTTTAAGGTGTTTTTTTGTAAAGTTAAAATTTCCAGACAATTCCTATTACGAGTCGTTAATGTGATCTATGGCCATCGAAACATTTCTTCAAATCATTTTTTAATGTACCCAGACAAGTAATTGTTGCAAAAAATTATTGTCTAGCAGTTAAATCTAAGAGTTTCAATTTTCTGAATTTTCAAGCGATTTCCTTTACGTCCCCATACCGCATTTTTACAGAGCAATTAAAATCCACGAAGACCTTTTTTGGGGTGTTTTTTCGGAAGTTAAAATATCCAGGGAATTGCTGCACTAAGTCATCGGCGAGATCAGCAGCCTTCGAAACAATATCTCGAATCGCTTTTTTCCTTTACCCGGAAAATTATAATCGTTACAAAAAATTATTGTCTAGCAGTTAAAGCCGGGAGTCTCAGTTTTCTGTATTTTCAAGCGATTTCCTTTACGTCCCCGTAGCGCATTTTTACAGTGCAATGAAAAGGCAGAAAAACCAGAACAGAAATAAATCAAAGACGCGTTCTTTTCGAAACCCCAACGACCGTCGTATTATACGACCAATACATAATTTCACATACTCGTAACCCATGCGTGTATAGCGAAAGAGTCTGGCGTCTGTGCGCCCAGAACCAGGCGCATAAGAAAAGAGAAATGCAGACGAAAGCGCATAGCTCAGCCTGCAGCAGCAGCAGCAGCAGCAGCGAGCGAGAGACATTCCAGCGAGAACCTCGCGGTGAAAAACGGAAACGCCCGCAAAAAAAAAGGGGTACGTTTACCTCTGGCAAGCGTGCGCGCTTCGGCAGTACGACAACGTCTATATGATGGCCGCTTTCCTGTTGGTCTCACTAGGTATACCTCCGCCTCTCTCTCTCTCTCTCTCCCATAAAAAATTCACCTTTTTAAAGCGACTCTCGAGAGCTCGCTCGACAACCCTTTGTGTCGCTTGTATGTACTGCCTGCAGAAGGGCAACAACGGCGGCAGTGGCAGCGGCTCCCCCACCCCGTATAGAGTCTTTCGTTCTCCTTTTTTTTTCGCATGTGTGTGCATACGACGGCGACGGGGCAACAAACGAGGGCACACAATGCGAAGGGCGTATGTCGCTCTCTCTTTGCCGTGCGTGCCCTATTTACACAGGCGAACGACGAGCGCGGCCCCGGCAGGAGAAAGAGAGAAGGAGACACGCTGCACGGTGGACAAACCCCCGAGCATTGTGGGACCCTCGATTGTCGCTCAGCCAGCCAATGGTCGTCGTCGTAGTCGTCGCCGTAGCACGACGATTTCATTATGAGAGAAAAAAATGCCAAAACGATGGGGTGGACGCTGCGCGTATGTGTGCGCGTGTATATAGGTGTATGTAAGTGGCGTGCGATGAGAAAGAGAACAACGGAGAAATAGGCGGAGAGAGAGAGAGAGAGAGAGAGGGTGAGTCTCTTATTTTTGCATCAGACGCAATTGAGAGTGTAGGTACGATGGCGTGTATATAAGAGAGAGAGAGAGAGAGTCGGGCAAATGTAGTCAGTATTCGGAGTAATATGGTCATTTTTGTCATAAAAAGTTTAAACCCCACTTTAAGCAAATGCACTTCTGAAGTACACTAAAATAGATCATTCATGATTTATTATATATATTCATTTATTTGTTGTACATTTATTTATTTATTTATTTTTTTATTTAAACCAGTACATTTACATCGTAAATTTTAGAGGTAAATTATATTACCTGTACATAGGTTTGCCAAACCTTATACTAAGCTATGCTTAACTTAAAAACTGAACTTAATACTAAATACTTAAGAATAGAACATAATTTTTATAATCACATGTATATACGCAGCAGCACTATGCATATTTCTTACTCTTCATGTTATAAATATAGAGATCGTGCTTATAGCTTGTAGCTTGATCGCTGCATGTCAAAACCGCTTTACTTACAATTTACGTTATCTTAAATATTGCTTTCATCTGTGATTTTCCATTTGTGATATTGTATATTATAATGGCTATTATATAACTATTTTTGTTACTAATAGTTTTAGTAATTCTTGGTATTGGTATACTTTTATTTATCGTGATACTTCCGGATTGTAGCCATTTATTTTTCAGTGTAAAATAATGATATTCTAATTACTCAAAAGCAAACAATTGCTCAGAGTTTAATGGGTAATAGTAAATAATAATTTTTTTATGTTGATTATTTTTAAAATCCTGTTTTGTAGTCTTTGTAATAGATTAAGATTATTTTTATATGCACCATCCCAGGCAGTTATACCATAATTGATGCAACTATGGAAGAATGCACAATAGATTAAAGTTAATGTTTTCGTTTGTATAAATTTTTAGATTTTTAAAAAAATGAGTACTAAATTTTTTATTTTTTTCATTACATGTTCAATATGCATATCCCATTTTAAGTTATAATCAAAAGTAGTACCTAGATATTTACTATTTTCTATTCTTGCAATATTTTGATCTCCTATTTTTATGTTTAAAGTTTCAGGTACACTATTACAATAGTTGCCAAACGTTATGTACACAATTATTTTTTATTATTTATTCTTTACATTTATTAGATATATTACATATTAAAGAGACAGATTAAAACTATCACACATTAAGTGCAAATTATCAAAAATGTCATCCCTGCAATAAAATGCACACTTTAATTTTTTTTCGTTATGGTAACTTCAATTTTAGTTTGAATTTAACGTAAATGAAATGGGACAAAAATGTTAGAGGAATTACTATTTTTTTATTTGATTATAGTTCACTTAATTGTATATTTCCGTAATAATAAGAGAAATTCAAGGTTTTGACAAAATATTATTTCTTAATCCTAGAACACAAACGAAAAAAACCTGCATTAATTGAAATAGCTGCCACTTTCTTAAAACTATGTGAATTCGAGAAAACTAAAAAAGAAAATTCTTTTGGAGCCTTTTTACAAATTTAAATATAGAAAAGTGTTTTCATGTAACATTTTGTTCTGAAGTTTGATAAAATATTTTACATAGGGTAACACATACCCCTGTTCATGTTCAAGGGTTAAACAAATGTTCATTTTGCTTCGTGGTCGTGTTACCACCCCCCCCCCCTCTCTCACTCTCTCTCTCTCTTTCTCTTTCTCTCTTCTATACGTAAGTTTATCGTAGGGAACACGCGTGAGTCCATATTGCCCTTCTCGCTGCTGCTGCTTGCTGCTGTCTTTGGAATGGTCGCGCTGGTATATATACGGCGTAAAAAAAGCTAAAATATAAGCCGGGGCTATCTGCGTCGCACGATCTCGTTGCGGTGCGGAGACCGGCCCTGGCGAAACCAATCGACGTTAACGATGAGGTTTTTTTTCGTTGCGGACATTGTTTTGAGTTTATACGGTTTTTTTGCGACTCGGGGTTGAATAATCGCTGTTATAAGTTTTATATGAAGCTGCTTTTTTACCGCTTTTTTTTATTGGTTTAGTTTACGCTTATTTTGCAGAATTGGTTGAGGATTACTGAAGTCTGTAGAGGATAGGTTATTGATGTAGCGCAAGATTAACCAAATTGCAGTGTGATGTCATTCGTTTTTAATGTGCGCGAGAAGCTATCATTTTTAAGTTAAAATGCGATCTATGTTATCTTGAAAACATAATCCATGCACCAATATTATTATAATCAGCGACTTATTGCACGTTTCCAGCAAACAATACCATGCGATGATCTTTTGTTGCTCGCAATTTCTCGCAAAACAAAAAGAAACTTATATTTAAGCTTTATTAAAAAATGACGATATATTATACCCGCGACACTATAATATACCTTTTACCATCATCGCATCGCATATAAGCGAAGGGACAGCAAAACAAAGACAGCGACTATCATCGCCCGAAGAAAAACAGGTCTCTCTCTACCTTTTTTTTATACGCGAACATAATGGCTTTTGTCACTCCTATAAACGACTTTTTCTTCTTCCGCCCGTGCGTATTTCACGGTCATCCGGTAATTTTCGAATCCTGGACGCATCGCCGGCTCTGCTCGATGCGCCGAAGGGATCGAGAGTTGTACCGTTGTGCACGACCAACGACAATGTACACCTTTTCGGGCTCATAATTATCTTTTTGATTATCTTAAGAAAAAAGCATTGTTTTTTAAATTGTTATTTTTCATGTGCGATAAGTGGAGGACATATTGTACGGGTAAATGATGGAGTTTATAATAACAAACAATATAGCTTTAAATAATTTAAGGAGAGACTACACCCTTTAAACTACGTACTTTATGTCTAAAAAAATGAATTAGACGATATTTTAAAGAGTAAAATATAAATTGTTTATTTTAGTTTAAAAGGTAGAAAATATTTGTCAGTACAGTGTAGAAAAATTGATCGCGCATGTAACAATAATAGTGTTTTAGTTATTCTAATGTATTGCGAATCCAAGTGTGTGTCGTCGAATTTACACGTTTTTAATGTGTAATTTTCTTATATATAGATATAGTTGTTAGTGTAAAAATAACACACATAAAAGGGCGTAAAATTGGCAACAAGCAATTTTCGGAGTACTAAATATATAAGCAAACAATATATTCGGTATAGAACCTCTTCCAAGGTATGAATTTCATATGATATTGGAATAGGTACCGATCGTCATTTCCTAAAACTATAGCACTATAATTTTTCAACAGCAAATTTAAATGAATACTAAAAGTTATATTAACCAAGGTCAAATGCTTTCTTCTGTTCCCATAGCGAGAGCTTTTACTCAGAAAGGCAGTAAAATTTCGACTCCCTACGAAGATTATGTGCATGATAGTCCAAGGTGGAACTGCCATAGCCACGCAACACCTGCCGAAGATCGATCGGCGGTCGATGATAAATAACATAATTTTGTGCACAACGATGAGCTACCATACCTCGCGCATACAGACATAAACAGCGTTATATAGGCGGCGAAAGGTGCACTACTATACACGCGGACCTTTTTCCAGAGGGTGGCTCATATTATGCGCGCGGTGCGAGTCCAAGCGCGACGAAGGACGGAAGCGATACGCATAAAAATAATGACCGAGACCATAGGGCCCACGTGTCATCTTTCCGGTGACGGCAGCTTTACTTTTACGGACGCGTGCTCGAAAATTGAAGGGAGGGATCGAGCAAAAGAGCGAGGAAGCAAACGTATACTATACACATTACACCGCCGCTACGCCGTCGTCGCTGCCCAGGCTATTTTATTATTAAGAGAGTTTAATGCCTCTGCCGGGCGCGCGCGCGCGTACGCGTATTACCGTTATTATCCTCATTGAAATTTTTTTCCCTTTCGTCGCGCATGTATGGCGGCGGCGCGCGGGGCTTTCGGCATTAATTAATTGCTCTTATTTGGTGCGCGCGCGCCGTTGTGAGTTTAAGCGCGGTCTTCTTTTTTCGCAATTTGCATGAGGCGCGCGCGCTGCATTCGGCGCGGCTTTCACGGACGGAAATATTCGCCGTGTTATTATTAAGCGTGCAGAAAAAAGAAAGGAGGAACGGCGTCGGGGATATATTTCATGGTTGAATCGGAGAGGTTTTTAGCGCCACGAGGAGAGCGAATAAATTGGGTTACTCGAGAATTCCAGCTCGGCCCTGCTTCATTGAATTAGATCACAGCTGTTCTATAAGGGGTTATGCGTCATGAAAATCTGATTTCATGTCGTTTTATTTTTCAGGCTTTTTGTCGAGAATTGATGGACCTTTCGTGCATTTATTTCAAGAGCCATGTTTGTAATGACGTTTAAGAGATTATGCGATTAATGCTAACATATATATTTATGCAATATTTATTTTTTTAAATATATATGTATAATTAGGACTTTGTATGATTTTCTAAAATGCATAAATTACTTAGAAAATCGTTCGTTATTGACAGTAAAGTATTTTTCAGAATTTTTCCAACTCCAATTTATTGAAAAAAAATCTGATATCACCATTGGATTCCTGGCAGAAAATTATAAAGAATATGTGCCACATTATTTTGTTTATAAATATTTTCCATAAGATATTTGTTTCCCCGTACTAAATTTCCAAAAGGATACCATCGTGACGTCACAAATCGACTGGCCAATAGGAACTGTTTTGAAACAACTCGTGCGGAATTTAAAATAGCATACATAAATAATGATTTTTTCACTAAATTCGAGTTAGAAAAATTCTGAAAAATACTTTACTCTCAATAACGAACCATCGTCTAAATCATCTATACATTTTTGAAAATCATGCAAAGTTCTAATTGTTATGCCTTAAGGAATTCCAGCAATTCTTTTATGATTTTAACATCCATTAACTCTTTATTTTACTAGGGACCTTACAACGACATGTCGGTTATGGATGGATCTAAATCCATCTGCCTTCACTCCTCTTTAGATTTTATAGACTGAAGAGCATAACGGACTGAATGGAACAATAAATATAATATACGAATGGCTGTTACCAAGATTAACACATTCAGATTTTTCGTAAAATACTGCTTCTTCAGAAGCCTATTATAAAAACTAGCCCTATTTGATTTTTCTGATAAATAAAACTCTAACGTTATTTTAGAACCTCCGAAAAAGTGAAGTAAAACGTGCTAGAGTTTGTAAGAATCATCTATATTGTTGAAATGTTGATGGTGAATAAATAAAATTGTCTACACATTAACCTTATTAATCCTGAATTATGAACGTTTAGCAGCGCTATATTAGTTTATTTTATAGGACGATGTATGAAATCAATATTGAGATCGGTAAGGTGAATAATGATAAATTATTGATGAATATTCTTTATTTTATTATCTAATCATTCTTATGATGAAAATATACATATGAATGACTTCTTACAAAGATTATATTTGAATTGAGAGTCTATTTTATTAATGCAGTGTCGGAAATCATAAATATGAAATGGAAAATTATCACGGATGCTTAAATTTTAAATAAGATTTCAGCCTTATGGTTTAAAATAATAGCATGTAAATAGTAAGTACAAACTAATGGTACATAATGGTATATTATATATTTTGTCATAAGTAGAACTAGCAATACATTCTCAATTATAGACAACATACTTTGACGTGCTACTAAAAGACCATGCGGGTGTTTGTGTATACCTAACATGTTTCTTAACAATAAATAACAGTTTTACTGATGAAACTCAATAATCAAATAAGGCACGATTAAGCTGATCCGGCACATAGGTATACGTTCTAGCACTTACATAGCCAACCCTACAGCGCACTACGAAATAATGTAGTAATCAAGAAGACTCAAGCCACCGAAAGAAAGATGACCCAACCCGCGCAAGAAGAGAAGCAGATATACAAGACAATCGCGTGCAAGGTTAATCCCTTTATTTTCGACTCTCAGTCCAAGCCGGAAGTAAACGCGAGCATTCGTGCGCTCGTGCGCACATGCTTCATCCATGCATCACCACTACCACCACCGTCACCACTGTCATCATCATCATCATCATCATCGACGTACTGTGCAGCTCGCGATTATCGGCTCAAGAGTAGGTACATACTGCACATCGACCAAACCGCAGGTCGCTCGTCGTCGTCGTCGTCGTCGCTGCTCATCGTTCACCGCACCCAATTTCCGAGGGCCCGAAATCGTCGTCGAAACCATATGATGCGCAGTGCGGTGCAAGCCCGCGGCAGAGTCGACGACATCTGCGAGACTGTGGAGCGAAGGTGTCTTCGACCCCGGGCCCACTAAGTGTGTACACACGAGATAATTATCCCCGGGGAAATAATTGAGCCGAGCCGAACGGCTGCTGTCTCTCGGAGATTCCGCCCTTTCGAAGGAGCAACGTCTCTGTCGCATCGTCGACGATCTGCTGCTGCTGCCGCTAGGTATGCCTCCCCCTTCTGTGCTCTTGGCTTTTCTGCGTTGGACTGTGGGTAATTGCTCGTGTGCGGCGGACGTCAGTCCCCGCAGGACGAAAATTGAAGGATTTGACGTTTGTTTCGGTTGTGTCTTGTTCGCTGCTTCGCGTCGGGTTCAAAGACCGTCAAATTGCCCGTTGGACAAGCGCGACCATGCGGCGATTAGCGCGCGCTTTAGCAGGTTAAGGAGGAGGAAGTGCCGGGCGCGCGAGGAGGATCTTTATTAAAAGTTTTTCGGGGCCTTTTCTTTTGGGTCTTTCGGGCGACTAATGCGCTGGCGTGCAGTGCTGGCGTAACGTGTGCTTAAAGAGTGATTAGGGATTATTAAATTTTGATGGAAGTGACTTTTTTGATGTCATTATTGTGAGGGATTGTGCAGTTTATGAATTAAGCAACTGTAAAAACTGCAGTTAGTAGCTTAAATTGATGGCAGTCTGTATTTAGTTAATTTAAGAAACAGTTCGAAAATAATTGAAAATAAATTGAAATCTGTAAACTGTTTCATTTGCAATTGTATCACAGTAAATTCTGATTGAAATCTAATAATTTGGTTATTCTAAAAACTTATTGCGTTTTATTATGATTCAGACAAAATAAATACTTTATATCAACATACTGCACTGTGAAAACCATATCATAAAATATTGCGATATCGATATCGTAAAATTTGCCTAATAATTTTTTTTTCAAGTTAATGTAAATTTGCATTACGTATTGAAATATGACTTTTACAAATTTTTAATTTTACGAATTTTAATATCGTAAATTTTACGATATATATCGTAAATTCTACGATATATATCGTGCCAGTAGCGATATAGTTTTCTCAATGTACTGATGCGAATCTGAGTAATTGGTGTCATTAAGGTGGCTTCAGCGACATTTTATAAAAATACTGACGTCTTTGAAATTTTGCACAAATATTCTTTCAACATTATACTTTTGATCTGTGCAAAGAAAATCTGAGATCAACGACAAAATTATTGAAAAAACTAAGCTCGTACAAAGTCACTTTTAACACATAACTTTATTGGATGAGACCGTTTATCACTTCTTACTAATATATAAAAACATTATTTATTAATAAACAGAATATGTAATTGAAGATATTTTTATGCTGAATCTAATAACATCATCATAATTATGTGGCAACGACCAAATAAACAAGATATTGATGATAAACGCTGAAAACGTACTTCTGCGCATGCGCATCCGAGCTAAGTCAACAAATTAGCATTTTTTTGTGTATGAACATAATAATTTTTTGTTACTAACATTCAGAAGTAGTTCACAATGCTTTAGAATTAAATTTACATAATATAATTGAACCAAAATTAAAATTAAAAGTGAAAGCCCCCATGGGGCCCTCGCTTGATACGGTACCCACCGCTGAAGCCACCTTAATCTTATTTTTAATATCTTTAATATCGTCGCGTTGAAATGCCGAAGCATTTTTATTACGCCGACGAGTTAATAAATTTACGATTTTTTTTCTGGATTATTAAAAGTGTCGTGTCCCCTTCTTCATAAAACTGAAATTCGCAAAAACCGCAGAGGAATCCGTTTATACGCCTTTCGCAACGTCGCATATTATAAAAACACAAAAACAGAACAACACAAGCACGGTCCGCATACTTTAAGCAAACGATTTCAAAGAAAATATTAATGTCACGAGGATTCCGCCCACCCCGACGAGAAAAAAAAGCAATATCGGCCGTATACGTATAAGGCACGACGCACAGTCTCGAAACCGGTCAAATTAAGCGCAAACTCGCGCGACGCCGTTTGTAATTTTTCACTCTCGGAAGGAGGATCCCCGAAGGCTTGAGACAAAGAAGAAGAAGAAGGACGAAAAAGAAGTCATCGCAGGCACTCTCGCATATGCCCCGAGAGAGAGAGAGAGAGAGAGAAGGAGATAAAAGGAAGAAGGCCGTTCGTAATACTCGTATATAGTCGACCAGAGGGACAGCGGCGACGAGTCGCTGGAGATATTATGGGCGGCACCCGTTCTTCTCCTACAGCGCGAGCGCGCGCGCGCAGTGAATCGCTTCCCAGTATTCTAGACCCGGGGCTAGCGCTGATGCGTTTTACGCGCCGCAGAGAAATGTGCTGTGTGTATAGTAGTCCGCGCAGGTGACACACGTTATAAGGCGAGGCGGGGTAAGGAGGAGAAGCGGAGGAAATTAGGGTGAAAGAAGAGAAAAAAAGCGAGGCAGGGAATGAGAATGAGGTAGATGAAGAGGGAAGGTATTATAATGGAGGGATGTGATGAGGGCATTGTTGTAATGTAGGAGGGAGGAGATAAATCACTTACAAGAGGAATCCATGTAATTATGTGTCAGATAAATATATGCGATTGTGTGTGTTATTGCTAAATTATCAATGCTTATCGTGGTATTCCTAATTGAAGCGAATACTACTGGAAAATTTAACTCTTATTATAGTTGGTGATATTGATGAGCATTTTTGATTAAATTAAGATGGCTCTATTATTTGTCCATATTATTTACAGGTGAGAAATTGGCTAAAAGTAATATCTACTAGAATCAATGATTTATTTATTTATTTACTTATTCTTAGGATAGCTAAAAAAAATTTAATCCATAAAAAGAAAGTGTAATGGCAGATTTTTTAAAAAGCATTATTTACAAGTACCAAAGGTTAATAGAATTTATTTTTTCATTTTTGTTTTCAAACATTTTAAAATAATTGAATAATACTACTCCAAATGTAGTGATTTGGTACTAACTTATTTGCATTGGATTACATAAAAGGATAAAGTTAATTAACTGTTAATTGAAAGCATTCAAACTAGTGTTGTCATTAATATGCACGGTAAATTACAAATATAAATAATATCGAGACCGTCGCAATGTATATTGTATATCACGAAACATTGTTAATTCGTTCGCAACTTCCGCGACGCGCTACATCACGTACATGTATCGTAATTCTTGAAAGACATTATTATAAAATTTACGATATGATAGAAATTCGTAAAATTCAGAAGACATAAATAAATGCATGAATTTTTTATAATTTTGATAATACATTGTCTAATATTGTAATATTACTTCAATAATTTGTCTTCTTGATATATTCACGATATAGACAGCAACGAAACTCCGTAAAAATGATGCAAGATACAATTTTGCGATAAGCGATCTCGCAATGCATCACAAAAATGCTCTCGCCCATCGCGTATTATTCCCCTGCACGGCCAGAAAGGCAAAGAGTCCGCATCGAGAGCACAGCAGGAAAAAGTATGGCTCGCGGAGCAAGGGAGACAAACAGCGTATATATACACCGCAGAACGCGCCACACGGGAGGCGCGCGACCACCGTGCTCGAAAGGTGCGCGGGCGCGACCACGAAAACGACGCATGGTGAATTTTATTATACCGCTGCGACCTGCGTGCATGCTCGCGCGCTATGCGCACCCAAAGGGCGAGACTAAATTAGAAAGAGAAGGAGGAGGAGGAGGCGAGCTACGCGCTGAGTCCGGAGGCTGTCGCCGTGGTCGGCGCACGCACACACAGAAGAGAAAGAAGGAAAGAAAGAAAAGAGAGTACCTGCCTCCGAGACAAGTCCGAGTCCACCTCGGGCACATGCTGCTGCACGACGACGAGGATGCGCATAATTCTGATTATGCTGATGATTGCCGCTCGCGCCACGCCGACGACCCTTTACGCGGCAATTTCGAACGTGGGAGAATCTTTCGCTCTCTCTCTCCCTCCCTCTCTCGTAATCTTCCAATCCGACCCTCCCTCTTTTCACTTTTTGTTGAGTTGTCCAAGTCGTGTATGGCATCTTTTCTCCGAGGTTCTAGCTTTTTTTTTCGATTCTGGAGGACAGGTCGTTAGACGGATTTTGAAATATTTCGGTGAGGTGTTCTTTCTTTTTTGCTCGACTTTTCTTTCGTGTTTTTGGAGGATGTAGTTTATTAGTCCGGCGTAAGAGATATATGCTTTTTGAGCTGCGAGTTAGGCTTTTTTGGAGGCCTCTTATGATATAGTCCGGTTGCTTTTCACGAGGCGCAAAGTGCTACTTATATGATGTTTTTTGTCGGATTTAAGGTATTTCATTACGTACAAATTAATTGTATACGCTTTATATCTATAGCTATAAACGAAAGATAAATCATTTTACTTCTTTATTCAGTTGGTTTTTAGTTACTTATTTGTTTAGTTAGCTAAATTTATGCGTGAATCAGTTAGCTAAATGTCTTATTGAAAATTCAATAATATACTTTTAGTTCGTCTTAATTTAAAGAAACAATAACTACTTCATAGTTTATATTACAAGTTTGAAAAGTTCATCTATTTTTATCAACTGAAACTAGGTGGCTACCATTATTGTTAGCTGATCAAAAATTGAGCACGTGACAGTATGCTAGATGTATCTGAATATTTCATTATTCTTTTTAATCATTATTAGCTCTACCCAATCAGTCAAAGTAAAGTTTCTTCGACTAATTAGTCAGCTTGATAATTACACTACAACTTCCACGCGACCTTTCAACCAGAATGAAAAAAAAATCAAATATCCTACTTCATAATTAAGCATTGTAGAGGCGTGTGTGCATATAAATTTATTACACCTGGAGATAGATGCATTTCTTTGTCTTTTGTGTGAGAGCAGCGGCACATATACCTCCATCGCACGCATACACAGCGAACACTCGGCGCCGTGCACTTTCTACTTTTATGCCGCGTTGACTTTTGAGCAGGCGCGCTTTAATTACGGAATTATATGCGGAATCGAGGAGGAGCAGCGGCAGCTCATCGTGATATACGCGAAACATTGTTAATTCGTTCGCAACTTCCGCGACGCTGCATCACGTACTCTGCAACAGTGCACGTACACGTGTATATATATATATATATATATATATATATATATATATATATATATATATATATATATATATACATCGCGGCATAAAGCGACTCGCGCACGCGTTGATGCTAACGTATCGAAACAAACGGACAGCCGTTTAATGAGTTTTGTTCACGAGGTCGTTGTTCTCCCCGCGCTACGGCGGCAGTTGCTTATTCCATGCATTCGTGATTGCTCGCATAGCCAAGTGCAGCGAGCACCGCGACGTCGACGCGTCTATATACACGACTGTGCATGCGACTTTCATCGACAGTAGTCGGTGGTCTTTTGCTCTTTTCTCCGCCCCACGTCTCTCTTCCTCTCTCTCTTTCTCTTTCACTCTTCGGTTTTTTGCCTGGCGTATAGCGGACTTTGCCTGTGGCTTTTTTTTCGATTCCTAGAAACTAGGAATTCTCGTTAGGTAAGAGAGCGCCGAACGAGAATCGTAAATCAGATTATTCGATTAACTGTTTTTCCGTACGGTGGTGAGCTGTACGTATAGGTAGACATACGTAGACGTACGTATGCTATTCGCGATTATAGGCTAACTCGCTATAAATTTTTTGCCCATCGGCGGGTAATAAGCCGCGGAATATGTAATTTTCTCGTATACACTTGTGTGTATATTCTTCGTGATTTTTTTGTCATGGTTTCTCCTTGCGTTTGAGTACGTAAGAGCAAACATTACAATGCGAAATGATAAGATATTACGATTGCTCTCGGGGTTTAACATGCGCGCGCTTCGAGAGTCTTAGAAAGCATCGGTGCGGTTCGAAAATGACTCAGTTAAGAGTGTATAAATACGTGCATCTAGAAGCATTTTTCCAGCCTAAAATGTTTTCTATTGCTGTTGTCGTTAAAATTACACATAATGGACGAGCATTCAGTTTTTTAAAGTTACTTTTAGTAACACACGGGTATATGATGAAAAGCAGAAAGTCACCTAGATACTGTTTTAATATCGTTTGAAAAATTATACTTTGGCTATAAAAATCACAGTAAAATGTTTAGCTTCCATAACAATAATAACTTCATAAAATATTGTTGTGATGAAATATTTTATAGGATAACATCACATTCCAACATAAAATTGATAAGTACGTTATTTTGTTCTATGTGTGAATTTAATATTCAGCATGCACAAGGTTTATATGTTCTACTTATTTACAATTTTGTTAGGAGGTGGCACATTTGTTAACCCTTGATTTACCGGTGGAGTCTCTTCTGTATAGTAAGTCAATCCACGTTAAAGCAATGGTTAACTTTTATCTTATATCTGCGGAAAAATATGATTTAAATATCAATACACGATTTACTTTACAAACAGCATGATAAAACAAAAATTTTCGAACGTGGGTTACTTTTATTGCCCTTATTAAATATACCGGCAGCCATAAATTAAATTATTAGTAACTTATTTTTGCATTAAATTGGACAAAAAATTTCGTGGGTGCAGAAGATAATATCCCTAAAAAAGGACAAAAGAGGCGACTGAAGGAGTTAATATAATTCTTAAACTAAGCCAAAAAGGAGAACAATCGCTGCTCTCGGCGACCGCAGCGAGATAACTTCTCCGCGATAAGCGACAGGCTCTCGAGCACCGCCGTTGTTCCCAATACAACGAGCAGATGCGTCCTTATTATTATTCTCTCTCTCTCTCTCTCGCTCTCATACTCTTTATGCGCTCCGGGCGCGAAAATCCCGAGCGCACGCATAATGAGCTGCGTATATGCGCGCGAGCGCGATGCTTAATTTCCGCGCGGCGAGCCGCATCAATCAAAGCGCGCGCGGAAGTCGAAGGAGCGAGCGCGCGCACGCGCCACACGACGCCTGCGAGAGAGCGTGACGAATTAAGGACGTCTACGCGCATTTTTTTCACGCGAATTGATTACGGCGCGAAGGAGGGCGCGGACGCGTGGAAGATGTCGGCTTTTTAGCTTTTGATGCGACGAGCGAGGAATACCGAACGAGCTTGGAGCGCCGTCCGTCATCTCGTGTTTATCGAGACAGTGGGCCCATTTAATTTGAGGCTTATTCTTTGATTGAGGAGTGTTGGATCGGTGAGAGGGGTGGAGAGAATTGCGTAAGTGGAATTTCGTCGGGTTCAGATTTGCAGGAAATGTTGTTTTATCGTTATGTGGCGTTTGGAGTTGTGTGTAATTTTTAGCAAGTATTATATGTTAAGTGCTCTTTTGTGGACAACATGTCAATGAAGTCGTTGGCAAAAAGTGGAACTATTTCTGAGATCTGCTACTTTCTAATCTTGATGTCATAGCTGTATACAAAGTTTATGTCGAAACGTAAAAGTGTTGCGGTATTTTCTGGTTATTGAATTTTTCTCACGTTCATGAGTATTGTTGAAGTCTCCTTTTTATGGTGTGAAAAATTCTAAGTGAAACTTATTCAAAATTAGTGCAAGTGTCGAAAAAGTTAAGACTCGTGCAAGAATATTTTTATTTTCGTAAAACTTAATAAGGCTTTGGACATAATTATATGAAATTTAGTTGTGCAGAATACTTGAGATAAACGAATTTTTGTGCGTTAAGATATAGTTTGACGATTTATATTTGTTTCTTCTGACAATTACGATTTTTACGAAACGTATAAATTCATTTGAGATATTATAGATAATTTTATTTAGTATAAATAAATTTACATTAATTTTTAATCAAATGTTTCTTTTTGTAAAAAAGTGATATGTATACGCATCTTGACTTTGATCGAGAGTTAAAAATAAAATAAAGTTATTCAGTTGCCCACATGCTTTCGTCTTGAATTTGATTACACTTACCGTACGAAGAATTATGAATTGACAATAGTCGATGCCGTGCATCAATAAAACCAAACTTTTGACAATGCGTAATGAAGGGTTAAGAAAATTTTCCCAAACCCATCGACAAAAGATGGCTCGAGCCGCTCGTGGTAGCATATGTCATATTCAACCATATCTTTCCTTTATTATCGGTTCGCCAAAGTATTCGCACACGCGTCCTTTGTTGCCACTATTCTTTGCTTCCCCCACGTGAGAAGAAAAGCGAGAAAAGAGAGAAAGAAAGAAAGAATGAATGAAAAGAGGAAATTGCTGGGAAGTATATCGCGTCGCGTAATAGTCGATAGACCGCAGATAAATATGGTACCTATATAGAGCATCTTGCTATGAAAATGTGAAAAATTTTCGAAAAATAATTTTATAATTATTACAATATCTTTCTTAAATACCTAGAAATATTTTTTTTATGTATTTTATATTAAATTAATTTCTCATTCTATGAGACACAAAAGCTACTTTATTTACGCAATATTTTAATCAAAGCACCACAGCATACTTACACAAAACTATTGTTTTTTTTATATATTTTTTGCCGTTCAAGTATTTAACACGCTTACAAATATAGTGATACAAAATACATATATAAATTACATAAGAAAACCCTTCCACTAGATAAAAACAGCTGGTCTGAAAATTCAACCTCGCACAAAATTCATGAACTCGCACCGAACTTCTTGTGGTTACGTACACGTATACACACGACACCTCTGCGCCTATCCAGTGCACACGTTGACGAAGAGGCGTCGGCGCGAGCTCGGCGCTCGCGCAAAAGTGTGTGACGCGCGTGAACGCGACATAATAACGCACGAGGCACAGGTACTCTCCACCGGCGCTGCAGCGCTATATGGAAATGGGAATGGCGCTCGTCGGAGCAGAGCTGGTATAACACATACTACAGTGGCATTGTATGGAAATTGTACGGGAAGACGCTGGCGTTGTACGTCGGAGGCAGCCTACTGTGGCCGCCAACCGTCGGTCGCTAAGAATAAGAAAGAGAGAGAGAGAGAAAGAGAGAGAGAGAGATGATGCGCCAGCAACGACGGCGGCGAAGGAGGCAGACTTTCTGCCTGCGCAATTTTCTCGGTCTGTCTGCGCTCCGCCCGAGCACTTGTCTCTGTTTTGCACCTTGCTCGCGGAGAGGAGGTGTATATATATAGCTTTCGCGCACACACTGCGGGTTTATCGCCACAGAGATGGTTTTGCGCAGGCGAGTGCGCTACTTTTTTTGAGAGTGTGTGTGTGCGATGGGAATTGTTGGGTGGAAGTTGGTGCGCTTGTCGAGGAGGAAGTTGGTCCTTGTAGTGTGAAAAATTAAAAATTGGCTTGTGAGATTATATTAAATATTTAAATTTGAGTTTGGAGAATCTGAATTTCGACCGTATAACGGTAGATCTCTGTGTTTAAAAATTCTAAAGTCTATTCCTTCTGGTAATACAAAATATTCGTACATGTTTTAAACGAACTAAAACAAGAATTCTCACAATATTTCAATAGAAATAAGTATAAATATTCATTTATTAATAATTTTTTCAGTTAATAATAGAGAAAAAGGCCGAGGAAAAATTTGTATCAGCATTAAAATTCTCTGTGCTCATTATGAATTGCCCAATATACTTGAAACTTTCATTAAGGACTCGTAGCAAAATTGAAATAAAAAATAAATTATATAAATATTTAATAAACTTGATATGAAATCTATTTAAAATAATTATGTTTTAATAATAATAAACACCTTTTTAAATAAAATATTTGCAAATTATAAATTTTGTATGTCGTATACTTAATTTACAATAATTTATTAAAACTGTAGCACAAAGTCACATCACTTGCTTAAAGTCACCTGGTATTACTTTACAAAGTTTGAACAGTATTTATTCATTACAGATATATTTTTCTAGTGTTCAAAACACGTATTATTTTACAAAATAATCCCGGTCTCCTCACATAATTTTTGCGTATAAATTTTAATAATATAAATTTTGTATGCAATAAAATTATTTATGAAAATCATAAAAAATAAGTTTTATTTGATCTTTCAATTATTTTTTTAAAATGCAGTCTAAAGCTGTAGTATAATATTGCATCCAGTAAACATTTAAAATTTTGTAACAGAAAAAAGTAATTGGTCCCTGGATTAGCCCTTCCGGCGCTTGCGTGCACTTTGTGAATCTTTCTAAATGTCACTTTTCAAAAAACAAAAAGAAAACATAAAAATTCAGCAATAAAAATCATGCAAGAATAAAACTTGCACGCGAAGCTCACACGCGCATCGCCTCTCCACCCAACAAAAACCCGAGCATACCAATTATCAAATTATACATATACAGACTCCTCTCCTCTCTCGCTCACCGCTGCGCGCGGCGACTAACTAAATTAGTCCCAACTAAGGTCCATCAACTCTCTCTCTCTCTCTCTCTCTCGTTCCATCTAAAAAGCCCTCTTCCCCTCGTCCTTCACCCTCCTCGCGTGCATTTTTCTCCGTCGGTCTCAATCCCCACGAGCGTCCGTCTTGGTCTATCCCCCCGCGCCGCCGCACTCGTGCCTCCGCGTCTCGCTTTCTCAGCGGCAGCCAGCCCCAGCCCCACGATGCCGTTCCTCGCTCGCGCCCGCTCGTAATGTCCCTGTCAAGAAAGCGGCGAGCTTCACTCGCGTACACGTACCTACATACAGGTATACGATACGTGTGTGCCCAGGACGTATGTATCCTCGCACGAGAGTGGGGAGCACCCATAAAATCGGACGGCTTGTCGAGCGAGGCGCACGACGCGCGCGAGCTGCGGTGCAAAAGACGAAGAGAGAGAGAGAGAGAGAAACGCCGCTGGTTCGCGAAAATACACGTATAGGATAGGTATAACGCAGACGAGGCCTGGACTCTCTTGCGGAGCACGAGCTCTTATCCGCGCTCTCTGTACTTACGCCTTTGCTTTATTGCGCTCTCGCGCTCGCTCGCTCCTTGCCTCGTATATATATTTTATACTTCGACGAGAGGAACGGGTGCCGTCATTATTTTGCGCGCGCGGGCGCGTTTTCTCGCTGCTTCGACTGGGTCGTTTGCTGATTTTCGTTTCGTCATTGTAGCTCTCATGGGAAACAGTGTTTGGGAATCGTCTTGGGCATTTGGGCAACAGTCATTTTAAATAATATGGACCGGTGCAAATTTGAATGTATATGTGCGTTGAGATTTGCAATTTTGTTCGGAAAAGCACTTTTTCAGATAATACTTCTCACGATGAAGATTACATTGTATATTGGTTTGAAATTTGGTAGGCATATAGTTTTTAAATAGTAATATGAAAATAACATATTTATGACCACTACAAAATATTTTTTCTTGAGTTTCGACAAGCGTATTAGACATAAATCAATTATAATTTTGGTTCTATATACTTTGGTTTAAAAAGTCTTCTTAGTTACTTTCATATTAGAATTTAGATGCCACAGTACAAATTTCAGACTAACTCCTTGAAAACTTCATTGCAAGGAGTATGTTGAATTTAAAAAATAATTTTTTCAGATAAATGTACAAAATAATTATTATTATTATATTTTAAGGATTATTAGTATTTTTTACAATAACGTTTTACAAATAGAAATTACTAAATAAGGCATTATATATTGCATAAAATTACTCAACTTTAGTTAAAGGTGCGAAAACAATGCTTTCGAAAATTTGAATTTATTTTAAAAATATATCAGTTTTTCACTGAGTTATACCTTTCAATTGTTATATTTATGTTAATATGAATATCGATATTAACATACATTTAGCAACATGTATTTTTGTTTATCATAGTTTTGCAAATTAAAGAGTGTACTATAATTTCAAACGTATGCTTATACAATAACTGATGCTGGTATACTATAACAGCAAATATACAAAAAAGCTTGTAACTATAGCTTACATAGTATTTCAGAGTACGAAACTTTTTCTTATAAGGAATATATACGAAGCAACTCGGCCAACTGCTCTATTTAGAGCCTAATGATATTCATGAAGCTTCACTCTCTAAGACTAGAATTTTGTTACAAAAAAGGATATTAAGCATACTTATTGCCAGATTAGAAGCACTGGCTCTTGGCGTTTTTTTTCACCGTTTTCCGTTTCGAAAGAATGAGCGTCTATTATTATCACGGCTACCGGTGCTCTTAGCAGATAGTGGCGCATATTCCTACTTCATGGATAATCAAGAATATCCGCTGACAGTGTTGCTGTCCGCCTGCAACACCGTCCCGGAAATGAAGCAATTGAATTTGTCGTTTGTAATACTTGTAGATTGTAGATTGATTCAACGTCGCTGCGTCATATTTTTTTCTGAACCAGTGCTACTGAAAATTATATAACAATTTTTCTTCCTTTTTTGTGAAATTCAAGGTTCGAGGGACATCGTAACAGGATTTCGTAATATTTAAATCCATTTATGTTTATAACAAAAACATCTTTATAAAAACGGAAACCTTGGCCAAAATAAAATTTTTTTAGGTTCATTATAAATTATTATCTATCAGTCACTATATAATAATACACCTTTTCTAATGAGTTCGTGCGAGAACATTAATTTGATAAATTTATACATTACTTATTAGTGACGAAACTATTCCATCTAAAAACGTATACACTTTGAAAATTTGAAGGCACAAATATTATCTATATTATCATCATTAGGCACTGAAAACATACCTTGAACTTGTTACAACAATTAATCACCTTTTTGTCTCACAACCCATCAGGATAAGCGGCGCACCGTGGACGGCCGTATATACGCAATTAGAAAAAACAACGAAGCTCGCTCTCGCTCATGATTAAATTTGCTATACTTTGCGCACTTAAAAATACATTTATCCTCGTCATAATCTCTCGCGTCAATCCAGAATCAATAAACCCTCGCCAGGTTAATTTATTTAATAACAACCATCACCTCGACGAAAGAAAGAAAAGACCCTCTTCCCTTTTTCTTTTCCACACTTCTCCCTCAGCAACGTTATTTTCTCAAAGCTCCAAGTACGCTATACTCTCGCATAATACTCCCGACAAGTTCACCTCTCTCGTTCTGCACTTGCTTGCTTGCGCGCCACGCCGAGGGAGCGAAGGAACTATCAATTATCTCTCGCAATCATCGCGGGGCAAAAGCAGCGCGCGCCACGAGTGTATAAGATACATACAGCGCAGAAGAGAGTATCGAATCCACTTCGAAGAAAATCGCAGGCAAGGTCGTACGGTGGTGCACACGTACCTTCACGTACGGATATATATATATATACTCACCGCGGAAGGTGCATCATGCGCGCGGCGCGCGAAAGTGAGAAAAAGAAGAGGCAAGAGAGAGAGAGGGAGAGAGAGATAAAAAAACGAGCGCGTTCTTCGCGCGCCGTAAATTATCGTGGGGCTGTACACCCGAGAGAGAGAGAGAGAGAGAGAGAGAGAAGGGAGAGAGAGAGAGAGAGAGAGAGAGAGAGAGAGAGAGAGAAGGAAGGTGTGTGTGAGTGCGATAAAACCACCGAATAAAATTTATAGGACGTTTTACGGAGTCGCCGCGAGATTGGTGTCAGGAAGAATCGAGCGAGACGCGAGTAAAGAAAGAGTAAGAGAGAGAGAGAGAGAGAGAGAGAGAGAGAGAGAGAGAGAGAGAGAGAGAGAGAGAGAGAGAGAAGAGAGAGAGAGGTCAAGCGATATTCTCCTACATGCGGAGCTGGAGCTGTAGCTGGAGCCTGGACCTCCTGCGGACACATCGCGCGCACATGCGTGATCGCGCGACTGCAGTGTGCTGCAGGATATCCTCGTAAAAGTCCTTTAAGACGCTCGAGACACTCGCATGCTCGGGACTCGCAGCTGAGGGACAGATGACCGGCCTTTTTGATCGGCCGTGTGATTGCCCTGTGACCGCGCCTACACGCGCGCGCACATTCGTTCCTCTCTCTCTCTCTCTCTCTGCCTCTCGCTATACGTTTATGATGTAAATCATTATAAAGGCGCGAGAGCGAGTCTCTTTTCCTCCTCTCGGCAAGAGAGAGAGAGAGAGTGCTTTTTGCTCGTGCCACGCGCTCGACACTTCGTCTTGGGGATTGCGAGGAGGAGAGGACGACGGAGACGACGAAGACGGTGTGTGGGACTTTTTTCGGAGCGGTCGAAGGTCGGTTGAGAGAGACAGAGTGTGTGTATGTGTGCGTGTATGGTCAACCCCCGTCGTGTCTGCGGACGTTTTGCACGCGATATTGTGCGTTTGAGGAGACAGCGAGATGAAGTTTTTTTTTAGTTGCTAGCGTTCTTTGGGTTGGTGTTGTGCAGTGTGCAAAGATGACGTTTTTATAATGTGACATGTGGTTGTAACGCTCTTTGGAAGAATTAACATTCTGAAGAAAGGACGTTGTAAAAGAATTTCTTTTGGAGAGAGAAATGTTGGTGGATAAATGAAGGGCGTAAAACCGAAAGTGGCATATTATTTCTGTATCGAAGTTTCTTTATGCATCGTGTCAGAGGTCACTTCGTCGCAATTAAAAATTTGATATACTACTCAAGTTTGCACCATTGCAATGATTGCGCTTAAAAACAAGCACTTAAAGTTTAATCCTAAACTAAATATTTATATAGTATCTATGTATTTACATACTAGGCGTAAAATTTCCAAAGTATACCTTCGAGTAAACTATGAAGAATAGAATGGTCAAAGACACCCTGTAGTCACTGGCCCTAATTTGAACGATTTGAACCTTTTTATTTAGCATCTAAATTATAATTTTGGAACGCATGTAAGTCAATTACAAACTCATTTTATGTATAATAATACAATAATAAGTAATCAATACAAGATTAAAATACGAAAACCAAAAGTGATAAAATATAGAAGCTATGTAAAAGAAATGTAAAAACAGCTGTACACTCTATAGCAGTAGAATGTAGGAAGTTAAAGAAAAAAATTGTTTTATTGTTCAACATCAAAAAATTAACAATTATATTTTATAATTAATTATAATTAATAATATTTAATTAGGGTTGATTTTGTACCTAAAGAGTCTTATGTTTTAATGCAAGTGTCTCTGATCATCATTTTACTAGGGTAGGTATCGACATTTCTTATTTATTAGTATATTATAATTATCAAATATTCTCTCAATAATTTAAGCTTATTTCAATATTGTTTTGAAGCATTGTAAACTTTAATATATTTAGTAATATCAACTACCTCGAAACGATTATAACAAAAAATTATTATGTAAATACGCAAATAAAAACGCTAATTCGTCGACTACACTCTTAGTGCACAGGCGCAGAAGAATGCTTTTAACATTGACCCCCAATATCTTTTTTATTTGATAGTTTATACATTAATTTGATAACGTCATTAGATCCCTTACGAAAAAACGTTACTCGTATATATTTAATTTGTTAATAACTCATTTATTATAATTTACAAAGAAGCAACAAATGGCTCATTCTCATAAGGTTGAGTGTTAAAAGTGACTTTTTAAGCATAATTTTGTTGATATATATCAAAAGTTTGATAATCAAGGAACATTTTGTGAAAGTTATAACGACGTGTATATTTGTATAAAAAGAAATTCGCTGAAGTACCTGAAAATACTCGTTTATAGATTAAAAATGAAACATTCAGTTACAACGAAATGAAAAGAAGAAAATTATTACAAAAACGTTTGGCGAATCGTTTATGCATAAGCAGATTTTTCTCGTCATTCCGTATTTCGTTCAAACACTAAAAATTCGCAACACCCAATATAATTCAAATTTAAACGTTAAAATCCCTATCCGATATAACCATTGACATCGCGACAGCTCGCGAAGGCCACTTTATACGAGTTTATATCAGTCCTCGGCGACTGCGACTTTACAGCCCTGTGTACGCACAATTCGCGTTACACACCATGACAGAGAGCTCGCGCTCGGTCATTTTCAAGACGACGCAGACCGCGTGCCGAGAGCGAGCGCACATATATATAATTATGCCGAAATCGTCGAAATCGTAGTTAGGGTCCAGCTCCGGCTCCGCGGCAGCGTTGCTCGGACTCGCGGTGCCGAAAATTGATCACGTAGCCCGGTCCGCCGTGGCCTCGGCTGTGTTATTATCGGGAATAAAAGTCACCGCGCGCTACCAAAAGAAATTTGTGCGGCGACAATCTCGGCCCGGGCACCTTTCTCTCTACCTCTTCGTCGTCTCTCCATCTTCTTCTTTTCGTTCCTTCTCTCGCCTTCGTTTTTCGTATATATACGTACCGCAGCCGACCGCGCGCGTGCACACCTTCATTTCTCTGTCGTTCGAAAGATCTAAGGCGATGCGATGCCTCGCTCTGTCCTCGTACGTGCCGCAGGTGGTATAACTCGGACGGACTTCTTGCTTTTTTTTTGGCTGTACGGACTTTTTTTCGGCACGGGTCCCTTTTAGTTTTTTGTCTTACGACTCGGAGATGTTAGGGCTTTTTGTTTGCTCGTGTTTTTTTCGAGCGCCTCGCTCTATTCGGCGAACGCGCGCGCGCCGCGATGAAAAAGAGTAATCGAATCGTGCCGGAATGTGACGAGTCGTCGCGTCGTGAAGTATAGTTCGATGTTTGCTCGAACTCGTTTTGTCCGTGATGCTGTCAAAATGTGAAGATCATAGTTCTTGTGATTGCGTAAGATGGTTGTTTGTGTAACGAATTTTTAAAAATTGGTCTAGTTTAGGCTCTACTGTAATTAAATTTCTAATAAATTGTATCAGATAAAAATTTGTAGTAAAAAGATATAACAAGTTTTGATGATAATTACAAAGTAGATTAGAGCTTGAAATTATAAATACAGAGAACGTGAAAGAATTACATATATACTTATAGTTAAGAAAAACAAGAGATAGCCCAGGCTAAAAATTTAAGTCATTTAAAAAGCTTTTATTACTTAAAATTATCACATTAAATAATGATTATTTATACATATACGGATATAAATCATTTGTTGTTATTTGTTAAAAATTGTTTACAAATTATTATTTATTTTTATAAATTTATTTACAGTACTGTCTATAAATACCACACAGCATGGTCAATTTATCAATCATCGAATACTAAGGATTAGACATTAATGAGCTAAGTTATTTACAATAATGTTGTTATTGATCACAGAGTACCGTTCGAGCCTCCTTAAAAGTAGAATACACGTTAATTAACATCCACTGGACTCTCTTGACATAATTATAGGACATCAAACCAATAAGCGAGAAAGGTAACTTCAAAGTACAACAAAAGGTCCAATTTCGTGCAACCCATCGAACAAGATACACCTACTTTTCACCTCCATTCAATTCTTACAACGCGAACAATTTGTACGTCCAACTTTACACTCCTCGAAGCGTGTCGCACGCACACAATACACGAAAGGACTCCTCCCCCACGATGTCATCACAGCCGTGAAAGCGACGCGTGACGCGGCTCGCGCGCGCGCGCGCGAGATTCGGCGCCACTACCGCACGTACTTATCATCGTCACGATCATCATCATCGTCGGTGTCGGTAACCAGCGCCGACCGAAGATGCTTGCGCAACGACTTCCTCGTGATGTGTGCAAAGTCGCTCGGCCGAAAAAAAAGAACGCGAGCGCCGCTCTTTCTTTCTTCGAAATTTTGACAAAGGACGAAGATGGTGGTGATGATGGTGCCGCAATATCTGCGTTCTTAATGGGCGTTTGCGTCTTCGGTTTTTTCTTCGCTTTTTGGTCGGATGCTTGTAAAATGAGGAGCTGAAAGGTAATTACGGTTGCTGTGTCTGGTGTACGAGGTGTCAACATTTTCAGCGGTATAGTTTGAGAATGAAGAATATAGTGGGATTTCATATTCATTGCAATCGTAATATAGTAGGATCCGGTTATTTATTGTGAGGTCGCGGTTATAACGACAATTCGGATTTAATGAGCAATTGTCAAACTAGTTGGCTTGTTTCAATGTGGTAATATTGGCAAATTCCTTGGTTTTAAAGAGCTGGCTTATAACGAAATATCGATTATGAGAAACATATTTTCGGCAAGTTTTGGTTCAACATTTTCTATGTATTCAGTATTACATCAAGAATGTAAAAAGAATGATCAGAGAAATATAAATCGAATAACAATTTCTGGTCAACTTTAGGAATATTCATTGAAGAAGTACAATAGAAGTACAATAGATCAATTAGATGTTAAAAGAAGTTTCAAAAACCTTTACCGGAAATTATTAATTTTGAAATTTCTTGACTTGACTGATAAAAGCTACATATCATAAAAATAACTCTTTTAAAGACTTTTTGATTTCTAAGTGAAGCTTGAGTAACAAGTATCAAGTACAATATTAAAAATTGTTGTTGGAATGAAAATATTGAGATATTACGTTAATAATTCTTAGTTGGTCCTTTTAATTATGTTATCATTGGAATCTACTGCATGTATTACATCTATAAACTGTATATTTATACAAAAATCGTACGTAATAATTCTTTTCAAGTTCTCTCATTATGTAAATAGAAACCTAGTTGTAATTGATTAATTTGCATATTTACACTTGTATCAGTATAAACTGTGGATTCTTATTGAGATTCAGGAAGATCCTGCTTCGAAACCAACTCAATCCAATTATTAAAGAATCTGATGAACTCCTGATAAGCCAAAGTCTTCATCCACAACATTCTTTTGTTCCACTCTAGCTTCTAGAAAAATTAATCATCGCACGAATACCCAACTTCAAAGTGATAAAACTTAATGGCCTGTAACACCCACAATGAGAAATCACTCGAAGTGAGCTTCATACTTCAAGCACCACTGCTATAGAAGGTTCAACGTACACGGATCACACGAAGAAAACGTACCGCACGCCACACACACACAGACACACCCAACTCATAAATACAGCTTTTCCTCAACCTCATAAATTTCGAGCCCCGAATCCGCCGCAGCATAACACTCCGGCCTAACAAACTGTGTAATTCGTATTTTTCCAAAGCAGCTTTGATCGACGCGCGGCCGCGGCCAGTCGGCGGTCGCCTCTATTATACTCTCCCGCGAGAAATCCGCCACTTAAAAGACTCCTACACACGCTGCACACATCCTCGTGACTGCAATCTTCGAGCACGATCTCGACAACAGCGGCAGCGGCACAATAAGCCGCGCGAAAATGGACTTCATGCGCGACAGAGTCGCGTGCATCGGCGGGAAAAAGAAAAAAATGGAAAAGAGGAGCGAGCTAGCTCTTCTTCGGGGAAAGAAAAAAATTGCACACGACGCGCGCTGTTCCGCCTTCTTTCTCGCCTCTCTCGGGCGCGCGGCGTTTAATTTCGAGCGCCGCGCATTCGCGCACACAGCTGTTCTATGGATGGCTGCAGCGGAAAATCGTCCCGGCGCTCGTCGGAGATAAAGAGCACGCGTGCACTCGCGCTTGTTTTGCATTATTACGGAGAGAGACCGCGAGAGTCGCGGCCGCTGCAGCTATACGCAATTTCGAAAAGGCGAGAGGGCGGCTGGCTGCGGGCTATAGCAGCTCGCGGATGAAATTGAAATGAGCGTAAGAGGCACGCGATCCTAATCGTTTGGCTTATTCTTCGCTGCAGCGCGCGGCTCGTTTCGGTCGCGCGAGCTGCTACTTTTTAAGGATAATGGAAAATTTTTTTTCCCGTTGTGCAAAGCTGTATATGTCAAGTTGATGGCTATGAAGAATGGAAAAAGTATTTATGGTTAGTTAGACAATAAAGTGTGTTTATATTTTTAATTAATATTATAGAGAAAAAGGAGCGTCTGTAGTTTTTTCTTTTAATTAGTTTCAAACTTTCGAGATCTTGTAACATGAATTTTATTTCTTAACATTTAAAAGGGCGTCGTTATTCTATGCACACAATGGTTTTTATAAAAGAAGATATTATCCCATAAGTTATTATAAAACATTATGGTTAATATGTTGAAACGTAGTTTCCAAGAACGAATAAAGCGAACTTTTAAGTTCACAATGAGCCGTTACTCACAGCAATTTCTTTTCTGCAATTCTAAAACAGCATTGTTCCCGCCTGTAAGAAGAGGACGGCTGGAAGGACATGCAGAGCAGCAGCATTACGCTCGGGTAAAGAAGAGGAACGAGGAGGCGTGCAATAGCGGAAAAAATAGAAGCCTCTCGCGATGTAGGAGCGCAATTAGACACTCGTCTCTATTGGACAAGACGAAACTCCCTACTTAACTCCCGGGTACCGTGAGCCGCGACGCGATTCGCGGCAGCTTGACGTTGGACTCGGGTGCTAGAGTCATTGCTGGCATCAAGCTGTTAGCCTTATTACATGCATTAGACTCTTGCTGAACACATTACGTTGTTTTTCGTGAGCATGGCTTATACGTTTATTTATAATATATTTGTGTTTACACTTATAGAAAAAGCTTTTTTTCATTTTCTTTATATTTTTCATTTTTTTATAGCTTGTTTCTTTTGCATTATATTATCTTTTTTTTGTATTATATTTGCATCTTTGCATTATATTTGCATTATAATATCAAACGCGCGCATTTTTTTTAATTTTAAATAAAAATTTTAAAGAATGTATTTCAGTATTATAGTTATTGTTTAAAAATTCAACAAATTGATACAACACTAAACTTAACTTACAAATTTATAGATTACTGTTGTTTTCTTACAAATTTTGATATAATTAAGTCATATATCAAAAGTATAAATTGTAAAAATTTTGATCTACCTACTATTGATTATACCTGAAAGTGCCGGAGTGCATGACAGTTTGTTTATTACATTGAAATTGTCTCATATATGTTTTGATATGAAATATAAAGTTACGTAAATTTTGCATATAGCTATCATAAGGATTGAAATTAATATTCAAAGATTTTATAATCTACAAATTATAGTAAAACCAGGACATGTATATAAAGTGGAACAGTAAAATTTTAAATCAAATGATTTTGCACACATGTATTATCACAATTCAAATAACTTATTTCGCTTAAACGAGAATTAAAATTCACTTAAAAATTATATAAGGTAAAAATACCTAATATGGCCCACCTAAGCTTTAAGCCTTTACCATAGTTTATGTATAGAAAGAATTTTATTTGGGACGGTTAGATATCAAAATATAGCATAAAAATTAACATTAGAATTTTTTTATTTAAAAATATGAATATAGGACAATTCTATAGAGTTTTGAAAATAAACAGCTAGTGGGACATATTGGGTTTCACGTGTACCTAAGATGTCCCATCATTATGTTTTATTCTGTGATCACTAATAAAAAGCAAATGTGTGTATAGGAAGAGATTTCAAATAATTAAATGATATAGATGCACAATAAATGTAATACATTTCATTAATATAAATAATGTTATGTATTTTGGACATATACAATCATCTTTGTCGGTCGTAGTAAAATCTAAGCGTATTTTTAAGGACATAAGTGACGTATAACGTGCAAAAATTACTTAAACACATATTATTTATATCTTTTCCACAAATCAATCAACAGTGTAAGTAACAATTATAATAAATATACATTTATTATCCTTGAAAAGCTTAAACAAATTATAAGAGTGATCATTAGATACAAATCGTTTATGCTTTCGGTTACGTGGGCCGTATTAGGTAGAATGAGTGTGTATACACATATCCTCTTACACTATAAAGGTACATATCCGGATGATAAAATAAACTATATTACTGAAAAGCTGATTATAGTAGTAATATCCAGGGTAGTGTCGACTAGAACTAACTTCTTTATTTAATATCACAGTAAATATAATGACTTGTTCAAAATCATAGTGATGAATTCCTCAAGTCGTTGTAAGGCAAAATATACTGCAGGTTGCCTTTTGCTTCCATGAGAAATTTTTCCGATTCAATACCTTCTACTAACATCATATACATAATGCATCCGTTATTTACCCTCTAAATCGTGTAATAGATAGGATAGCCATGGTGAGCCATATTAGATACAGTCACCTTAATAAAATTGCTAAATTTCCATATTTAAAAATCGGTTTTCTATTCATACGTAGTAATCGGCTATTAAAGGACATTTATAGCTATTAAGGTTTGATTATTGGATATAAATTAGATTTATTTCTACTAGTGGAATTTACATAACAATATGTTTGAACACAAATAGATAAATTTTTCTCAGTTATCTTCTTCCGTAGATTGACAGTTCAAAGCACGGATATATAAAAACTTTCACACAACCACACATCGATCTTCATCTTTGCTGATATCGAAAGTCCATACCAGATAGCAATTCGACATACGAGATTATTAATATCCCGGTACTGATTTTAATATTAGGGCTTTATTTCTACGCCTTTGATATTGTATACAAAATTATGTTAAAACTTACGTGATAAAAACGTATATAGTAACTGTTTTCGTAACTCACCTGAAACAAAAAGAAAAGCCTTATAAGTTAACGTTTATAAGTATGTTTCAAAAAAATTATTAAAATTAAAAGATTTGTTATATTTGTCATTTTAATTGTTCATTTTAAAGCGTAAAAGTATCTGATGATATTTAGTCTTACACGCAACAACGTAAACAAAAAAGTTCATTCCTCTCTGAATATCTAAAAAAAATAAAAAGAGCGCAAGAAGCGTCACTCGCGCGTTGTCGCGACTACTTAACGGATTCGTGTTAATGTCGAAGATCGTTCCCCTCTCTTGCCGCGGATCCGTTACGGGTGTAAGCTCGGCTGCCCACTCGAGTCCAACGATCCTCCACATAATGCGCTCGACCGTCGCCACGAGGCCTCCACGGTTAATATATAATATGAAGAAACGACATTAAAGACGCGCGTCGTCGTCGTCGTTGGGGTATATATACCACAGGGCAAAAAACGAGTGCGCGCGCGCGCGCGCGCTCTTCGAACATAATCATTCAACGTCCACGCGGGCTGATTGTTTTATAAGTGAGAAATGTTCCGGGAGTAATAAAGAATAATTGCCTCGCGCACGCGTGCGAGATGATTCCTCTCGGTAGGCACGGGGTTTATACACCGCACGGCTCGTATAATGCGCGTGTGTGGATTCGAGTGCCGCGGTTGTTTGCACGCCGCGTGTATATCGCAGTGATGCGGATTTATATGTAGGATGACGGCTGGAGCGCGAGCGATGATGACTGTGATTATTAATTTTTAATGGTGGACCTGTTTAGTGGATGCTGTGTGTTTACGCAATGCCGCGAAATTTTAAAGAGCTGATGATTGTTTGAGGTGGGCCTATAGTAAAATTTGACGAAAACTCTATTTTTTTTATTTCATTTTCTGATACTTTGTACATTTTTAGAACAGAAGATGATTTTGTATTGACAATATTGGTTATATAAATCATTTTAATGAACTTAATAGTTATTAATACGTATTTTTCCTCCGACCTTTATTGCACACAATCCAGCGTGTTCCTACATTAACCGAATCCTGACCCGTATCCAAATCTACTCTTTACTATGCAGACAAACTTCAGAAAACATAGAAATTATTACAGAAGAATTTTGATCGATCATCTGTTATAGACAAATTGTTTTAAAATCATCAGTAAAATATTTCTTATTTTTACAAAAGTGCGGTTTTCTCCATTTATGGTTTTCAAATGTTCAGCAAGTCTTATGCACATAGGATTACAACGAATCAATCTGAAACTTTAAGAATATTTTATTCAACTTATTCGCAATACAACCATGAACTCCGATTTTTCAAAAAAAATTTATTATGAAAGTGCTGCCGATGAATAGAGTTAAAAATGTGTTTTTTTAGGTTATTTTTACAATGAAAATTCAATATAATTTTATTTTTCTTTATAATTATGTCTTTAAAAATTTAGAGTTGACAGTTCTGTATGGTACAGGTGTTAGATATTACATATTTTTTTCAAATGTTATACTTACATTTCCATGCGCAAGGACAGTTTTGAAAAACCCTCAATTTTTTTGAACATTGCTAGTTCTTCCTACATAATTATGGGTATAGTGTTTAAAAATTTATGAAAATGCACAAAAAACTTTCTTTTTAGGTAACAAATATAATCACCAATTTAAAAAAATGTTATCATATAACTAGCAAATTTTTCAAAATTTACTGTAGAACCACCTTAACAAGGACTGCCCGAGGTCTGTATTAGTATAGTTAGTTGGATAGTATGGGAGGGGTAGAATGGCTTGATGGCAATTGCAGGTGAATGTGAGGGACAGTTTTATGTACAGTATTTATGTGGTGTTTGTTATAGAGAAAATAAAATTATTAAGACTTGATCGCTTATAATTAGAAGGGAATCATAAACGTTTGTAACTAGCAGCAAGCTCTGATAAGTCAAGAGTCTTTATGTATATATAATTGATGAAGTTAGCATAATCAACTTTGCAATGTATCTTGCGGATACTAAAAAAATGTGATACTGCAACGATTCAGAAAAACGAAATAAATAATAAGACTTTCTCTATATTGGTGACATTTTAATGGCTAATAGTATTCTCATAAAAAATAAAAACAGTTTCTTTATTCTATAAAATGTCGTATTACTGATTAATAGAAAATAGATAATATTCTTTTACTTTATATATAGATATATGTATGATATATCATGCCTTTAATTAAATTGTTTGTATGCATTGTTGCACGTATTTGTCGTATTTTTCATTTTATGGTGAGTAAGAAGACAGCGTTAGATTACAGATAAAAAACAGACAATCTGTATTACGACATTTTATAGAATAAGAAAACTTGTTTAGTTCTTATGAGGCTTGCATTGACCATTGTAATATTAATAAAAAGTAAAGTCTTATTAACTGTATGAAAATATTTAAATGACTCAGTTACAGTATAATCAAATAAATACTCCTCTATTTTTCCCTGGCCGCAATCTTCTCGAAAGACAAAAATTAAAGTAAATCAATCCACAAATAAAAACAGCCTCGAGGCAAAAGCGTATCATTTACCAACGTTACTCGCATCTACTATCCCCGCACATGTGCGTAATAACGCACTTGCGCGGCATGCGCGCACGTACACGCGTATAATCGTATCAAACACGCGTGCAATCTTAATACGTTTCACGCGGCGCACAGTGGGTTCTCTTCTTCAACCTCTATACTCCTCCCCACCTCTTCGTCTCGTCTATATATATATATACAAACGCGAGCCCGCGGATCCAGTCTGCTGCAGCAGCATCCTCTTATCTCTCTCTATCCCTCGTCCTCCTCTTCATAACGGAGATCGCGAATCGCGAAATTAGCTCAGCCCCCGACGTCGCGATATCGCCTCGCATAGACTCTACCTCTCTCTCTCTCTCTTTTACTCTCCATATATGCATCAGAGCTATAATATGTATATGCGGGTCCCCCGCGCAGGAATGCGCGCACTCTCGCTGTTTTTCGCATTATAAATTTATCAGGCATGGGAGAGGCCGAGCGCATTGATCGAAAGATGGAGGTAGGGATGCCGCTCACCTCTGACCCACCGAAGTATTTTCGATATATACGCGCGCTTGCTCGCGGAGCGCGAACGCGCAGATATTTATTGGAGATAATTACAAGAGCGCTCGTAAAGTTGCTCGGCGGCGGACGCCGCTGCTGATATCTTACACGCTGCAGCTTTTTGCCGCACACGCGTGTATTATATACGTATAAGTTGAAGCGCGTATGAGTATTAGTCGTCGAGTAGGGGGGAGGAGGTGGATGACGAAAGGATGAGACGCGGGGGGAGGAAAAAAGGACGGCGACGACGTGGGGCGCCGATTTATTTATGCTAAGGAGAGCCGAGATGCCGCCGCAGTCGACTTGCCGTATACAGGTATACACCGATGTTGTCGGGCCATTTTGCCATCGAGAGCGCTGAGGATTTTACGATTCCACGCTGAATTATTGTAATTAAGCCTGCTTAGAAGATATGATATATGCTTTGTTTTCAATTATTGGATTATTTGCTCAATTATACGCTGGAATGGGTATGACAAATTTGAATGGATTTTATTATTGCTTCCTTGAAATTTGTCATTGTTTAATATAAGACGAATAATTATGCGAGTTTGAATAAATTATTAATCCATTCAGTGTGTTGTCCAATATAAGGGACAAAACATTTTTCATGATTATTGTTATACTAACATGATAAATTATATGAAACAACAAAATCTTAGAAAAATTAAGGCAACAATTCAGATGTCTGAGAAATGTCTTAACATTGGAAACGAGCATAAACTTATTTTTCATGATCATAAAAAATGAAAAAGAAAAAAATTAAAAAATAAGCTACAGTCAACGGGTTAAGATAAAATGCACGAAATGAACGACGAAGGAATTTCATAATAAGTACAGAAATTTCTTATAGCTTTTATATCTGTGGGTTCCCGTAAATATGACTTGAGGGGAGGACGGAGCCAATTACAGATTTCTGCATTGAATTTTACATTATTCTAATTCAATTGTTCATAAAAGTTAAAAACTTTAGTTGTCCGGTGTTCTGAATCTACTAAGGAACACCGGACAACTGAGATAATTGAAAAAAATTAAAAATTGAATGAGAATACGGAAAAATACGAAATTGTCGGTAACTACGTAACTGCATGTAAGCTCCGACCTCCCCTTAAGTCTACTTTTCATGGTTTTGAGATATTAAGGGGGCAAGCTTGGGTTAAATACAAAAAATGACTTTTTTCTATGAGTTCAGAGAACTTTTTATGTTTAAAAGCAATCATTCTGAAAATTTTTATACTATCAAAACATAATATCTTAAATTTGACTGTTGTAAATCACTCAAAATCTTGATCCGACACGTCACAATAAATCATTATTTTCAATACCATATTTATTAAAGGAACTTTGATCCTTACACGATTAAAGGTGACATGGTGAACGAAATATTTTTTTTCGACGCTTATTCGACTCCTTTTGACATATATTACAAAAAGAGCGGAGCACTTTTTCGTTAAAATTTTTTTATTATTTTTTTTTAAATTTTTAAAAAAATTCATTAAATCTTCAAAAAAAAAATAAAAAAAATTTTAACGAAAAAGTGCTCCGCCCTTTTTGTAATATATGTCAAAAGGAGTCGAATAAGCGTCGAAAATAAAAATTTCGTTCACCATGTTACCCCGAATTGTGTGAGGATCAAGATGTTGGGTCAAGATTCTGAGATTTTACAACGGTAAAATTTAAGATATTATTGTGTTTTGATAGCATAACATTTTTCAGAATGATTGCTTTTAAACATAAAAGGCTTTCTCAACTCGTAAAAAAAAGTATTCTTTTGGGTTTAACCCAGGTCTGCCCCTTTAAGGTTCAAGGTTTTTAATTTCTATTTAAACTAATTTAAAAAAAACTCATAAATAGTAGATATGGACACTTATTTTTACACTTTCTTGATTTTTCGCATTTCTGTCTAAAAATATACTATATAAGGATACCAAAATAGTTCGAAACTCAATTTTTAAAAAAATCGAATTAAGTTGTTTTTCCGGAATCCTATAGATGTATACGACGAAATCTAAAAAAATGCACTTTTTGGGGTCCAAAAATCGCAATAAGAAATTTGAATGATCTGGTTTCCAAACCTTTCCTATCTTGTTTTAGGGGTCAAATTCTGAAGAAAAACGCGCTTGAACAATGAAAATTAGGCATGTGACTATATTTTTCAGGCAAATTAAGTGTTTTTTACGGTTTTTCAAATATAGCAAAAAAAGGGTTTTACTGCGCAGTTGATAACTGTGCACACAAAGGTGAACAGTTTTTTCTCCAAAAAGTATATAAAAGTAGAAGAAAAGGTCTTTAATTTGAGTATTAGTTCGTTGAAAACGGATGTTCCGCTGCAAAGTTATGACTAATTGGAAATAGGGTAATAATTCGTTGAATAGGGTAAAACGGATCGATTTTCCATTCTTTTTGCAGAATCTGAGGTTTTTGACGAATTATTACCCTATTTTCAATTGATCATAACTTTGCACCGGAACATCCATTTTCAACGAATAAAAACTCAAATTAAAGGTCTCTTCTTCTACTTTTATGTACTTTTTGGGGAGAAAATTGTTCACCTTTGTGTGCACAGTCATTAATTGCGCAGTAAAACCATTTTTCATTGTTCATAACGCGTTTTCTTCAGAATTTGACCCCTAAACCAAGATAGGAAAAGTTTGGCCCAAGCATTCAAATTTTTTTTCTCGATTTTTGGACCCCAAAAAGTGCATTTTCTTTTTAAATTTTGTGATATACCTTAAATAGATAATTCATTAATAAACTGTCGCAAAAATAACTATTTATTACTATTAATATTACATTCGATAATATCTTCTCCTGACACAATAGACTCAATGAAACACAAACAATATCACCGCCATCGCAGCCGAGCAGCCTAACAAAGGAAGGTCGCACTGAGCAAAAAAGGAGCAGCACAGTGATAAGAAAAGCAATAAGTGAAAAGTTAGTTGGCCGCGGTAAATCGATTAGGCAGAGAATGAAAGAAAGAGAGAAAGAAAGACCGAGAGTGCACAGTGCAGACCCCTTAGCGCGCGGTGGCTGCGGACTATATCTCGTATATAGCAGCAGCTCGCTCGGAATGAAAATCGATCAGCAGCAGCAGCAGCAACAGCAGCAGATCGAAGGATCCCGAGAGAGATGATGCATCGATATCAAAAGCTGCAGAGTGGTTTCGCGCTCGACCCTTTTTCAATCCGCGCGGGCGCAGTGATTCTCCTCCTCCTCCTACTTCGTTTCTCACACCGACCTCATCTCTCTCTCTCTATCTTTGTCTGATGTCAGTCTCGGTGTATATATACGTGTCTCCTCGCTGCCTCGCTTGCAGGCGTCGCCGGCAATTTTGTTGCTTGCACCTTCGAGTTATTCGCAATTTTCTTTATCCCATCCCGCGTGTGCCTATATACCTATACCCTCGCTTCTTCTGCAGCAGCTCGATCTCGTATAAGACGTCGTGCGCGTGCGGCGCTTTTCGCCTCGTCTGCTTTTGCTTTCTTGTTGCTTGTGCGAGGTGAGATGCGTGGAGTCGAGAGTCGAGACGGTGCAGCATCTGCAGGAGGTTGGCTTCTAATTTGCACGGACCATAGCACGCGTCAGATCGAGTTGGTTTATGGCTGATGAGCGCGGAGTGGAGAAACGCGCTGCCGCGCGCCGCGTGATTGTTGAGGAATCACGCCGTGGATGAGGACGATTTTACGTGGGGCATGGGGTGAGTTCGTATTATGGCGTTGTTTAGGGGCAGGATATATCAGCTTCTTATTACTCGAACTACGTTTAGTTGTGGATATTTTAAATGTAAGGCGTTGAAAATTTGTGTTCGTTTTTTTTACAGAGAAATCAAGAGTTAATTATTCTGCCTGACATTGACTACGTTATATGTAAATAATTTTTCTTATTGAACTTGATATTTTTCGACATTTCAATTTTCAAAACGTGATAGATTTATTTTAGGGAAACATATAGATACACTATATCAATTTTCGTTCTTTTTTTGTCAAAAAAGTAATTTCGTTTTTAAATGGCATTTTCTTTTGGTTCTATTTCGTCATACAGTTTGTTTATATAGCAGCAATATCAGTTTTGTGCGGGAGTGATGGCGCTAGTGAAAACATATATCCCCATCCGCCACGTTTATTATAATTAAATACGGGAAATATCTTATATCTGAATATAGTGGAAATAATAAGTTTAAATTCCCATTACAAACAATTTAAATTCCCGTTATAAAATATTAAATTAAAAATAATATAATTATACGCGTAAATGGTGATTACAAAATATGCTTGGAAATCAAAATAAAGTATACAATAGTGAATAGAAAAATATATCATCATTATTCGCATATCTATTTATTATATTTTTCGTATTGGATATATGACAAATCTGTGTATAATAAAAGATATAAAGTACAAGGCAAATATTTAATTTCATTCGATTTAACGTAATATTCTAAAAATTTAATTTTGCTGCACGTGAAATGAAAATAGCAAAAAACGATTTTCTCATCCAATTACGCACAATTCTATGTGCAATCAAAATATACGACCCAGCCCTGACAACAAATGTCAAAAACTAACGAACGGACCGAAGGCATCGTGATAGCCAATACCTCGTATACAGGAATCTCTATCACTACCATACCAATTTGGCACGACCACTTATTCGTCTACTGGTTCGCAGTATTTTTTTCGAAGCTCCGCAGCGGCCGTGGCAGTCTATCTATCGCCTCTCCCGCGAATTGCGGCGGTTACACGCCGCGCAGCTATACAGGCAGAGCGCCACTAGGCAAAAACACGCTCGCTATTCTATTACTCCCGCGAACCGCCGCGGCTGCAGCCGTCTATCTATAGTATAAACGTAACACTTCCGCGCCGGCACAGCGGGGCGAGAGAACGCCCACGCTGCAATTGGCGTAGTGGCGTACGCGAGTTCCTTTTTTTTGTTCGTTCGTAGTAGCAGAAATTTATTTTGACCTCGAGTCAAGATCGATAGAATTAATATACTGTTTATGGTAGTTGTAGTTTGTAGTTTATGGATTGCATCATAATGTTTTTCATCAATTTATAGAGCTTGTGGAGACTACGGCAATCGAGGTTTGTTCCCATAAGGTTCTTTGTTATGGTGAAGGAATGTAGTTTCGATTAACTGTCAGTAATCAAATGGCTTAACGTAACGACCAGGTTTATTGTTGTAGTAGCGAACTGCTTTTACTATAATACCGCTATTATCTTTGATATAGAAGAAGGCTGCCATAAAATAAGCTACTTCAATCATAATAATTATTAATAAGCTACTTCATTTTTGCACTAGGTTACTTAGATATGTAACTTTTGATAATGCAAAAATATTTCTACCACAGAAACATCAATGGCTATACTCAAACTTATACACGAATTTACCGTTTACCAATTTAATATAAGCCTCGCACCTCGATTATACAACCCACCTATAAAATTTAAAATCAAGAGGGCACGAAGCCGAAGTCTTCAGAAAAGTATAAGGGAGGCGACACTCGAAGCCACTAAAAGTATAAATTGTTTCTTCAATACGCTTTTAATTCGGTGCGATCTTCCGGCCGGGCCTTCGTGACCAAAAGCATTCGGCTTCGGCTCGCTCGCTCGCTCTCCGCGTAATTTCATTCCACGGCTGCACGCGCGGCGTCGTAAAAGTTTATCGCGCGTCGATCGGTCGCGCTTTCTCATCGCGCGCTGCTGCACAAGGGACATCCCCGCGCCTGTTACACAACAGCCGTATTCCCCGGTGACAGAAATGATTCCCGCCGATTTCTGGAAAAGCAATTTCGCCCAGGTCTCCGCGTGAGAGCGAGACGCGCGGCGTTGCAATTAAAGAGCAACGGCCGCGGGCGCGCGATTAACCTGCAAATGACTTTGGAATTTCGGCATATGGGCGAGTGCGCGCGCGCGCGGAGGACGACGATGCAGGGGTGATGGGTGACGAGCACGACTCCGCGTGTACACGCGATTTTACGAACGGTGCGCTGCACACTTTGAATTCACGGAGGAGAGATACATTCGTCGTGTGCGAGTGAGGGCTTGTCAAAGTTTCGGTGTTCTGCGGTGCAGGGCGGGCGCTTGGTCTGCTGTTTTGATTGAGATGTGAGTTTTGAAAAGGGGGTTTTGTTTTCGTTTTTCAAATATAGTGGGAGGGATCGGGCAATATATTATTGAATATAGAATTACATGATATTACTATTATTCCTTAAGTAGATTGACGTATTAAAATGAGAATGTAAGACTTAAAAATGACGATATAACAATATGATAGGGTATAATTATACAATGTTTATAGGTATATATTTTTGTGACTGTAAAAATATATTATTTCGTTATAAATATTTCGCCAGATTGATACTTACAAAACGAGACTGTGATAATTCCAAAATAAAAGCCCCTTTATGCACTTCGAAAAAGATTGAGTGGCTATAATATAATAATAAGATTAAAGTAAAATTATTAATCTTAGAAGTTATTTTATGAATCAAAATTGTAACTATCATAGTCTTGTTTTGAAGGTGCGATATATAGCCTTCTTCATCTTATTATTTCTTTAGTAGGTGTTGCTTTGCATTACACTAATGGTGGCTCACAGACTGTATAAATTGAAACTCTATTATATTATTACCGTATTTTTATTTCTTTATATCAAATTATTTTTTTAGGTATATACCTCTCTTTTTTGCATGTTATGTAATAATTCTCTTTCAGTGTGTTGGAATATCGCTATGCTTTAGCATACGTATGTATATAACTACAGTTATACACTACTACATGCTGTACAAAAATGAATCGACTTACTAAGAAATGTCCCAAAGACGTAAACTGAGATGCGAGATATAGAGAAGAGTGGGGAACTATATGCGTCAGCCCCAATATTCTTTTATCACATTGTGTATTATCATTTATTTAACACCCATTTCTAATACAGTGTAATATAAGGAATCACTGTCATTATACAGTACGTAGAATGAGTTGAATGCGGATTTTTTATTCGTGGAGTTTTATAGATTCTTTTTAATTTGAATTTAAATACTTGTTCTTGCATGTAAACTATGTAAATAATTATAAAGCTGTATAAATATAATTATCTATTTTTTATAATAAAAACAACCGAATAATGAAATAATTTTATAAACAGATATTTTAACAAATAATAATATGGTATGTATTTGAGTTGTCATACACTTTAAATTTACAAATGATTAACAATTTTACATTTTAAATTTAAAGATTGATGTGAGATGCTACGCACATCCTTGCTGATGACTGATAAAATGTCGAAAGATCTACTTCCAACGTTAATTATGATACTTAATGCATATATATATATCTATGTATATATAATTCTCAAGTAGGCATTTTACATGAAGATTACAAAATATACAATTAATTTTATTTTATATCTCTAACTATACGTCGACTTATCTTATCCTCTAGATAATTTTCATACTTTTATGTATTCTTAAGAAGGTGATTAGAAGGAACAAGAGTTAGCACTTGCTTTTCTTTTTTAAACAGATGTATCATAATTTGATTGTACAAAATATAATTATTTAACAAACTCGCGTGTGATTTTATCTAAAATTTAATTAAATCTCCATATCACGGTTATTATATGCCTTTAAAGATTGTACGGCCGGAGCGTGTGTATATATACATCTATCAGGATGTACACGATGCGCGACGCTCGACGTTGAGCCACCGCTATGTAAATTATCGAATTACCTCGACCGTTCTCCGACTTCCTTGCTTCTTCATCTTCATGAGCACGGCTCCGCCCCCTATATACACGGCCGGACAGCGTAAAATGAAAATCCCAACTAATTTGAGCTACGATTCCACTAATCCCCACCGACACACTTTTATCGTCGAATATCATATTTATGCGGTATAAATTTTTAATAATTCATATGCCCCTATATAATGGCTTGCATAATTTATTGCAGGTAATGTAAATAATATTTTTCGTCAAGGTAAAAAGTAACGCGTGTTATGTTATGTATCGAAATAGTGTTATTGGCGTAATACTATCATAACTTACGATTTAAGTATTTAATAATAGAAAGTAATTAATATCGTAACCCGAACTATTGATTTCTAAATAGTCATAAAAGAGTTAAAACCTCTAAATGTTTGTTACATATTACCTTAAAAATCCCCAGTGGGTACAAACAAATTATTTAAAGTTATACTTTCATAGAAATAAAGTTGTTAATAACAAGTATTTGAAATTAAATAATTCGATAGAAATTATTTTCAAAACAATAATTCACAGGAATTATCTAAAATTGGTCCTACATAACGCTATCATAAAACTCAAAGAAAATAAAAAAGCACAAGTCAGAAAGCCGAATGAGCCAGTGATAAGTCATAACACTTTTATCGCACGAATCCATAAAAGCAAACCTTCGACGGCGCGGCAAAAAGAAAATTATTCCACCAAACATTGCAGAACGACGCAAAACTAATCTCCCGCAATCATCCGCGCGAGTTCTCCTTTAAAAAAGCGAAGAATAAAAAAAAGAAAGAAAAAACACAACAACACAACCAGCACACAAAATTACCTATTTCCTTCCACGGTAACCTCGTTGACTCTCCCGGCTGCGCTCATAACGTCCGCCTCGGCACGGCCGCTGCACCGCCGCGACGCCGGCTGCGACGCACGAACCACGCATTATTTACAAGAAAAGAGCGCGCGCTCGTCGATTTCCTCAGCGGCAGCACCAGTCCGCCTTTCTCAATTAAATTAACATTTAAGAAAAGTGTGCTCGCGCGTCGTGCTCCTCCACTGCAAATTAATGCAACACCGCCGACGCCCATCAAACAACAATAACCAGCTCCTGCAGGCCCGCGCCAGTGTAGCTAATGTAGCTTCGGCTTCAGCCAGCGTGACAACGCGATGCGCGCCCGCTTTTCCACTCTTTTTTTTCCGCGTTAATAACAATGCTCCTCCGCTCGGCGTGCAGTTAAGTTCACGCTGCGCTGAACGGGAAAACGCGCTGTGCGCACGAGCAGCAGCACTTGACGCACGCACGATACCAGCCGATCTACTAGCTGCGTCTCGAAACCGCGACCTCCTTCGTGCGCTACCTTTACACGTGTATACACCCGAGAGTTTCGAGACGAGAGAGCACCTCTTTTTTCTTCTCCTCGTTTTCTTCTCCGTCTTGCGCTCGGACGTTCCCATGGCTGCGCCGTTTTTTCGGCGCGTCTCTTTCTCTCTCTCTCGGGGCGAGCGATTTATTGCGCGCGCCATCGCCATGGAGAACGATTTAAAGGGGTAAGTCCGCGCGGACAAAAGATTCCTTACGAGGCACCACGCCCCTCGAGTCCCACCACCCTGCGTGTACACGAGAGTTAGAGAGTAGAGAGAGAGAGAGAGGAATGAGCCACGACAAAGGATTATGTGCGCGCACCGGGGCTACCGCGCGCCGGAGCACGGGGCGAACCCGAACCCGAACCCGCCAACTTTGCATGTGTATATGGGTGTATCTGTGTATGCCGTGTACGTATGGAGAAAAATTAAAGCCCTCGGCAAATATGCGAGATGAAATGCCATGACGCGCGCATTCATGGACTGTCTAATATTTTTGCTTAAGATTTTAGGGCGCGGAGTTGTAAATATTGATTGATTATCCAAGCAGTTGTTATCTTTCCTGTTTTCAGCTATTGTTGTGACATTGTTTGTTTTTAGTAATCAAAAAATTGAGAAGCTTAATAAATTTTTAAGAGTTCGTGTTTGTTCAGAAAAAAAACTAATCTATAAACCTATAAAAATAAAATGTTCTAGTTTCTATGCATTTTTCAACAGTTGAAAATGACAAAAAGAAACAAGGCAATTACTTTTTATTCAATTAATCTTGTACATATGTGATGAACTTTAATTTACATATTTAAAATCTTCGAATTAATTGATAATAATAAAGAGACTACATATTTCTATATATATTATTTATTATGCAAAAGAATATTGCAAGTATATGTAAATATCTTCTTCATAAAGAACCGATCGGGGTTGGAATTACGGCGGCGAAGCCGTCCGAATGAGTCATTATTTTTGGCCGCCCTTCATATTCATTCCAGTATATGCTCGGCGTCGACGAGTACAGTCCATCATATACGCCGGCCGCAATGCCGATTTTGTCTCTTTTTCCTTTCTTGCCGTCTCTCTCTCTCTCTCTTTCTCTCTCTATCCCTGCCATATTCTTCCCTCTTTCGTCGATTCTAACGAGAATATCTAGTGGAGAGTGTACGGACAGGGGGGTAGCCAAGGGGTGGGGGAGGGGGAAGGGGGCAAGCGACCGAGCGTGCGGCTGGCCCCTTTCGATTTGAATCCGCAGCTATGAAATAATTTCGGTAATCCTCCCATCGGTGGATTAATAGCCACCCTACTTCCTCGTTGTGGCTGCTGCCTCGGCGAAATTCGTCAGCGGGCAAATATAAAAGTGGATGCGCGCGCGTGCCTTAAATTCCGCGTAAATGAAAAAACTGGTAACGATTGACATAGCTGAGTATACTTTGAGAATTTTTACAGTGGGAATGATACAGTATTATCGCATATTTGTAGATATATTGCATAATTTTATTAGTATTGTTTTTACTTTATGTGAGCAGGATTTGCTAGAATTGTATAACTATTCAAATATAACAAAAGAAAAATGTCCGCAACTATTTTTTTTTAATCTAATTTATATTTGCTTTAGTAATTTGGAATCACACTGATTTAATAAAAGCATATTATACTTAAAGAATACGTATCTGTATGCAACAACAATCTGAGTTTGCACCTACACTTCAAAATAATTTCGCATTTGACAATAAGTAATCTTAAAATTAAATTTAAGAAGTTGAATTCAACTTATTATGTATTATAAATTGAATTTTCTTTTATTTAACGTTACATCTATGAGCTTTTTTGTCTGACGCGATGAAATCTTCAAATCAAGTTTTATCTATTTGCCGACAAGCTAATTCCATTAGCTGCATACTTTTTACTTGGGAATTAGTGAAATTTCACTATTTCAACTTTTGAGAGTATAAAGCTGAAACTTGTATAAGTGTAAACTGGATGACAATATTTTGAAAATAAATAAGTGTGTACGGAGTGCATGCGTGGTGAGTCGGTATGTGTATCAGTGTAAAAAAGTGTTTTCAAAAAGTCTAGTATAAAATTGCACCGATAGGAAAATAGTACATTACGAAACTAGTGCGTGAATCGCCTCGCGCACGTGTGCGTATACTATCATTTTCTGAAATTAAACAAAAAAGATGACGATCCGACTTTATCATCCAAGCGGATCGAGACGAGGTAATCTGTCACCCGAGCGCAGCGAGGGTGACAAACAGACGAGTGAATGAAAAAAAGTTAAATATCAAATATCTACAACTACATTATTAACATATAAATCAATATATTTTTACAAGTTGTTATGAGTACAAACTTTTATCTATAGCTCAGCATTATAAGAATTCTCATTTATAATAAATTTAACTGAGCAATTATTGAATTTCAAATTGAAACGCACATTGTTGAAATGATTTCTCGTGACGAATTCTTGGTTATATTGGAAATGCGTGTTAAATAAATGATAATGCACAATGTATATTTCAAATAAAATAACTTTTGTTTATTCAAACTCGCACAAGGAAGGAATAACGTCAGTAATGTGCGACTGCTCTAGCTAGATGCTCTAGTACGACTAAAAACACTTGACAGAAGGGCATATGAGAATATCGGGGCTGACGCATATAGTTCCCCACTCTTTTCTATATCTCGCATTTCAGTTTATGTCTTTGGGACATTTCTTAGTAAGTCGATTCATTTTTGTACAAGCATGTAGTAGTGTATAACTACAGTTACATCCATACGTATGCTAAAACATAGCGATATTCCAACAGCCGAACTTATCGTCTGCTCTTATGAATTACACTCTGATCTCATTTTTTTACAATTACTTAGAGCTACTAAAAGCTAGACGACTCAATGATGAGAGAAGCTTAAGTCAAAATCCTAACCATGATATGTATATAATAAACATCGACGTCAAGTCGGTAAAACAATTGCGAATCATTCCGACGAAATAAGCATACAATTTCAAGCATGTTTCGCACATGCTTCCGAATGTTTCGCACACGATAAAAAAATCAACTGTTTTGCACACGCTTCCGAATGTTTCGCACATGGAAAACAAGCCCGAGAAACTGAGTTTCGCGTACGGCGTGTTAAAATAGTACATTTCGATACTAGTGCGACAATGCGATTTTAGCCTTTATCGAACCATGTTTCTTGACACGACATCTGCGAAGCTCGCTTTAGCATACGTTTGTTTGACGTAGCTTGTGCGAAACCGAGTTTCGCGCACGGAGTGTCAAATGATAATTTTAGCAGGTATCAAAAGAAATTATATTATTAAATGTCTAAAAAACGTGGGACACTTATTTTTGTATATTTAATACAAAAATCCAAAGTAAATTCTGGAATAGAATTGCAAAGTAAAGATATTGTCAAATTTTATTTGAACTGCATTAAAACATTACTTCATTTAATGCAATTTTACTAAATGCAGTATTTTAAGCAATTTTTTAAAATAATTTTATTTACAGACTTTTATTTGATTTTTAGGATAATAGTTTTTCAATGGACAGATTATAAGATAGTCGAATAATGTAAAATTTAAGAAATATAAAGAACTACATATTTATACAATGCTTCTCCCAATCAGTTCAACTTTACACCATACTAATTCCTTCCGCGTAAATTGTCATATTTTAACAATACACAAAGAGTCGTATCTGCACAAAGGCGACGCTTTCACAATACTCGTAAACGGCAAAAGAGCCATCGACAACGAGATTCCATCCGCTCTTAACGAATCGCTTCGTTCCCGCTCCTTCCTTCCTGCAGCATCACCACTACGCACCGCCACAATCATACATCGAGTGCCGTTCATATATATACGGCAGCAGCCCCGAGGCGATGCTCCGTTCGCGAACACGTGCCCCGACTGCGCGCTATACCGCTGCATCAATTCTGTCAATTGTCAATTCGAGCACAAGGGGAACTCATGCTGCCGCTGCTGCCGGGGATATAAAGCGCGCGCCGTTTGAAGTGTGCGGTTCCGCGCCCGCGCGTAATCCCATTTTCGAGGCCCACCGCCGCGGGCCAAAGAGCCCAGAGCCACTTTTGCTGAATTGGATGATGTGAATTTCCCTTTCTCTCTCTCTCTCTCTGTCGGAGTTGCGCGCGATTTAGAGACGGCTCGAACATTTGCGTGATGGGGTGCGTGCGGTTTACATGCTGTAAGAATTCGGTGTTTCGAGGAATTCTAATTTGATTAGATTGCGATACTTGAAGATGAAGGTGGTGGTATATTAGTGAGATGCGGTGGAGCTATTGGCTTTTGCAGAAATCATTTTATTTAGAGTTTTTATTTGAACTAGCTTTGTTACCGAGTTATGGTAGGTCATATAACAAATGATACTATTTAAATATTGGTTTATAATTTTTTCAGATGCACTTTTCTGGGATAAAAGTAAAATGGTGAGATAGAATAGCGAGTTAGATAATAAGATCCTGATAATGGATTATTATTATATTAATTTATAGAAAGTTTTATGAATGAAAAAACTTAATAGTTCTTAGTGTAATATATTCTCAAATTTCTATGAAAACAAAAATGTGTACCTTAAAATCAAATAAAACAAATAGAAAAATAAATTTGTTTTGTAAAATCAATCAAATGGAATTTCTTGGTCCGTTCTCTACTGTAAATGATTATAGTTAATCTTTAATATTCCATCAGTGTATTTTGTGCTCTAAAATATAACGAAAAAACATTGACCAAAATTGTTTCAAAATAATATGTATTGCGTGACTACGCTTTAAAGTCATTGTTGCGTTTTCTGAAGGTATTAACACCGAATCTCCTTCCAAAATTATGGGCAAAATGCGCAGCCAGGAGACGGAGAGCCTTCCGAAACTTGTTATACACTGGAGCTCGATAAAAATCGCGACCGCCACTTTAGCTTAATTATCGGTTATTTCGACGTGACATCCTGTGCGAAATTCAAGGTACAAGGGCGCGGCGAAGATGCGCAGCTCGCAAGTCACGAAACTTAGTAATGCGAGCCGTGAATTTTGGCGCGACAGATGGTATCCGATACCGCTAATTATACTTTTATTTTCGAGTCCACGTTTATTCTGTCCTTTATAATTCCGTGCACTTTACACAAGTGCTCTCGGCTATTTTGAGGTGGTTTTGTGGAGATTGGGTGACTCATGGGAAAATTGATGAATATGAAAGTAATTTTGTAAAGAATACCAATTGCTAAATTGTTTTGTTCAAGAAATGCGTGACATTTCATGGGCGGATTGGTATTATAAACACGTGCTTTGATTGATGATATATTCTCAATTACAAAACTCAATTTATTTTACAACTTAATTTATATAGTGTCTGATGTAGTGAAGTCTTATATAAGAGTTCTATATATACACTTGTATATAAGAAGAAAGAGGTACGCTAAAATTCGAAACTGCAATTTTTTTATAATACAGCGTTTTACAAGTTTTTTTTTCTACGTTTTTGGTATAAATTTAATATTTTATGAATTATGGATGAAAATTATAAATGATATAAACCGTTTAAAAAGTCTCAATTTTTCATGAAATTACTTTAACATTATACTCAGAATTAATATAAAGAATACAAAATTTAGTAAAAGGACTTCAAGTATAATACCATTTCTAAAATATATTAATTCTGAGCTAAATACCAAATTAACTAAAATTCATCTTGTATTAAAAACAGTATTCAAAGCTTTCATCAGTTTACATAAAAATGGTAAAAAATGAAGATCTTTTCAAATCCTCTATTCCTCTTCCTCGGAAGCCACAGCGTACAACGGCAAAAAAGAAGCGCCACTCGATAAAGCCAGAGGCTCGCTCGCGGCGGTGGCAGAGGACGCGGCAAATGCGATTTGCCAGGCAATTTGCGGCGCGACAAAATTTAAATCGCAAAGCACATTTGACGTGAACTCGTTTCCCGAAGGGCTGGGCGACCCGGGGATATATGTCCTTTGCGGCGGCGATCCAAAGTGGATTCCGCGTAATACGCGCGCGAGCGCCGGCAAAGCGACGAGCGTGAGAGGGTGAATCGCAAATTCGAGAACGAGCCACTCGCCCGCGCTCGCACGGAGATGTACATGTGTGCGCGCGCGCGCACGCGAATGCGGGCATCAGGTAATTTCATTTTTAACGTCCGACTGGAGATGGAGGAGGAAGCGGCTCTCGCGCTGCGTTTGACGCGACGAGACACTCCCCACTTTGTATTGTGCGAGCCGGCGCGCAGGAGAACTGTCACGCAGCTTGAGTGACAACAGTAAGCGGATTTCGATGATTAGTTTTAAATTGAATTTTTCATGAGAATTCCTTTTCTTTATTGACGAAAATTTTTTATGATATTCTTGTATCTGGGCGTTGGTCATTGAATCGAAGTATGAAGTATAATTATCAATTATACGTATTGTTATTGTTAATTTATTTTGTTTTATTTCACTGGCTTCGATTACGAGATAGTATATATAATAATTAGAATTTATACAGATTGAGGTGCTATGTTAAATAGGTATTTATTGAACGAATTACAATGTAGGATTCATAATAGCTATAAATTAATTTTGGACGCAATATACCACTATTTAATGAACTTAAAAAAAATGTGTTACTTAAAAAAATGGTAACTTGCGATCACTCCTAACGTTTTAAATCATTTAAGATGCTTTTTGCTGAAAATAAATTATTTGAAAGATTTCTTATACTGTTCATAATATATGTATTTTTTATAAACAACCAAATCTTTTATAAATCCTCCCATATTACTTTTAATTTTAAAGTGACGTATTAAACAACGTTACATTATGTAGTAAAAAATCGTTATATTTTATATTTCGTTATTTTGAAATATATTATTATAATTTGTTCATAATTGTTAAAAAATTATAATTTGATTAATAAATATATTTACACCATTCAAAGCGCAGTACAATAAGCATGGTAATACTATGGATAAGATACTACTAACTACGTTTTTAAAAAAAAAATTTCTATGTTATGAAAATTTCAATAAGAATTTTAACATTTCAGGAATATTGCGTTCTAGAATTGATAAACGAAACCATACAGAGATAAGTCTATGAATCAGAGTGTTGTAAAATTTTGTAATGCAGAAAAACGAGTCACTTAAAGATTTTTAAAGCCTACAAAGTATTTAAACACACAGTCCGAATAGGATTCAAAGTTGCGCAGCGACGTACTTCGAATTTTGTTTACTGCTACTTTAAAATCCCAAAACGGTAATACACATATCTTATCTGCAAAGTCCTATGCACACACTATATATGAAAAAAAAGAGTATATCGTTCGAGCTCGCCCATTGGCATCGATGAAAGCTTATTATACAACTGCCGTCATAAGAACTCAAAAGGTACAGCAGATAGCATATACGACCACTCACACACAGATTCATATACACCACCGACAGTGGACACAGAGTTCCCAGGAAGGTTTTTAATAAGCTCTCGGGGTACACCCGAGAATCTCCGGGTTGCTCCTTTAAAATATGTTCGCCAGACAAGGCCGCCGGGTATACGCATTATTGAAAGAACTGACCAGCTCTCCTATTGTCCTGCGTATCCTCGCCGATGCTACAGCGCGTCGCCAGGTATACAAGACGCTCGCGCGGCCCTCTCCGCATAATGCGTCGCGCGCTCCAGCTGACACTTGTCACCTGGTTTTATCGGTCGTTAAACCTTGCGTCGGGGGAGGAGGTATAAGGTAGGTAGGTTATATACACAGGGTCTTTGGAGCAGCAGCAGCAGCGGCGATCGACACACTCTGCGCCTTAAAGCCTTAATTGCATTATTTATCGTCGGGACGGTGCGGCGCGTCGTCGTCCTCGAGCTGCGCGCGGTCCTCGAAATCCTTTAAGCCTCTTGGGAAATTGCGCAAATCGTTTACGAGGGCAGTGGAACATTTTTTGCGTCATCACCGCCGCGTCGTTCTGTAGGCTGTGCGAGCTTCGGGCTGTGGGTTTATTTTTTTTTCCGCTGGCTTTCTTCCCTCGCGAACGATTAATCCGCTGAAAGGTTTCGTAATTATCACCATAAAATGACGATGATTTACGGGGAGATTTATGCTGCGAGAGCAAATAGATTAAACGTTTACCCAGAAACGCATTTCTGCGAGCACGGACGCAAAATAAAGGCATAAAGATATTGGCAGTGTACACATGCTTTCTAAACATGTGTTAATTTTAAGACAAGCGATTCTGGAGATATACTTCTTAATTTTACATCTGGCAGTGCATCTTCATTTACAGGATAGGTTTGTTTAACGAACTACTAAAGATGAAGTTTGAACTCACTGCACTTGCGAAAGTCTATTAAGAAATAACATCGTTAAAATAATGCTTAATATTTACGTTATCTTTACTTTAGAACAACAAACAACTCAACAACTTTAACTTGTTAATTTTGTAAATTAATTAGTTGTTCGATTTACCGTCAAGATATCCCAGTTTCTTATCTGCTCAGAGAAATTCCTAATTAGCTCTTATTTCCATCATAAAATTAATATTTTACAGTCTTAAAATATGCATTTTTAGATAATCAATAATCATTTCTTTACTCTTAAAACAATTTTTTGTGGCAATAAGTTTCAGACACTTACTACATTTTGCAGAGCCATATTTTCACTCGTAGCCTTTCGAGTAAAAATATCACTCTTCGCAAAATTGCGTAATAACTTACGCAAAAGAAAAAAGACAATGACCAGGCTTCGGGTTCTGATCAGAAACTGGATCCGTTACAGTGCTTCATTTTGCTTTTAAAAACATTTCAAATGCTTCGTAAAATAAATTAATTTTCTTGATGTATTTTCTATAATACACCAACATAACAAGTACATAATGTAGAATATAGCAGAAAACTTTCTACCGGTTATTATAGCTACTGCTAAATAATTATTATTTAAAATTGTAAGTAGCTCGAGAAAAAGATAGAGAAGCCCATTGTAGCTCGCCGACCGTAATTAAGACCTTTTCTCGACCGCAAGGTCCAGGCTGTAATTAGGACAATGATGCTCGCGCGCGCACGCGCTCGTGCACTATAACACAAGCTTAAAGTAAGCCACGCGTCGCACTCGACGATCTGCGTGATTTTTCGTGCGACTATTGCAGCTTTCACAATGTAAATTGACGTTAGAACAAATCAATTAGTTTAAAAAACAAACTTCTATTACAATCGATTTTTTATTTGTATTTTTAGTACCTTATAAGAGTGCGTATTACGTATATTTTCAATTATCATTATTGTTAAAACAAGTTAGTGTATACAGCTGCAGCTACTGTATTTGAAATATCTATTTATATGCAGAGTCTTAATTTATCTATATTTACTAATACAGAGATGGTTTACCCTCGCACAAATTAAATGCTTTTTCTAGTCAGTTTTTGAGCATTTTTGTTTAAAACTATTATTAATTATAAAAAATACTAATATTTACTGTTCTAGTGTAGTTTTTCAAATTATTCAGTTATTTATTTTGAAAGTATCCATTACCTCAATAAAAACATGAATAACAGCACCACATTTTTTCTTTAAAATAATTTAAAAATAGTTTAGTAATGAATATTTATCGTATAACATGTAAGCTGCAAGCTCTTTTTAGTGGAATTAAAAATTATTTTCAAAAAATAAGCATTTTTAACAAATCTGGTGAAAAAACATCCTAGAACAACCGTTTTATTTCCTCCCAGTCGATCTCTACCTACAGATTAAAAAAGCAGAATAAAATTGAACGTCACAAATATAATAAACTCTCGATCGCCTTCCGAGCGAAGGAAGCCAGAGCGAAGTCGGGAGCGTGCCCCGGGAAAAGTCCGCGTGGCACTGTCATCGCGATTGCGATTGCGCGGCCCGGGCAACAATAGCCAGCACCACGGTGCACTTCTGCCACGGTGTTCGCTCGCGCGCAGTTGTTCTTCCTTCCGCTAATCGGTCGTGACGAAGAAGTCGTAAAAAATAAGATCGCTTTACGAGTACCCGGAGATACGAGAGTGGCCCGAGTTCGTGGAAGGGTTATTCCCCGTGTCACGGAAGGTGCCGAGTTCATAAAAAAAATATGCATCACGCGAGCGAGCGCGCTGCCGCTGCCGCTATACTCCTCTCCGCTCTTCTCCTCCCCCCTTGTTACAGGTGCACGTTATACACCGCCGAGGATCGTAAAACGCGACCCGAATCTGTCCCACGTTCGAGTAGACGGGCCTGTGCAGGGCTGCGTGCTGCCGCTGTTGCTGCTGCTCCTGCACACAGCAGAAAACGAGAGACGGAAAGCGAGGTGAGGTGAAGCAAAGAGAAAGAGCGAGAGAGAGAGATAGTACGACGTTCGCTGCTGTCGAGAGTACGCGAATAAGAGCGCTTTTCTATACCGCGGGTGCTCTATTGTCCAAGCGACTGACGTTTTAAATATCGAAAATTAAACGCGAGCTCGTGGTTTGGTTGTTAGTTTATTTTTATAGGGGAGACTGTTAGGTGAATTATTGGAAGAGGGAAAGTTAGTTTAATAAGGACAGTAGATTTTTCTTTTTAGTTATAATAGATCTGAAAAATATTGTTAAGTACATCAAATTTATTCTGAAATAAAAACGTAACATAAAAGGGGATCTCCAAAACTTTCTTTTTTTACTTCTTATGTTTCAAAATTTTAATATTTGTTTTAACAAATTTAAAAAAGATTTTTCATGAAATTTTAATGAACCTGAATCATTATTTATAAACTCGTTAGTTTTTCATTAAAAAAACGCTGCTAACTGCTTTAGCAGAATTCTTTCTCCAAGAGAGGTCCTGCAAAATTGAGATTAAGAATTCTATAACGGAAAGTCGCTTTAAATTAACTAATGCTAAAATAAATTCATGAGACACAAGCATTTAAGTATTGCCAATCTAAAAAATCTTAATACTCGAAATAATTTTCAACGTGTCTGCAGGCAAAAAAGTCGTTAACTCTCAAAAGTATAAATCGAATAAAAATTGCGATTTTAAAATTTTGTTTTTAATGTAATATTTTTATATTTCTTCCAATAAAATAGCTTTTAGATGATTGTTAGATATATAAATTAGAAGAAAATTGCATCTTTTTGAAAAAGCACATATTTTCAACATCTTTAACGTATAAATAGACACAAAATCTTATTCGCGATTCAAAATAAAAAATTTTAATTAATTATTCTATATTCACTAAAATGGCTTAAAAGCGATTAATTATTCTATATTCACTAAAATGGCTTAAAAGTGATTGTTAAATATACAAATAAGTAATAAATTACATTAACTTAAGGAAGTTCAGGGGTATCACTGGGTGCAGTGAGGAAAGTGGGTCTCCCATCTTTCCCCGCGCGCCGCTCTGCTCCCTTCACGCCACCTCGCATAGCCAACAAACTTGAGTTTTTGTTTACGTTTTCTCATTCAATACTCGGAATTAAATGTGATGACACGCGTTCAAATTTTGCACACAGCTTCGTAATGAGTTACTTGATAACGTACATAGTCTTTTATTTAATTATCTGTTTCTTTACATCGCAGCCTACGTCAATTTGTTTTAATAGCCGAGTTCCATAAGAGCCCACGTATAACGAGCAAACTTCTAAGCCAAATATTTTAAATATATCATCGGTAACAAGTATTGAATAAATTCAGAGAACACTTCTCTAAACAATAATATATGTGAGTTTCATTACGTTCTCTGATTTTCTGTGAAACCCCCAAACCTCCTTAATGAAAATGTACATGGTATTCAATATGATTAACGTACAAAGTAAAAAATATATTTTTTTGCCATTTTTACAAATGTTTTAAAATTAATATCTTTCTTTTTCGAAAACATCGAAATTTATCGAAATCTCTGATTAAGAACTTTTCATCATTACAAAGTTTTCTCTTTGAGAAAGCAAAAAGACAACATTGAACAACATTAAAATATGTATTAAAATGTATAAAATATTGGGGCGGTCGATGGCTCAAGTGGTAAACGATAACTGGTTAATGATAGAAGATATTTAAGGACATTTACCGGCTAACAGTTAGTTATGTTAGAAAGTTAATTTTCGAAAAAATCATCACTAAATGGCAATTTTATAATGAAAACCCTTCAGTTTTCAATATAAAGCATTAAAATATTAGTACAGAATATAAAACCTATGAAAATGCACCAAAATCCAAAGGACGGAATTAATTTTTGCATATACTGTACCACGATCTAGATATACTAATAACATTAAATCACAACATTAGATAGCTATATCTTTTAAAAAAGTACCGCTTGCTATATCGAGCTTTTTATGTATTACTTCTATGCTTATTTTACATTGCGTACTAGATTTTCAGAACAATTTAAAAATTTTTACTTCAAAATAAATATCATTGAATTTTAAATATAAATTAGTTTTAAGTAAATATTAAAAAAAATTATATCATTGACAATTTACTAATTTACTAATTTACTACATTGCCCTTTATAATATGCACAGTTATATGAAAGTATGCAGCATAAACAAACAAATATTTTCAGTATAAATATTTTTTTCATTTGTCAAATGAAAGAAAAACTATTATAAAAGGTTTTATTGTAGTAATTTCATACATTAATATTCTCACAAAATAAAATTGTTTGGATAATAAAAAGTGTTCTTGTAAGAAAGTTGATTGCCAGAAATCTATTTGCGTTGAGTGAAAAAAAGCCTTTCTTGGAAGTCATTCGCAGCTGTCAAATTATAGAAAATAAAAGTCCGAGAGTGAAAGTAAAAATTTGAAGTCTCAGCGAACGTCAACGCGCAATTACTCGCGCGAAAATTGGGCCCATCTTCCGAATATTGCGCGTGGCGACTAAAAAAACTGTCTAACATTGTTAGTTCGAGAAAGACAGCCAGTGATTCTCGCCAGCTGCTTCTTCTTTCATATACATGTGTAATGCTCGTAGAATGTAAAAAATGCCTTCTACTACTACCCATTGCGATAAGTAAAAACGTAACAGCATAATTTGTTACAGAGCATCTTTGCAAATTAAGTAATTTAAATAACAAGCGTGCGAAACACAATTTGATTGATTCTAATTTGAAACAGTCAATAGTATTTACCGTTACTTTAAAATTGCGGACGCAATTAGGAATAACCAGTTTTTTCTACTATTGATTATTCATATCTATCTAAATATTGCTTAAATTTAGAATTATTTAGAAATACAGATTAAAGGTTGCAAATTACAAATTGAAAATTGCGACCCAATAACGTTTATATTAATGATATTTATGATCATTACTTATTACATTAAATGAAAGATTTGATTATACATAAAGCAAAGTGATGATAAAAATTATCATTTACTGCTTAGAAAATATGTAGAAAATATCCGCGAATATTCTTATTTATAAACAACCAATTTTCAAGGATACTAACCTTTGTTAAAGGAAGTAATATCATTAAATCTATTTTTTAAATATATACTTATAAAGCGTAGTAGAGATTTTTAAAATCTTCCGCAAGATATAATAAATTTAATGATCGAATTAAGTATTAAATGACATGTTTGAGTGACAAGGTCGCCGACAAGCTGACCCCCGACGTTGCGCTAACACTGTAGATAAATTTGCATGCCACACTGCTGGTTAACTTGATAGTTAATCGCAAGATGGATTGTTCGCGAAAAAATACATAGTATATATCGTATTTTGTCGCCAAACAAGAAACGATAAAAATTGACTTAGTTTGCTTATCGAGCATTTTTCTGCTCGCAAACAACTTTTTTGATGACACATGACTTTGCAACGACATAGATTAGGCCATTTTTATGTTGTAAGTGATACATTAGTAAGAACAATTTTAATTGGTGGTAATAAAATCTTTTATTTGCTTGTGAATGTTATCGGTCATGATTAAGGAATCATTGATCGTAGACAATAATATAAATACATTATTATATCACTCTAGACAATTTTATCCCTAAATCGTATCTGGTTTAAATCTGTAACCACTAAAAATAGTAACGCGTAATCGAGTAACTATAATTTCACGAACATATACAGCATTAAATACCTTTTATAAAACAAAAAAACAACCAATGCAATACATTTTGTCGATATCGACAGAAAAAATTATATTTACTACATCAATTAATCGAATGCCTTTAGATACATATAATAAGATACATTTTTTATTTAGATGCAATAGTAAAATTTAAAATAAACTTTATTCACCAAGTAATGCTCTCAACTTCCTCTAATTAATTCCATGCCCACCTTCTCGTTCCATCGATTGTAAAACTATTTTACAAATTAAAATCGAGAATCCCATTAAAAGCTAAAACTTAAAAGGCTAAGCAAAAACTTGAGCAAAGCTGAAGATAGAGAACGAATAACCCTATGATGCTCTAGCAGAAGAAACAACAAGATGCCCTAAGACAGAAAAAAGTGAAAAAGAAGAAATCGGCAGCTTAGAAATTCTGTAAAAGAATCTCTCCTCTTGATGACGTTCAACTGCACAGCAGCAGCAGCACAGCAGCCCGCACGGACTATCGAAGGCCTGCAAGTAAGCGAAAGAGAGAAGTAGAGAAAAAGCGGTCCTTGTCATCTCGAGTTTTTGCCGCCATAAACCGGAAGATGTGCGTGCATGTGGCGCAACACACAGGGCGGCCAGGCCCTGCAATCTCCCTCCCTCTCTCTCTCTCTCTCTTTCTCGCTTATACTCAGGTGCATGTGCGAGCGGAGGAAAAGCTGCCACGGCGAGGCTCGCCTCACGTTTTACGGCTTTTCCAGAATTTTAACGACACCACTAAATGTCCGGGCTTGAAGCCGATAATGGACTGTTTAGTAGCCGCCGCCGCCGCTGCTACGGAGCGAACAAGCGCTGCCGACACGAGTATTTTCAATCTCGTTCTCGAAAGGCTGCGGCGGAGCTTCATTTTCGCATTATAAGCCCGCGTGAGAGGGAGAGCCGAGCGACCTTTCGCGTGTATTATATATATCTGTGGCGAGCGGTGACGCGGCGATAGATGCAGCGATGAGGATGAGGATGACGATGACTGCGACGACGACGACGAAGACGATCTTCGCCTGGATTTTCATGAGCTGGGTGGATGATTTAGTGGGTTGTAACAAGTTTCGATTATAGATTTCCTTCTTTTTCTGCAGAGAGGAGATGAGCGGCTTGCCGGACTTTTAGTTTCTCGTGAATGAGGCCTCTTGAAGGTAATGCTCCGATGCGAATGCTTTTGCTTATGAAAATTGATGTACTTATACTGAAGCTATATCTACTTATGAGTATGATAATATAAGACAAGCTTTAATCCTGATGATTTTTTGTGATAAACTGAATGATGACAGGTAAGAATAGCTCAGGAATAAGTTTATTAATTATTATCTAATTAAATTGTAGTTTACTAAAAAATTACAGTTTTATACTTTTTTTGTTCAATAAATAAAGTTTTAAAAATATTAAATTTCAAAGAAATGATGAATTTGGAAGAGGTCAATTTTACAAAATATTTTTAATATAACATTAGTTCTGTAAAATATTATTTTAATATTGTTTTTTATCAAGCTAGTTTTATAGTGATTTTATGAATTTTTGAAAATGCTTATATTTTGTATTATTTTAATTGAAATCTTCAAATTTATATAGATCTTAATCGCTAATAATACAGACAGAAAGGTTCAGATTAGTATACATGCCTTATAGAAGATTGTATATTAGTACTCCTAGCAGAAGTTTTTCACCCAACACTCAATTATGGTTTGAATGTCATTTGTACATACAAAATACATCAATCCTGCTAAAACTTGTCTTAAATGTTTCAAGTTTAACCGTTTAGGATTGGGGTAACTATACTGTAGAATTTGTGGCTACACTTCCTTGTTGAAGAAATATCAAGTTGGGAGATGGAAGTTATCTGCGGAACAACTGATGCTGTTGTAAGCAGTTTTGGATTATGTGACGCTGGCTATAGATTCACGCTATATTTAATGAGAGTGCTGATTGGCTAATTAGAAGATCAGAAACAGTTACTGCGAACTTGATTAACAATAAATTTAGTTTAGAGTAACTTTTTCATTATTTTATTTTAAAAATGACTAAAAGTAATATACTTACAAAGTTTATTAAAACAGTGAAAATAATATTTTGAAATTTGAATGGTCTTAAAGTGAGCTCGCAGTTAAATTTCAAATATTAAAATAAGTCAGTTGAGGATGAGTTGAGTCAGGATGAGTTTGAAAAAAATTGGTAAATTCGAAATATTAGCATTTTTAAATATTCAGAAAAATCACATAGAAATACCTTAAGGTGACTTTCTGGTAATTTTCCAAAGTTTTTGTTTAGTCCACGACAAAAATCTGAAAAAATGACCTAATAATATTCGTAATATAAAAAGTATGTTTTCTAGAATTTTTCAGATTTTTTACCCTCCTAGATTTCAAAATATGCACGCATTAGTTATTTTTAGACCAGAATAAGGTAGATTTTGTAAAGTTGGTTTGCGTCAAGATATTCATCGAACAGATTTAGGAGAATTTATCATCATTCTAGACACCATAAAGAAGAAAAGTTAGTATTTATTATACTTTTAAGTCTATTAATTTACTTTTAGTATAGATGTCATATTTTCATGATTTCTTAAAGGTTAATATCATTATATGTCATTAGTAATTCAATAAAAATACATTAAAAATACATCAAACAATATTTGAAAAAAAGATTCAAAATGATTCACTGAATTTGTTGACGCAAATTAACTTTAGCATACTGGAAAACTTAAAACTGAAAAAATCCAGCTATTGTAAAAACAAGACTAAAATTCTGGTATATTACATATTGCATCCTTGCATCACATTTATTAAAATTCTATAAATCTTTCATACCTCAAATACATTTGGTACTATATCAGGTAACTATATCAGGTACTATATTAGGTAAACAATAATTAATTATAAATATACTAAACTTTCAAGTCTTCATTCTAATTGGTAAGAAAGCGTAAAAACGATAAAAATTTATTTTGAATTTATTACTTCCACTATAAAAAGATGTTTTCTTGGGCTGGAACTACTTGTATGTTTTCCATTTACGAGTAAAGAGCACTTTCATGCAATAAAATTTTTTTCAATTTTTCGATCAAAAATTACCAGAAAGCTACCTTAAGGAGAAACACCCGTAAAGTTAATATTTAGACACGCAGAAGTTTCTTAAATAATTTAAAAAAGTGTACAAAAATTTTCAACAAGAAATATTAAAAATCTTAGGAGAATGTACACAACGGATGATTTACTATTGAAAGCATTCTAAAAAATCCATCTTCTCCTGAAATTTGACGTATTAATATTGAAACTTTTTTTATACTATAGCTCTTCCAATAAAATAAATTCGTGAACAAATTGCTAATTTACCCATTTATTTATTCCGGTACCACCCCTTAAAATCAAAGAAGCTACACTAAGCATAAAAATGTTAATATTTACAAAAGAGAATTACCACGTCACATTTCAACGCACTCATCATTCCAACGCAGTAGCGCGCGCAGTTCATCAAAACTGCGGCATTTAAATTCGCGTGAAAGGAGAGTGGCGTGACAACGCCACCCTCTTCTCGTTACGCGTTAACATGCAAAGACTGGCGCTCCGTTACACTCGGTTGTGCGCGGTGCAGTCGGCTTTGCAGCGAGACGCGCGACGTCACGCCTCACTTTGAGGCCCTTTGCGGTCTGGCGCCTCGCCGTGTGCCTTATATACTCGCGCTCTCGCAAACGTCCGGTTGACAGTTGACACACCGCTTTGACAACGCGCGCGCCGCGCACCCGCATTGTGCCATTGTGCGGAGCCGCGTGAGCGTGGCGGCGCTCGGCATTGTTGAAGCCCCGGCGCTATGTTATATAAAGCGTTCCTGGCGCTTGCTCGCTTTTGCTCTCTCTCTCTCTCTCTCTCTCTCTCTCTCTCTCGCTCTTTTTCCTGGCTGGCAGTGTATTCGTTCTCTCGCTCTCGCGCTCCCTTAACGTCTTCCTTCCGCGTGTAATGTGAATGCTCTGCAGGCACCACGGCTCTCCGCGCGCTCTCTCCTTTTATTTGCCGTTTTGCGTTTACGCGTACGTGCACCTTTCAATTACCCCCATTGGCTATGCTCTTTCTCTGTCGAGAAATGTGCGAGACACTTTGTAGCTTGGATGTTTGTGTGGAGAATTGGATTAATAATTCAGTGATCTGTTTATTTGATTGAATAATGTGAACTTTTGTATACCTATATATAATATAATAATGGATTTTTATACTACAAATATTTATGTTAAAATGATTATTTAATTTATACTAATAGTAAAAATGAAATTTTTAAAAAATTACAAATTAAAAAAATGTATGTGCCTGCCCATAATTATATTATTATATGTCATATGTATTATTATATTGAAAAAAGATTTTTTCTAAAATTTCAATCAAATTAAGTCTCTATTCATAAATTTGAGGCATAACCACTTAAAACCATTTTTTGATATGTGAGATATTGAGGTTTGGGTCATTCAATTACTAACCGATGCAACAGAGAATCATTGATTACGAAGAAAAGAAAATAATGGATGAAATTATTCAACTGTTGAGTTATTATATGCAATCATGACATGCATATCAATACCAAAAATCTTGGAAATTACTACAAATTCAATTTTCGAAAAAAATAGACTTAAGGTGCATTTTCATAGTGCATCAACTTGACCACGAGACATAATATTTACGAGATATAATATTTATTGTATTTATTTCGCACTTTTCATGTTAAAATTGTTTATCTTCGATAAACAATTGAACTGTCATGCATATCATTCAAAAGGTTATCTAAATAAAAAAGTTTTAATAACTGTATATATTGTTGAGAATGTATTTATATTTGAAAGAACATACATGAACGTTTACAAACCATGATTAAAGTGAAATATTAATTTTTAGGAAGATCATATGCGTATGATAGTGAAATAATATATTACAAAAATAATAAAATTAATGTAAATACTGGGATTTCTCCTTAAAATTTTATGTAGTAGAGTTGACGCAATAAAAATTTAACACACCATATGAAATGTACCTTTATGTGGTTATTTCTAAAAGTTACATAATTTATTATAGCTTATAACTAAAAAGTAAACAATAAAACAAAGTGTGGATTAATTTGAAGATATTCCTGTCCACGAGAAATTAAAAATGTTATCTGGAATTATTAAAAATCAATTATTTTTAAACATTATCTTGAATACACAGACCTAGCGGTAAGACAACATTCGTTAAGACTACTGACGTTACATATGATATATATAACAATATTTATGCTCGCGAATTCGAAGGATCAGGTTTATATTGCACTCCGAAGCCTCTAAATTTTCGATGTCCATACAAGGGCACTAGTTCAAAATTCACCGCGAGAGCAGTGGTGGGGCATCTTTTTGCTCGTCGTCCTAGCAATATTCTTAGGTCTCGTGATCGTCATCTTAGCGCGGATCCAGGGTATTGTTTAAATAACTATACATTTGTATCAATAAAAAATAATAAAATATATCATATAACAGTTCTCATTGATTTATTATACAATCAGACTTTAAATCAAATCTTTAGAAGATTGATTGATTTATCACGCACGAGTTCGAGGGTTAACCTCAAGTGATAAACCGTATATGGGTGATTGTCAAAAGGCGGTATTTTTAGTGTCACCAATACAGTGAGTAGAAAGGAAATATTATTATGGTCTGGTAAACATTTGAAGTACTTAAAATCGATACATGTTAACATCTTAAACACAAAACTAATACAACTATGCTATATTTTTAACACACAAGTGATATATACAGCCTAAAAGTAATTACCGTGGTCTGTCGCCATCGAACAATTCGCGTAATTCTGAATTTATTACATAATAAATTAAGAATTTAATTATATCTAACCTATGAGGCTTTAAAGTACATCATACGTACAATATAATCTAATTTTTTCAGAATGTTTTTTTTAATTTATCTGTCTACAGCAGTGTTACAAATGTTGTCGCCAACTTTTTGAGTTTTAAACTTCTAACTCAATTAATCGTATTTTAATGAGTACATCAGCTTGTAGCGTCATATAATCTATGAGATTATTTAGTTCGAAATTCAAACAACTACGCAAGCGAGCGACCCGATCTTTATTTTCAATTTTTATAGTTAGTTTTAACGGTTTTCGTTTTCAAATTCCGTAAGTCAAAATATACGTAATTACCGTGGTCATCAAAATTATTGGTAAGTTACATATAAAAAAAATATTTATGCGATATTCTGGTGCAATAACGTGTGTATATATACATTCTATGCGGAAAAATATTTTTGTTATACTAAAATAAAACTACATGCATTTATCTAGCAAAAAGTAATTACCGTGGCCAATCTAGTAAAACCCCCCATAAGATATACATGTAAAAACTCTTTTGTCATCTGTAGCTGTTTCCAAGAAAAATTTGTCTCCTTTTACCATAAATAACAACTTAAAACCCCAAATTAACATTAAAAAAGAGATTTTTAGTTTGGTCCAAAAATTAGGTTAAAAACTTTTTAAAAACGTTTTCTTAGCATGGATTCAATGATATGATAATTTCAGCAGTGATATATATTTTGCGAATATGCTAAAACATCTAATTTGATGTTCTTATCATTGAAACTATGCTAATAATATCACATTTGATATCTTGTGATGTACGGTTTATCACTTGAGGATAAACCCCTACAAACTCAGGGCTTTGATAAAATCATTGATCAGAGAGCATCAATAATCTTCAAAATTGACAAAATTATGTTACTGATAATTCATAAAAATTATGAAAATAACCAAAAATCTTATTTTTTGAGTTTATCAATATTCCCTCTACATAATCAGGGTTCCTACAGCTTAATAAGCTGGGGAGCTAGAATTTAATACTCAATAATATTATATCAGGATTAAGATTTTAAGCCAAGACAGTTTAGAGTAAGAAATTACAGAAACACATATATAAAACACAAAAATACCTATTACATGCTGCATTACACGCGTGCTTTTAGTACAAACAAAGCTGTAAATAATGAAAGAAAATTCAATGCACGCCAAAGCCCCGTGTAACCCCGTCACTTCCCAGCGCGCACGTACACCTCTCCAGTCAACTTACAAAAAAGCTCCGCTCGAAATTTTGACATTTTTGGACATGCGCGCACCAGCGAACCTTTTTACATTTTTGCGAATTTCCCACCATCGCGCACGAGGCACCTCACCCCAGGATTGAATAATTTAGTGACAAGCCGACAGTGCCGCGCGCGCGCGCATGCTGCCTCGCGTGTCTCCTGCATGCGTGCGGCGCATACGTCACTGAGTCAGCGCAGCCAGCAAGAGCTAGACAGAGAAAGAAGGCCAAAAGAGAGGAGAAAACGCACGTGACACCTCGTATTCAGGCTATACAGCGTGTGTGTTTACGTCGCTGTGACGGACGGCGAGGCGAAGCTTCCGCGAGCGATACGGGCGAGCTTGCGCGCGCGCTCCCGTCGTGCTTTTATTCGCGACTGTGAATGCGGCAGGCCACGAGGGATTGCGATCGTGATACGTGTGCGCGACTGCTAAAATCGCGGGACGTGTGTTCTGTTGAATTGCTGAACAAGGAGTCCATGTAATAGGGGTTGTAACAGACGTTAGATAACAAACGAAGCGGTTGCAGACTGATCAACTTAAATTACTAAATCTTTTGTTGTATTGAATGTTAGCATCCCTTGTAGAAAGTTAGCTACAATGGCTGGTTAGCTTATTAATTATTAGCCAGATTAATAAGCTATTAATAAGTCAAATTATAGCTAATATCTGGCTAGAATCTGCTTAAGACTACGCTTTAAGCAAGTACGTATTTTGTTTGAAAATCTAACCTATTTATATTTTGTTTTGAAAAATTATTACCTTTTAAAAATATATATCATAACTAATAATTTCCTTTCAGAAAATTAGTCAAGCATAATTTAGTCAACAACTATTTTGTGATTGATGTCGAAAATAAAATTTTGTAATAAAACTTCATTGTAAAACTACAAATATTTGTTTACCAATTCTCCAAATTTCGTCATAACTTGCATTATTCTGTTTTTATTGTTATTTTTAAAATAACAATAATTATATGACTACATGCATTCTATTATTTATAACATAAATTTCTTTAGTAAAGATACTTAAATTTTTCTCGGGGCTTTGGTACTTTTTGTGTAAATAATACTTTTTAAATGCACGCGTCGTTATGTAAACAAATAACCTAACCTCCATTACTACTAGACATTTAAGGTACATTTTTAACTTTAATTTAGTAAAATATTTAATGTAGTATGATTAGAATTGCGTATTACTTTGATTATTATAAAACTGTTATTATTTCCATTACTAATTAATACATAAATTACTTAGTTTATCAATTTTATATTAACTAGAATATTAAGCAGAATCTAGCTAGAAATTAGCTAAACAGCATGTCGTTTTTAACTGATTTCTAGCTAATTTCTTAACCAGAATTAAAGCAGATTTAGAAAATCTAGCTAATTTCTGGCTAGAAACCAGCTTAGATTTCTACTAGGGATTGCTTGTCCTAAATTGATGAATAAGCTATGAATTATTGATTATAGTCTCTGATTATTATATCATTAGACGCTGTAGAAACATTGCTACAATATTGCTCTGGTAATCAAGCAGCATCACTTTTAAAGTTATTATACAATTTAGCTAGCAACGTTGCAGAAGTATTGAATTATTTACTTTCTTGGTAAAATGTATATTGTGGATAGATCACAGCTACGTATCTATGAGGTTTTGTCACTTTCTTTAAACGCTGTCGTAGAGAAATATCGAAGATACACATATGTCAAATATTAAAAACTAAGAACATTTTTGGAACATCTCTGAACTTGTAAAAGTATCATTACTATACGTTGTTACAACGCGGTTAAAAACAAATAATTAAAAACCGGAAAATAGTTAGTTCGATACAATTGTAATTTTACGTTAGCAACGTACTAGCATCGTACTTACAACGTGAATCACCGTACTTTTATCAAAGACGCCAATCTACTACATAAACAGATATTTAAAAGTCTCTGCAATATTGTGCTAGCTCATTTTCACATCTTTGAAAACGACACAGCTTAGTTGTCAGATCAGCGTTGTAGCAACGTTACCAATACAATGTTTAATGCTGTAATAACCAGAGGCTATAATCATAGAATTCATCGCTCATCCATCCATTCATGATAAAAAATGCTAATATTCATAGTAAGACCTATAATCACTGTCAATCATAAACGCATAATAGGTCCACTACACATTCCAACAAAGGACTCAATCCCTGCATTCCTGATCGTCCAAAGAAGCCATCCTCCCCATTATCACCCGCAGCACCAGAAGCACCAACTAGTACAAGTCCCTTCTCAAAGATTCCTCAGATAACCGATCGCGTCGACTACCGGACAGTAGCATCTACAAGTCTACCCACATTACAGCAGCATCCAGCGCTGCACACTGAACCCGCGGTAGCGTCGACTCTCACACTCCGCGCGGCTCGCGTTCGAAAACGCATTAACGCCTGCACTATACGGCATTATATCAACGCTGAGCCACTGCGCATTAGCATAGCGTACGCCCATCGCATTTGAATCGAAAGAGCGCGCGAGAGAGAGAAAGAGAGAGAGAGAGATAGATAGGCGGCAAAATAGCGTCGGCGGCAGCGGCCCTTCGTATATTACATAAGCAGCGCGGAGAAGGTTGCCCGATGCGGCCGGCGCGGTGGCAGCGTCGTCCCTTTGTCATGGTAATATCGAGGACGCCGCGGCACATCATCCATCCCACGACGGAGCTGCCGCTGCCGTTGCTGTCGACGTCGACGTCGACGTCTCTCGCGCTACGTCGTGTATATACATTTCCGAGGCATGAATAACATGACGCTGCACAGCTCGCGTGCCAGGACATCGCCGTGGCCACGACGAGCTTCGATGTGCGCTTGGTGTATCCAGGGTTAGGGTCCATTCATAGTGAGGTGTCAGGGATGGGACTGGTTGGGTCTACGTCTCATCTGACCTAATTAGATTCAACTAGATCTCAATAGATCCTACCAGATTTAACCATACCTGACTCCACAAGACATGATTTGTTGTCGTTATAAGCTTTTATAAATATTCTTATGTAGTTGATTATAATGTATGCTTTTTTAATGTAGTTATCCTTATAGTAACAACAACTCTATTTCTTCTACTATATATTATATTGGCTATGTTTGAAAATTGCATCATGTACGAATGCACAGAGTTGTCCATGTTTTTCTTGTATAACACGGGATACTATAACTATGAATATGAAAAATGGCCGGCGAAGGGGCAGGCCGCCAGAGGGCGCATCGTACATTTAAACTTCCAGTACCTAAAAATTCTCTATTTACTACATCGTGAACCTAAAGTTTTTGTATAATGTCTGCTATGAAATCAAAATTTATTGATGATATTTTTAGAATAAATAAATAGTCAATTTTTTAAATTCATTTCTCAATCAAATATAATATCTAAGTATAAGTACTTAAGTATTGGAACAATGTACACATTAAAGTTTACGGTGCCAACAAAACATTCAGTCTACTTGGTTAGGTCTACTTAAGTCTGGTCAGATCATAGTTTAGTATGAATGGACCCTTACGTAGAGATGAGAGAGAAAATCGAGAGATGAAATAGTGGTGCAAGCTACCGTTACGGTAGTGTGCTGAGAGTATAACTTGTGTCCCCTTTTGGAGGAGCGCAAGGAGGAGCCGAGTCAGAGCTGTATGAATATTCTGTTTGCTTTTCGTTGGTGTATATATATAGGAAGTCTGCGCCTTCCTGTGTCTGCTGTTATGCTGACCTCAGCCTCTCTCCCTCTCTCTCTTACTCTCTCTCTTGTCTATTTGATCGGAGATACATTGTTATGAATATAACCAGAGAGCTGGCAGAGGGCAAGTGTACATGAATGTGAATGTGGATGTGGATGTTTGAACGGTTTTTACCGAGACTTGCGACAACGTAAGAGTGTGTGTACTATATGTGTGTGTATAAGTGTGGAAGGCGGTGGATTGATGAAGAATATATATATATATATATATATATATATATATATATATATATATATATATATATAGATTCTCAAAGGCTTGATGAGCATGTCTTCGTGGTGACTGGATTGATATGGAGATTTTTCGGATGTTATGCTTCACGCGCTTTTGTGCTGCGTGCCAGCTTGTGCAGTGTTTAATTTTAAATAAAAGATTGATGGGGCTTTCGAGTTGCTAATGACCTTCTAAATAAAATAATGCTTTATTTGACCGGACTTGAATTTTGAGTAAGCGTTAGGAATGTGGTGTTCGGACTTCAGTTTTGTAATTGCAAGTTGAAGATATTTAGATAAAAAAGAAATTCATAAATATATATAATATATATATATATCCGGTTGACGTGGAACGTCACACACACACACACACATATATATATATATATATATATATATATATATATATATATATATTCATCAAGAAATTTCGAAAATATTTTTCAATATGTCAATTATTATTTAGATAATTGATTAAAGCTATTATGTAAATTTATAAATGTATTACTTCTTTCTATTTTCGTCAAAGCAATAATAAAATCTCTTCAGCAAGTAAAATATGAATCGAAGTAAATTGGTACGATATGTATGACTTTTAAATTTATTTCTCTCAAAGAATGTTTTCCAATTTGCATTTAAAATATAAATACATCGTATCTCATCTGAATCTAAGGTAATACCGAGATTCACGTGTGGTCAGTATAAATTCTTGTAATCATCATAGTGAACTTTCACCTTAAAATGAGTTATCAGATACACGCTACTAGAGATATCATACTTTTATGAAGATGGAAATTATCATGGACTTATTTCTCATGGATTTTATCTCTATGATAAAATTGCTATTTGTCCCCCTTCGGCGTAGATTGTCCTTGAAAGAAAATGAAGCGATTATAAGTGAGCATTTGACATACGGTCTTAGATTATAATATATGAGATAAAGGCTCAATCGGATTTCTTATTTAAAAAGGGAATACTTTTACATAATAAAATTTTAGAAGATTAACGAAAAATAGATTAATATGAATAGCAATTTTCACTTTGAATTTTCGTCAACTTCACAAAAATGGTGTTGTAAATTATAAGAACATAAAGTAAAAATGCAAAAGGCTGATATTACTTACTAGAGGTTATATGCGATATTGCGATATAAGCGCTAGAAATTTTGGCTTTTGTACTTTTGTAAACGTTTTACAAGAAAATAAGTGCATGTAAAACTTAACATTTTTACGAAGGATGTTCTTTTAGACTTCTAAAACTGATCGTATCCTTTTATAAAATTTAGAGATATCAATGTTTTACTTGCCTCCACAGAAATAATGAGCTGAGTACTTTTCATCTTTACTCTAATAAAAACAATAGCTACATTACACTACATTAACTACATTAAATTACTATCATAAGATTAAAATATGAAAGATAATTTAAATTAAAAAGAATAAAAATAAAAAAAACATCTAGAAAATGAAAGCCTGCTCAGCTCTATAACAACAAGAGCAAAATATAAGAAAAAAACTTGCATCTCGCTTTCATCGACAATGCAATAATGACGCTGCGCCGCGCAAGACAAAATCGTGACCGCTCTCGTATAGCGTACCGGTGCATATAAACTGCACACACAGCCAGGCCGGCGCACATATGATCTCGGCGATCGCAATTAATGGCGGCCCCGATTTATCGTGGGATAAATGTCTCCAGCGCGATATGTCTCATTAGCATAAAACAGGACGCGTGCGCCACGGGTGAGAGAGCGCTCCAGCCGCTCTCTCTCTCTTTCTCGAATGCACATATATACACCTCTACACATATATACAGGACCGCGTACACGTATATACGTGGGTGCTGCACATTCGCGACGATCGTCGAGCGCGTCCCCCGGCTCCTCCGATATTAAACGGCGATTATTCCGAAACGCGCGGGCTATATGGCATAAAGAGCGACTGCGGCAGGATGCGACGCAGTGTGTGTATACGAGGATGTGCACGACGAAGCGGCGGAGAAAGAGGGCTTTGATTATGTTTCGCCGTTCGTTCGATGCAAAGTTGTTCCGAGGCTGCGCGCAAGTCTCGTGCGAATTTATAAGAGGGGGTCCTTTTATATGAAGAGGCTTGATATACGAAATTAATAATGCTTCTTTTAAGCGTTCTTTTGTAATATGCATTATGTAAAAGCTTGGATTTTTAGATTTTGTATCGAGGCTTGAAATAAGTTGAGTATTGTTCGGGTAATCTATTTAGCTGTCTTTTGCACGGTTCATAATTATATTTTTTTCAGTGGATGTAAGTAATATTTATGACAATGAAGAAAAAGGAAAAAACGCTATTTTAAAATGTAAGTCCACTTCAAGATCGTCAAAATAAAAATTGTAATTGCTAACGTAGAAATGTTTTTTTATAGATAACCAAACAATTAAAAAAAATAATTCAGAAGGATTTGTTCCAAATTGGTGTCCGGACGTATTATGAGACCAAATAAAAGTAGAGGTTGAAGAAAACATTGTTTTGATGCTAGGAATATGAATGCTCTCATAAATATAAAGCTTCTTATTTCTCACATAGATAAAGACAAAAATTGTCTTCGTAAAAGTTACACGCTATGTTATTATGGTTATACTGATCACTCTCAGCGACACATAAATACATCACAAGTAGTGCTCTAACTACGCTCACCCAACATGCAAGAAAAATCTACCTATTGAGATACACATTTTAAGACGGAATAATTTTAATATTAATTACCGAATCAAACCGCGCAACCATCATGTTCCATGACATATCAATTACGAACTTACCAGTAATCGTTGAAACCGCAGTAACTCCTCATACACAGTTTCATGCAGCAACAACCGAGCTCAGCTTTCGCACGCAGTGCCATAAAGAAAGTCAACCCGCGGCCGCACTCGGATTTTCAACAGCCGCGCGCGGCAGCAAGTGCATCCGCGATCGCCACCTAGACGCCCGCACAAATCCACTCCTATGGAAATCAGATAGCCGTGAGAAACTTCCGCGGTCGCGCAGAATTACGCGCTGCCACGACGACGGCGGCACTTTGCATGGCCGGGCTAACGCACATAAGCGCATTTCCCATCGCGCATAAAGTGCGCTCTGCTACTCCTCGCGGCGATTTCTGTAGTAATGCCTCCATGCGACTTACGAGTGCACACACGGAGTCACGCGCGCACGTGGATGTGTATATGTAATACGAATTCTTCCAGAAAAGTGTACGAGCGCGAGGTGGATATTAATAGCTCTCGGGCGCGATGCGATGCTGCGCCGATAAATCCTTTGATATATCTATCTCATTATCATAAGCGCGAGAGATCTCGCGGTACGCGCGATGCGCTATGTGGAATAATGTATACGGGTGATTCTTTACAAAAATGCAAATTCGTGTCTCTGCTCAATAACTTTTCCATAGTCTGGAACTAAGTAGACTTCAATGGTAAGACTAGATTTATTCGTTGAAAGTTATTGGTATTTTTTTACACAACTGTAAGAGCATAAAAAAAACTCATACAGCGCGTCAAAGGTGATGCTAAAGCCACCTGTCACCGACAAATAAGAGGATCCACTTTTCTCAATTAATTTTCAATTTTTAGTAAATATCTCTATGGAAAGTTGTTGTTCCAACCAAAAATAACAACTTATCACCTTAATCCTAATAACATCACCTTAATCCTAATTTTGTAGATGCCTTCAAGTGATTTTCACCTCATAAAAAGTTTTCAAACATTGTATCCACTTTTTATCTTTTTAAGACACACATCACCGAGTAAATAACTGAATATTTCTTGTATTAAATAATTTCAGACATCACATTGTCAAAAAAAGACATTTGAAAAGATAATTTTAAAGCCCTAGTCTAATACTAATTTGTCAAGCAAATTTAAAAGTTATAGGAATTGCGTCGTTCTTTTGAAACTTCGAAAGCAACTAGATTACAAGATTTTATCAGTGGCTGATATGAATTATCGTTTTCTAAGTACAAAAAAGATGCCGTACTTTTTATGTAATGATATAAAATATGCTATATTTGTCACACTGATCAGAGTACGTCACTAAAATAAAGAAAATGCCCCGAATTTCGGTATTGTTTTTAAAGCATTCCATTGAACGCTGATTATAATTATACGACAAATAAATTTTAAGAATATGAGTGGTATAAGCGTGCGCTTCGTCTAGAAGCTAAATTACAGCATATTTAGAAACCAAAAGATTTAGAATAACCCTAATTATATAGGTGCCTGAGATTAGCTGATAAAAAATTTAAATTCGATGATTTAAACATCTACTGCATCCCAAAATAATGAAAGGATTTCAACATTTTCCACGGAGTTTACAGAAAATTTACGCTCTTTCAAAGAATCATCCATATACACACCTCAGATACATGTGAGAATCAACGACGACGGAGACGACGACGGCGTTTCGACGTCGACCCCCAGGCTCGCGCATAGCCAAGAAAATACGAAGTGGCCCGTGTCTGTGTGTGTAATTGCGCTCGCGGCACTTTAATGACAGCTTTCGACCTCGCGCAGCAGCAGCAACGGCAGCCTTCGTTCGATCGACTCGGGGAGATCGTCGATCCTCTCTGTGCTCTCTCTATCTCTCTCTCTGTGACTGTGTGTACAGTATATACGTGTACACTCGATCGTCTGGAGATTAGAGAGAGATTAGCAGCGGGGATAGAGAATCGAAACGTCGGCGGTTGACGTCTCGGCGGCGGCGCGGGAGCTGCGCCGATCGTAACTCTTACTCGCGATGGCAAATTGATTGTCTGAGAGAAGAGAAGAGAAGAGAAGAGAAGAGATATATAGAGATGATTGGGTTATCCCTGTGTATGTATGTATGTGTGTGTGCGAGAGGAATATCGGTGAATTATTCCTTATCATTTTTATGGTCATTGCTTAGTGCTGCGATCTGCAAGCTGTGTTTTTCTCCAGTTCGAGTCCTTAGGCCTTTATGATTTTCCGAGAAGGAGTAATTGATTTTCCGCGCAGACAGGGTTTTAACATTGTTTTACAGCCGTTAATTTGAGATGTAATATATGTCGCAAAAAAGCATTTAAATGTCAGCGAGTTATTATTGTGTACGGTATGGGAATGCGTGTGAAAAAGAGTTCTGCTAAAACATGAGCATTGTGATAATATAGAGATTTTTCTCTGTACGTATGTCTTTGCTTTGACGCAATGCGAAAAGATCATTTAATGCTAAATAGAACATAAGCATACATTTTATAACCATCAAGGGATCGTTCAAACTCATCAAGGGATTGTTAGTTGGTAATGGAACGGAACTTGTAAAATAGAATAAGAGAAAGTTAGTAAATTGACATTTTTTCTTTAAAGCAATATAGCATTCTCATTTGACCCAATCGAAGGAAATTTTTCCAATACTAAAATAAAAGAATAGTAGACGAATGAACCATTCACAAATAAACTACCAATTGCCACTCCGAAACTCTTCAAAAAACGTCGTTCAATGCATCGCGCTCCAGTAGTGCACGGGCGGACAATGCGCAAAGAGCCTTATTAAATTTTTACCCGGCGAGCTGTGCAAACAACCTCCGCCGCTCAATACCACGCGAAAATGTAACTCGCTCTCGCGTCGCTACCTACCAGCACGCTCCTTCGCACACAAAGCGGCCGGCCACCGCCGCCTCTGGAAAATGACGAAACTGCAGAAACAATAAACGTTGCGCGCTCTCCTACATACATAACATACGTACGTACTTACGCGAATATGTACACTGGCCGACGTCTCTCCGCGAAAACTACCTGCAGCACTCTCATGGCCTGGCGCAGCGACAGAGAGAAATAACGCGCGCGGGGGCAATTTGTGCCCCATAGGCGGTGTCATTACACGCGTCCATATGCACCGGGAGCGTTGGAGTTGTAATAGCCGCCGCATATGTGTGTGTGCGTGAGAGTGTATGCATTCGAAGTCGCAGAGACACGAGGGAGGCTGTACTCGTATTATAGTAGCAGCGCCGGCACTACTGCCACTGCGAATTAGAAATGCAAAACCTCGCGGCGCGGCAATTTTCCGCGAGCGCGCGTATATATGTATATAATAGGAAAGGAGAGACACGCGGTTCTCTTTTTCTCCGTCTTTGTCTCTTCTTTTGCCTGCGTTCTTGGCGCTTGTCTGTGTGTACCCGTACACCTGCAGTCTTCTCGTATACTACGCGCGTTTAGAGCCCGAGGCGGGAGAATTGCAGCGGCGGCGGCTGGCTTCGGAATTATCGCCGCGCGATCGATTTAATTTACATAAAGGACGATTTGGATGGGAATAATGCCTCGTTCGAGGAAGTGATTTTCTATTTGCCTGTGTGTGTGCGCGGCGCGAGCGCGAGTCACCGCCGTGCGCTATAAACTTCCTATGCGCGCCTGCTGGCTTCTATCCGTGTGTGCCGCTACTGAAATTGCTCAAAATAATGTCTACGACGATTTCTTGGAATATACGTAGCTGCTGGAGGAGTGAGAGGGAGAATACTTTTTTTGCCGGTTGCTTCGGTGAGTTTCTCAAAGGTAACTATGTAATGCGTAGGTATGGCATTGCATTGACAGGATAATATTTTGAATAATGTGGATTTTGTTGCGCTGTTATTTGCATTGACTGGAAAATAAGCAGCTATAAGAATACAAGCAAATGTATAATACATGCAATTGAATAATAAGCCTGGAAGTGAATACTCAATGAATTTAAAAAAATAAAAAAATAGTTTAAATGTAGAAGAAAAATTGTCGTCTTAATTCATGTATGCATATGTGTACTACAATTTTGAAAATAAGTAGATTATACTTTGATTTCTGTTCGATACCTGAGGAGTGTCCGAACAAAACCGCATAATTTTCTTTTTTACCCTTCACACGATGTTGAACGAATAATTTTATTTTGAGAAATCATTTCAATTGAATTGCAATATAAAAGTTTTTATATAAGGCGGGTGCATGTAATGTAGTCATGTAGATAATGTGTCCATGTAGGTAATTTGGCCACCTGCACGAGATCTCGCTGTATGCGATAGTCTTGGGCACTGTAACTTCTACAGTATATGTATTGTGACAATAGATGTTGAGAAGCGTGGTGACCCCGCTGCTAATGCCCTGTAATTATAAGATAGTATCATGTTTACGCGCGAAAATATCAAAACTCTTATTTCTTAGCAGTCCACGCATGTAAGAAAACTACTTTTGTCAGCGTGATATGAACGAAAGAAAATCATACGATACATAAAATTCTAGCTTTTTTATGTACTTCAAGATGTATGTGTCACTTTTTGCCGAAGAGTTTATTTTTGATGTGAAAATTGCAACTTTCGTTGATGTTTATCGGGTGGTAATGCGACGATACGAACGTATTGCAAGGCAAAAAGCAAACGATACCGATAGAAACGAAGGTTGCTTCTTCAAAATCTCTAGGCATACTAATCCCAAAATATCGACACCAAGGTGTACGCTAAAGGAAGTCTCTGCTAGGCTAGTCTTGACTTTTTGAAGCACTTACTATTATGCGACTTTGTCATAAGAACTGACAGATCGCCACTTTATTGACACTGTTGGTAAATTGGTCAATTTTTAACTACTTAGAACTTCTTTAATTAAAATTCAGAGAGTAAATTTTCATGCCACATTAAAGATATTAATTAGAGTTAAAGGTTCAAATAACATGCCTCAATAGTTTCCGAAACCCCAAAACCCGATATATATCTACTGGGAATCGAAAGTTCCTTAAGGTGGCCATATTACCTGAACCCCCCCCCCCCCCCTTACTTTTAATACAGTCAATTATTATATAAGTTTTTAGATAAAACATGTTTTATTATAAAATAAATAAGTAAGTAATTACGGTGCACAACAAACATGAACAGTCATCATTTTATCCGTTTTATTTTCGGAAACTCCTCCGCATACACATGTTTGTATGAGTCAACTTAAATAGCAATACATTTAAAAAAGAGAACAAATTAAATATCTCGATCAAACGCCATTACAATTTACTCGACAGCGAGAGAGCGCGGGAAGGTACAAAGGAGAGGCCGAAAGGCTGCGCAGCTCGAGGCGGCAACTCGCGTATATTGATCGGTCGAATACCGAACGCTCTTGAGAAAGTGTCCGCGACGGAACTAAACGGAGAATCGCGCGCGAGAAGGTCGGTCGTTCCTCGAGGTCTGGCGCTTGCTCGCATGCATGCACCGCACTTGTAGGTATGTATACCTATAGGAATACAGTGTGTAGTTACACGAGTGAGGTATTCGTGTGATCGTCAGCGTACAATATACAGAAAGTAAACATCGCTGGAAAATTCAGATTTAAAAAAAGCTTAATTATTAAAAGTTTTAATTATTATTATTATATAGGTCTTTTTTAATTAGAACTTTGGTGGATTTATCTTTTATTTTTGTTTTCAGATTAGTAAATCGCTAGTCCAAAACCAAAATGCTCGAAAATGAAAATCTGTTCTTCACATTATTTGAGTATTGGACTTCTCGATCTCAACCGATTTATTATGCATTTTCGAGCTTATAAAAATAGGTTAATTTTAAACAAAAGTTAAATGCTAAGAAAATAATTAAAAAACTCTTTTGTCGCAACATAGAAAACAAGCCAATTTGTTACCGCCGTTTTCACTTTCGATAAATAAATTTCTATAAGGGCAATGGTAACACGAATAGGACTTTGCTTGATAATACTAACGTAGCCAATAACAGACAATGTAAAATTTTAATAAATGAATATTGTATATTAAATTTTCAGAACAAGGCTATGTATAACAAATTAAAATTCTGTAATTTTGAAAAACTTATTAAAAATAAAACGTTTTTCATCAGCTGAAATGTTATCGTTTTAATTTTATTTTCTAGTGAATTTCGTATGCATTAGAATTAGGATAAACAATTAGAATTGACATAGTCTTTGCTCTATGATTGCGATAAGTTTTTCGAGTTTTAAATTAATACTGTTAACTTTACTGAAATAAAAATAAAATCAAGCAATTCATTCCATTCTAGTGCAGTTTTACATGATTGATACTGACATCTTTGAAGAACGTTCATTGTAAAAACTATAAATGCAATACCCAATTATGAACAAAAGTACCATCCCGCTGGCACAAACAATCTTAACAATGCAAAATTATCAGCTTCACGCGCGTTGCAAAAAGAAGCGAATTATGCAAAAATCGTCGTGCTGTCGTAATAGCGTATGAGCAGAAATCTCTTATATCTCGGTAACTCACACACGCGGCTAATGCCTATACATCGCGGTGCAAGTGAGGCTTGAGCGCGTATATATACGTAGATAAATAAGGTGCAGTATGAGGTGCACCAACGGCATTGTCGTGGGTGTGTTCATGCCGCTGCACGTGGAATTGACCTTTGGGAACACCACGAATATATCTCTGATAGAATCGAACCGCGGCGTATCGTTCCGAGTCTACAAGTCGGCACTTGACTTTGCTTTTGCCGCGTACGTACTCAGGAAAAAGGACAGTAGCTAGGCGCACTTGGAAAGGGGCTCTGCAGATCTATGAGATTGTGATTTCTGAGCCGCGGGTTTGTGTATGGGTCTTTCCACTGATTGATTATAGACCTATTCGTTCGAGTCGCATTGTGCAAGCCCCCGCTGCAAGCGAGGATTTAATTATGGTAATCAGCGTTGGAGCTGAACGATTCTATTGGTTATAAAATGGAGAATGAAAAAAAAATGGTACCGTAATGGAGTAGTATCGCCAACGTAATTTAATCTGTCATTTAAGTCTTTTAGTTTGTTCAACATGGAAATCAATTATTCTATTCTGTTTTGCTTAATGACATCAATTTAAACATTGAATAAAATGATTTATAATACTTTAATAAGATTTCATTATTTATGAAATATGTCATTTATGAACTTGTGAATTTGTATATCTTTAGATTAGTTCATTAGTTTGGAATTAATAGAAAAGCACATATTAGTATATATTTTCTCAAACATAAAAACTGGTTAAAATATAAATCATCATATAAAAATAAGGAAAATTTTAAATAGATGCAAGATCTTCGTTCGAAATAATATTACTCGAATATATAAATGTCAAATTATTGTATGACCCTTGTTTATATATATATGCACCTGAATACATTGCCATGAATTTATTAAAATTTATAAGGACCTTCGTGAAAACACTTAGCAAACACACGAAAGGGAATCTTTATAATTAAAGAAAAAAAAATAAAAGTAAAAAAATATCCTCACAACAATCAATAAAGAGAAAAAAAAAAAATACTCCTTCGATGGAACATCCATTAATAAAATGTAATCATTAATCGATAAGTGCACACACATATAAAAAGGTAATCACCGAGGCGCCATCGCAGATTAATGAATCCCCGCGGAGTGCCTCTCGCGCACGACGATTTTCGTGCCCGGCCGTTTTAATCAAGGCATCATTCACGTACGGTCATACCATACGCAAGCTATACACAGCAGCCACGGCACGAATCGAATGTCGCGCTGCACTCGCGGAAAGTGGGACTGCAGCGCGTGATCATAATCGAGCCGAGAATCGCGACGCCGCATGTTTATGCACGACGACGACGCTGACCGGGAGACAAAAGGTGTCCACGAGCTCTATCTCTACGTGCATCGTTAATTACAAGGCTGAGAAAACTGCGGCGACATGTGCAGCTACGCTCGAGGCGTCGTCATCGAGCATTTTTTCCCGGAGACTTTTTCTCCTCTTTTTTTTTTCATTCTTCTCCTCTTCGATTTCGCTCTCGCGCTTATGTTATTATGCGCGTCCTCCGGACGGCGCGGCGGTGCACGTGTCCACGCGACGGAATGACAAATCGCGCATAAATTAAATTAATGTCGCGCTTAATCGCGCTGCCGCAGCGCCGTCCGGTTTTTTCTCTCTCGTTTTAAGAAGCGCGCACTTTAAAATTATATCCTATATGTACGCTCGATGATGATTCGCCTGCCGCTGCGTACGAGCGCATTAAATTCCACGTTACGCGTCGCGCGCTCGCGTGCGCTCTCTGTGTGTTTATTATAGAGGCGGCGCGCCAGTGGCTTTCAGAGACGCGCACAGCTTTTAATGCTGCGTGTCATCGTTCGCTTGGTTGAGAGCAGAGAGAGAGAGAGAGAGAAATAAGAGAGACACGGCGAGAGATGTGTCCCATGGTATCACGTGAGATTTCACGATGCTCGGAGACGAGAGATTTTTACGATTTCTGCGCGGTGTGGTATGCGGATCTGCGACTTACCTGGAACATAAAAAATACAGAAATATTTTAATTGGCTGAGTAATTATTGGTTTATAGATAGAACAAAATTTCAGATTGAATTTTAATTTATTTCCAGGTTATATTTTTTCATAAATTAGAATAGTTCGTACGCTAAAACTAGTTGAGTGAAGCTCCATTCTTTCAAAGTAGAATTATAAATATATATATATATATATAGTGAGATAATATAATGGATTTATAATAAGCTCTGTTATATTTATAATTACATTTTATATGATATACATATGCATTGTTGAAATATAATTTGGAAATAATTGTAATAGCAAACTCACTCTATATTAGAGTGAAAATTAAAATTAAACTAATAAAACTATTTTATTCAGTGCAAACTGTTGATCTATTGGTTTAAGGGATTAATTTACTATATTATAGTAAAATTTCACTCTGATTGTTACCTACTTGATATTTGGAGTGAAATTCCAGTCTACCGTGTAATATAACGTGTAATTTGTTTCGTTTGTAATTTATAGATCTACCGTTTTAAATTGCTTTCATAGAAAGTGATATATCATAACAATTACAAACAAGTTCTAATTTGAGTGATTTCTCAAGGATTTCGAATCATTTTTAGTTTCATCTTTATTTTGAAAAAGATTTCAATAGAACCGTATTATTGGACCATTATGATCTATTAAGATATTTTTATCCGAAAAACCGTGAAAAATTTCAACAATGGCATTGCAGAGACCTAATAACTTCTATTGTTCTCTAATTAATGAATATTCGGAAAAGGCCACCCGCACCTGCACAAACCGATCATTAAAATCCCATTCGAAAGTTATAAATCTTTCCTGTGGACATAATAAAAAAAAAGAAAGAATCCTAATGAACCGACTGTATTTTTCGCATGACAAACGCGGCTACCACCATTGGACCCATGGGTCCTTCCAAAACTCCCACGGAAAAGTGGCTTCTCTTTCACTCCGACCCGCTATTACAAACGACTCTCACAATAATAAGAAGCCCCAGAAAAAGGAAGGAAAAAAAAAAGATCACCTAATGGAGAGAAGATTCCTGCGGGATCAATAGCCGAGGCGCAACACTCGCGCGCGCGCCTGCGAAGAAAAGAATGCCTCGAAATCTCTATTTTTCCATTCTCGGGGCGTGACGAATGCCACGGAATTGCCACTTGTCGCACAATGCGAGCCGAGGCGAGGCCTTGCGGTCGGCGACAAAACGACAGCCCACGACGGTCCCAAAGAAGTCTCCACGCGAAGAGGCACGTATTATAAGAGAGGGGGGAAAAAAGGTAGATCTCGGACAACAATACTTGTCCCCTGACGACGTTATTATTAGGTTAGGCCGACGACTTTGGTGTGGAGGTTCCTTTGAGAGAACGGTGAAGGTGCACCCCGGCACGACTCTTGTGTATATATACCTGTGAACGAGCGAGCGAGCGACTTATAATACAGGTGACACACACCTGTGAGCGAGCCGAAGGGAGAGCTCAGCGGCTCGACAGTTTCCGCTCGATTGAGCACGCAAGATTCGAGATGTTGATTTCAGAGAGACGTTTATTCCCATGGAGACTGACGCGTTTGAAATGCATCGACATTAGTGTTTCATTTTTTTCCCTATTATTGCTTTTTTCTTGAGCTAACTTAATTAGGGAAATGATATTTAGACATGGATATCGTTTGGTTTTAAATTAATAATTTACATGGAATTAAAATATTAATTTATTACTGTGCTGCTTATGCTCAGCAAAAAAGGGTTAGATAAATAATAGTTTTTTGATACTAATTTATAGAGCTACTGTTATTTTATCAACATATAGGTATTCGTTAAAAATGTTTTAATAATATTTTAATTAAGGATAATTAATGTAATTAATTGTTGAACATCGTGCATTTTTAAATTTATAATTTACACGTTAATATTATATAATTTATTTGTACTAACGAGTAAATGAAAGCAAGATAAAATAATAATAATTTAATATTAATGTAGAGCGGTTATCTGAATTTTATTAACATTATTATTTTTAAGATATTTTTTAAATCATTCAAATTTATTAGTCAATATAAATTATATCAGTTAGATATTCTCAAATAAAATATTTTATATACTAGTAGATGCTCGAAAAATCATATATAATGTTTTTAAATAATATATATTTTATTTTTTAAATAATTCAAGATATGTACAGTTTTAAAAGTTGCAATATACTCAAACTATACGGGCTTACTGCATATCCGCAAAGAAACAGATAGAAGTAACCGAAAAAAATTATAAAAAATGATGTTGCGACTTCCTTTTATACAATGTTACCAAACCATCCCCAAATGCCCTCAAGCATATAATCAATGTATATACTTTGACGCCCGTTCCGTCTCCTTTTGAGCGCGATTTTCGAGTCATCGGAGACGAATCGAGAGAACGGGCGACAGCTCTACGACAGTGACATTGCGTCAAGGGTCCCCACGATCCTAACAGGATTAGCCTTCTTTATGCAGCCGCGTGTAGGGTTCCTTTCAGGGCGGGGAAGGACGAACGACGAGATGAAAAAAAAGGAGAGCCCCGCGCAGCCAAGCGGGCTCGAGAGGACATCATCGGCTTTGTCGCGCGCAGCCGATTGCATTATTGTGAAGCAGCAAAGCGAGAGAGAGAGAGAGTTTACGGAGAGTAGACGAGGTCGAGGGCGAGAGCGCCAGTAGATCAGCGGATTACCACGCTGGCACTTGACTTTACCTATTATAAAACGTTGTGTCCCGCGTATAGCACGTTGGTGCTGGAGCTATACGATGCTCGTAAAACTTGTCCCTCGCTCTCTCGCGAGCTCTAAAGAGAGAGAGAGAGAAACTGCTCGTTCTCGTTCCTTATCGCTGTGTATGGTCATACCGCGTATAGATGTAAAAGGCACTTAATACACTTTGTTTCGCCGCTGCGCGGTTATTTACTTCTGTTGTATAATTAACTTACGGCGGGCGCGGGGGGGGAACAATGCTTTCATAAATCATCGCGCGCGCGAGCGGTCAAATGCGCCGCGTGCGAGCCGCGGCACACTCCATTGCGGCGTTCGCGTTGTCGTCGATGCCGTGCGCCGCGCGCGGGGGATGTAATTGACAAGGTGGCGCGGGGTATTAAAATGTTTTGTAATAAAATAATGCCGTTATTATGGGTTACGGTGCTTTATGATTGATTTCGCTTGAATGCGCGGTGCAAATGCGCTGCAAAAGTGATCTCCGCAGCGCTGCTGGTTGTTTGACGCGACGCTGGGTGCTCTCGTTCTGTAAATGGATTGTGCAATGGCGAGTTTCGTGCTTTTTGCTCGTTGTTTAACCGGTTTTTGCAGGATGTGATGAATTCTGTTATTGATTGTTTTAGTTATTTTAATAGTGATGTATACTCTTGCGGTTATTATTTCAATCAGCGCAGTTTTTCAACCCAAAAACTAATTCGTAATTTTATGAATATTACGATAAGTTTAGTTGAGTCTCAATAATTCGAAGCACAGGACTATATGAAAAATTGGAATTATTGAGTTGCGAATTATAGATTCTGATATAAAACGTGTGTGATCTTTAACTTTTATAGAGATTAATAAGAGTGAATTAACGAGAGTGAAATTCATGAAATGCATGAAAATTAAAATCAATGAGTTCATGCGCTGACTAAAACTTTAAATTATCGAGGTTTCCTATTGTTCAATCCTTAGAGAATGTACATTGATCGTGAATATACTTTTAATTATCGAAAAATTGAAATTATTGAGACTTAGTAAATATTAAAATAATTTTCTTTTTAAATTGTATACGCTTAAATAAATTATAATTCGTTTGTCAATTCCTCAAGTCGAATGATAGATAACCGAATGATGTATAATGGCCTATTCAAATTAAAACGTTCACAAATTCATCACACTCAACATTTACATAATAACATCTTCATTAAATTACTCATCGAAAGACGCGAATTCCAAATCCACACATAAATCATCGCCATAAATCAAAATTCACTCAGCAATATCACCGGTCAAAACCGCATTCAGCATAGTTTCAGCAGTTGATTATCACAACGCGGAACATTGCGCGCACAATGTCCGACTAGAAATAGACCAATTAAAACTAAGCAAAGTCTCGCTAACACAAAGCAGAGCATCGAAGCCAACCCATTATAACCCAGAGAGTGACATCACGAAAAAACTATGCTCGCAGCTCGCGCGCGTTCGCTAAGGACGTCCTCCCCCCCCCCCCCGACGTCGTTATACCAGCAGCAGCCAGTAGCACTTTAAAAGAAGAAGCCCCCGGCTCACGGACAGCCAAAGATAAAGATAATTAACGTCGGAGCTTCTGCTCGTTCGCCTGCCGAATGCCTCGCGCTCCCGCACACAAACACACACACACACATGCACACATACCCGCACACTCTCGAGGCAATAATTAATTGCCCCGGTGCTGATTGAGAAAGCACCTAAGTACAGAGTCCGTTAATTCCAACTGCTCGCTCGCGGATAAACTCGCGAGAGTGTATATAAGAGAGACGTACATATAGTATATATAGCGAATCGCGAGGAGAGATGCGCGGTGGACGTTGATTTTCCGCAGGCGGACAACTAGGTACTCTGCCTGATGGCGCTCGATTTAGAAAGTCCGCGCGCGGTATTTTCTCACAGACGCCTCGATATGTATACGTAACGCCGGCGCGCATCGTCGTCGTCGTCGTCGTATAGTTGTCGATCGATCGGACACTTTATTCAGAGTTGGCTGTGTAGCCTCGCGGATGCATGCGGCAGATTAGATTCCTGGAGTGAAAGAGAGCGAGAGAGAGGGATTGGCGCGCGCGGCCACTTTGCCAATTACCTGCGCAGGTTGTCTGGTGCCCAGTGCGCACACGTATATGAGCTTACCGCTCCCATTCAACCGGGGACGATTGTATGGAGAGAGGCGTACGTATGCTCCTGTGCGACGTGTTATTTGGCTTTTAATTACTTTGTTTCTTGATTTTGTTGGGTGGTAGTGTTGCGTGTAATAGGTTAGCGGAATAATGAAGGTGTGGTGCAACTCAGCATAAGAGGACATTTTTAGATGGGCGAGTCTCCACGAAAATGCAAATTTGTGTTCCTGCAGTTCAATAATATTTTAGTAATCGATACTTTTCAATGGTCTGAATAGGTTTATTTAAACTCATACTTCAAATGATTTGTTTCTAATTAAGTCTCAAATGGTAAATACCGTAAAAAAAGATTTATAAACACTTTTTATCTTTTTCTACTATAAATTACCCAAGTGTAACAACTAATTATACCTAGTACCAAACAATTCTACATGGAGAGAAAAATATTTGTAATTGCTAGTAGATGGGGTTAGGACTGAGTACAGTACAGAGCAGGCAAATCGGAACCTATATAAAACCTATTTGGACTGATTCCTATAATATAGTATAGTAATTAATTGTCCCTGAATAATTGAATAATATTGAATAATTATTTAATATTTGGCTTATTTCATATGTTATACGTGTATTAAATTTAAATTTAAATAGTTATCATGAAATTTCATTCATTCATATACAGGTTAGTACTGATTTTTAGTACATTTTGAACAGTAAAATTATTTAGAAGTCAATTATACTACAATAATGTATATTATTATCATAAAAATATTATCCCACCAAAAAGCTTGACATGTACTTAAAATTTCATAACTGCTACGAAGTTTACATAAAATTTCCACGATTTCAGAGAATCGCCCATATATAGAGATAAACATTATATGCGCATGCGTGCGACTCTCACTATTTTGTTTTTAATTACTTTCTTTCGTTAGGTGGTAGCGCTGTTGTGTATAGATTAAAGGAATAGCGAAGGATGGAAAAGTGTTGTGTAACTCCGGCAAGAGGAGACATTTTTATGTAGGAAAAGTTTTCGATGTGCTCTTTTGTTGCTAAAAGCGCGCGGAGAGTGGATCGCGCGCGTCTTAGCTGCAGCGCAACGGTGCGCGACCTTTTCGAAGGAATTAATCGTCGTAAATTTGTATAAGCTCAATTTTATTACTGTCGTGTCGAGAGGAGACGTTTTTAGAATCGCTGGAAGAGATTAAAATGTATTGGATGCTGCCGCGAGTTTCGTCACCAAGAAAAGCCTGTAACGTACGATGGAAAATTTAGGTCGAGTCACGCTAATTTATTATTAAAATTATATTTGTGTTAAAATAATTATATCTCAGAACTAATTTATAGCTAATAAATTTATCCATCAAAAAAGAAATCTAATAACTTATTTTTGAATTCTTCATGCATATTTTCCCATAATAACAGAATGTTGCTTTATGGTTTCTAAATACTTAATTAATAATTTTAATAATATTTAATTTACTTAAAAGTAATTTTCATCTTTTAAGAACATAGGTATGTGTTTTCCTAATGTTTACGTTATAAATTAAATAAATTTATGATCTATAGTTAATTAGTTGGTTTTTGAATACATTTGTATTTCTTGCTTCCAGCAGCATGACTAAAGGTAGGTAAATGTTTATATGCAACTTTAAATAATTTAAATTTATTTAAATACTTTTGCAATTCTTACAGCTAAATTGTTATGTGAGATTTAGATAAGTTTAATTTTAGATTATACATTCAAATATTAAATATTTAATTTCATCTACAAATCATTCCTTTTTTTATTTGTGTACTGACGAGTGTTTTATTAAATAAAAAAATGTAAAAATCGTATAGTAAATTTTACTATTTCTGTTTGTACGTTAAGAAAATACTCGATTTTCTATAAATATTACCATGTTCGTAAAAATGTACCAATATTTTTATTTCAAATGTGATATCGCGTGTATAATATACGTGACTTATCACCAATGTACAAACATAAAAATTAAATTTTGCTTTATAATTCAGTTCCCATAAAAATACAGAATAATTCATTAATAATCCTCCACGGCATTAAAAAATCCAATTACTTTACTACACGTCCCCTTTTACAATTCATCTCGTCGTCGTGCAAATCTCCGATAAAACACAGCCGAGAAAAAAAGCTCCCACGGGGAAGGACACGGCAAGAAGGATACAGCCTCTCTCGCAGGAGCTACTCCAAGCATCGGCAGCAGCATAGTAGCTCTCGGTACAAGTCGCACAGCAGCAGCAAGCAGCAGACAGCAATGATGAAATCGGCGGTTTCAGCGATTACAGGGTGGGGGCCGCTGCCGTCGCCGCCGCCGCTCGCGGGCAATTAACTTAAACGAAGCGGGAGTGCCGTGACACGTACTTTGTCGCGCACGTTCTCTGACGTCAGGTATATATAGTGGAGGGACGACGACAATAGCCGCGTGAGTCGTTCTTACGCGCGGTGCGCGCCGCTACTATACAACTACACTGCCTGCGGACTCGTACACTAAGACGTGCAGGGTGTTATTTCCCAGCGAACGCCTAATTGACCCTTTAATGAGCACTTGCGCACTTTTTTTCATCTTCGTTCTTCTTTCGCTTCTTGCGATCACTGTGTATGTGCGTGTGTGTGTGTGTATGTGTGTAGGTAGGTACCTCTCGCTATGTCTTCATTTTGCGCAATAAAATCTCGTTACGATGTCGTTTCGAGGAGAGAGAAAAGTTCGTCGTCCGAGTAGCCGCACCGGGGCTCTTGATAATTCGCTGATGGCTTTTTATTTCGAGAAAATTGCGCTGTAAATGGCGTAATTCGTAGTTGTAGTTTGATAAGGAAGCGGGCAGAGGAGCGCGGCTTTATATACTCCGGGACGAGAAATATATATATAAAATATGATACAGCGAAAATGAGTCAATTATGAGGCTTATAAAGTTGCAAGGTACAGTTAAATATCTTTATATATTTCGAGAGGTTTTTTGTTTTGCTCATCAAGGCTGAGACTGACCTATTTCTGACATTATAATATGCTACTGCAAAAATACATGAAAATATATGTTCCGTAAGGAGATTTCTGTGAATTTGCAATTTTATTACTTGTTTCGATTAAACAATCTTGTACGTGACTCTTAGATATGAGTTATTGCTGTGGTGAAAATAATCTGTCAGAATTCTACAGAATTTGTCAGAAGTTTAAGTGCTAATGCCCAGCGTTGTTTATACAAACAACGTCAATTAAGTTCGTTTTTCTTAAATTTTCACGCGATAAACTTAAAATTCTACAAAATAGTATGACCATCCGATCGAAGTGGACTATTTCCGATTTTGTTATGGGGGCCTAAGACATTTTTTAATCTCGAAAAATTGTAAAAAGAATTGCAAAAACCATTTAAAAAAGATTTAAACACATGTTATATTTAACGATTTCTATGTTTGGGCATTCAATGGTTAAGGACGAAATATGTTGCAACAATTGCAAAGAATTTTTCAGAAATACCAGAGTTTATCAAAATTAGCCATATTAGTATGGCTGCACTAATGTGTCAACACACACTACTAAAAAAGACAATTTTTAAAGCAATTGTTGTTTTGCAACTTACCAACCCCCTGAAATTTATATTTCTAACAAATTCTACAGATCTTTAAGAAATTAATAATTTCCATCTAAGAATCCACAAAGAATTTTTAAAAACTTGTTTGTTGTTAAACATATTCAATTATTGCTCAGTTAAAACAAACAGATAAATAGTCCGAGCAGACTAAAAGTGAGAAAAAGATCTGAAAGCAAAATCAAGTTTGACGCGGCCGTTTAATTACCTCGGAGCACCTGTGACTAAACGATATTCCCCGCACTAATTTATGCAGAGAGCGTCAGGCGGATAAACGAATGATGCTGCCATTGTCGGGCACTTACCATCTCCCCGCATGCTTCGAGAGATCGATCGATCGACTTCGGGCCCGACGGGCGATGACGTTTCGGTCCCGCGTGAGTGTCCTGCGCGCGCGCGTGCGCGTCCATTAGCTCCGGCTTAGGCGCTCGGCGGCCGAGATCCGCCGAAGATGGCGCGGGCCGATAAACGAGACGGATTCGGATCGATAGTGGCCGGCCGGGGAACTGCTTTTGGCGGCAGATATCGTGGCGTTGATAGGCCCTCGAGCTCCACGGGCTCTCGTGATTTTAGCGCGGCGGTGTATATCCACGGGGAGGATTTATCGGAAAATCTGCGTGCCGGCGATCGTGCTCTGTCTCTCTGAATCTCGCCGGGTCGTCTCTATTTTGTTGGCGAGAGGGCGGATACGTAATAGTCGCGGGGCTTTTTGGCCTTGTGTATGGATCATAATATACTTGCTTATTGTTCGGTTTATGTTTGCTTAATTTAAGCTTAATGCTGATATATACTTCGTTGATTTTTGATCTTGTTTGTATTATTGTAGTCGATATTGGATAGAGAAAAAAATTATAACTAAAAAGAAAAACGCAGTAGTATGTTTTTTTTATATTCAAAAAATATTTTATTCAAAGGAATAAGTACATATCTATCTTAAAATAAAAATAACAACATTAATAATATAATATAAAAATAGTAAATAATGTATTAAAAACATTGCATAATTTTTGTAACAAAAATGTATTTTATTGGAAAATATAGTGTAAAAGTCCCATTATGTTGGTGCACCAACACCTGGACTTAATAAACTAAGAATATAGCTTTATGAATGAACATTCTTATAAATTAGTGACCAATTCCCCAGGTCCAGAAACGAGTCCTATAATATTACTCCTGTCACCTTAATTATTGTCTTTACAGATCATTCCACTAATAAAAACTTCTCGATTTCAGATCGCTCCCTTTGTTTATTGTCTTTTCCCTCAACTATTCTCTTTAAAAGTTTGCCCGCAACAGCACTCTCCTTCATTTATGCAAACGTCACGAAATTCCCAAAAAGCCAAAGAGCGCGGACGCACTTCAAAAGCCATAATCGTCGCACTTCAAAAGACATCTTCGCCGTCAATCGGCCGCAGCGCCGAGATTCAATCTCTCGAACTTTCCAAGGGGGGTTTGCCGAAAAATCTCTCGCCTCCGTCCTTCTTTATCTCTCTTCGTCGACTTTGCCTCGCTTTGCCCCGGCGCAGACAAGTGACTGTGCGCGATAATCTGATAATGCCGGGATTAAAAGCACGAGCTGCGTGCCGTGGCGCGCGGCATTAAATATAGATTTCGGTAATGACAGGTCCTGGGACTTGCCGATGCTGCAGCCCGAAGGCGCTTTTCGCGGAGGAGTTGCGCGACGAGGGAGTGTGGCGTGGTGGGATTCCTTCCTCGGTCGCCGTGCGCCCTCGAGATGCCGCGGGGAAAAAAATGAGCGAAGGTGAGGAGAGCCGTTAAGTCTGGCGCAACGGTGGAGCTTCAACGTTGTGTGCGCAATTGGGGTTGTGTGCGTGAGGGATATTCTAGGATGGAGTGCCTGCATTGCTTTAGTCAAGATTTAGCTGATGATTTGCCGAGAGTTTGCAAGATATTTTAATCTGGTGTATTTATTATGCGAAGAAATTTACATATAAGTGATACATACTTATATGGGCGGTTGTCAAGAAAATAGAGACTTTCGGTGTCTTGTAAGTTTTAATGATATTAAGAATATAAAACATTGTAAAATAGTTTTAAAGTAATATAATTTATTAATTAGAAATTGTCTGAAGCTATCAATAGTATTCTTTTATTCTTGAATAGTAATAAATATAATACTACGTAAATTATGATTCCAAAGATTAAATAGAATTCATTCAAGATTAATGGAATAACTCGAAAATTTTTGTAAACTCAAAATTATTAAATAACTTTTAATAATTAATAAATTATATTACTTTAACATTTTTGCTCATTTTTATGATTTGAAGAAACTTAGCATTCATTAGACATAAGACGTATATGCTATTTGACAATCACACATATAAGAAATTATATATTTAAACTTTTTAATATATCATTGTTGCATCTTAAGGTCCTCTGAAAAATGCCTAAATATTAAATACTACGTGAACCAGTCTCATCTTCAACACCATTTAGAAACTTCAAAATAACGTTACACTGACAAAAAAAGTTGAAAAATCATTCTTCTTTGTTAAGCGCCAGCTGAAATTGTTTTCGTCACAATGCCCAAAAAAACTAGATCCTTCAAACGAGGCGTTAACGCATTTGTGTGTTCGGGCCGCTTCAGATCTCTGCAGCGCGGAGTTTAATATGACGAGATCAGCGTCGGCTCTTTGAAAATGGGAAAAATGTCCGTGGAATTCCAGACGAAATGAGGGGCTTGATGCGTCTGAAATTATGGGCGCATCCTGCTGCACCACTGAAGTAATTTATAAAATAAATACAAGGTGGGAGAGTAAGAGTCGCATGAGTTTGTTTGATACGCTCTAATCCTCATTAGCTTGTACCCAAAGTTCTGAATGTGACAAATTGAATTTTAATGTTCAAGTACTTTATTTACCTATACCAAGATAAAAACATCTTATAGAAAATGTAAGAATCAGTAAGATTTGAAAATTAATTTTTATACCTTCTACTTTTTGTGAGTACTTGTTTTAATCATTAATTAGTTTATTAAGAATTTTGTATAAACTGCAAAATTGTAACATTATAAATTGAATGAAAAAGAAAGAAATTATTAAAAACCTAATTTCTTGTTTGAATGTCTATTTAAAGTAGGAATATTGTAAGGTGCAATTTCAAAGCGAGCCCAAATAGAGAAAAAGACAACGTAAAAAAGGAAGAAAGAAATGAAGAAAGACGAAGAAACCAGAAAAAAGATGGAAAAAATCGGTGCATTATCTCTCTTGGAATTTGTCTCTATACACCATATGATGACTCGTCGAGGTACGATAATGATCGACTGGCTCGTCTCTTCCTTTTTTCTCTCTTCCAGCAGCCTCGGAATTCGAATCGAATTTCCATTCCTAATTGGACATAGACGCATTATATTATACACTGGTCACACATACACACATCCACAGCCACGTCCGCATTCACGATCACCGACGCAACGGCACGTAACGATTCCTATAAAAAGGACTATGTCACACGGGGGGCCAGAGCCCCGCGCGCTCGCGGTAATTTAAATCTCATTATATTGGGCCTGCGGTCTGCGGTTTCGATACAGCAGCGGCTCTCACGTCGTTTCTCCACGCGTATAATATACCTACAAACCTACACGCGCTCGATATCGCCTGCGCCGCAGAGTGAAACTCGACCTGGCGATCATCGCGCGCGTTTACGCTGCTAAATCTAGCGAGACCGCGACACAGGGGAGGCTCGTTGACTTTTCAGGCGATCGGCGCTGGAAGGAAAAAAAAAGAGGCGAGCGAAAAGTATCGAGGAAGAGCTGTTTATATATAGGTGCAGCACAGTCGCGACGATGATGCGGTGCGATCTGCTCGATCGAGCGTCGCCGGAGACTGCACTGCAGTTTTCCATTCGGCCGAGCGAGCGTCGTTTAATTTTCTAAAACCGAGCACAGTGGCTTAGACGGTTATAAAGGTCTGCGGTTATTAATTATCGGTTTCCCTTGTTCGGTGAAAATCGGTCAGTAGAGAAGATGCTTATTGCTTAATTGCTGTGCGGTGGATATAGGAGAGCTGTCGAGAAAAAGAGATCGATTTAACTTTATTGTGATGCTTTAGAACCGTTAACTTTTTTATACAATAATCGGTTATAGAAATGACAATGCTAGAGAATAGCTTGTTTGATAACAAAATGTATATTTAAGTATATTTATTATAACAAATCGATATCTTATTATTCAAATATGAACCTATAAATAATATTTTTTATAAAACTATCCAATATTAATATATGAATATTAAAAGAAAAAGAACATATTTATTTCACGTAAAACTAGCTGACGAAAATTATTTTAACGATAGAAGCATGTAATGAGAGTCATAAAGAGAAAAAGCATCACGTTTGAGAAACCCTGGCGGACAATGTTTACGCGCGTTGATGCGTATTGGCAATCAGGCCGAGGATATAAGCGTGTAACGACAAAATGAATTACGGTGCTTCTTGTGCTCGGAAGGGTTATATGAAAATAATTTTGCTCGCTTGCTGGGACTCAGGAGACGAAATAAAATTAAAGGATACAATTTCTCTCTCTCCTCCTTCCTCTCTGTCTCTCTTGTTCTCGTTCGTTCGGTCCTGTGCGTATAAAAGCCGTGCGAGTACGAGACATCTAAGCGGCGAGAAAATTGGGGGCATAATAATTTGCCGAATAATTGGACGCATGGTCAGCTTATAGCGAAAACCCAAATCAAAGTAAATACGAATTTTGATGTGCTTCTTTAATGACGATCGGTTATTTTTGTCTCTTTATGAGACCGACGAATTCAGTTTTTTTAATCCAATCCCATTTTTACAAGGTAATTATGGAAAATTACGGTTTTTTGCTATTTTTTTAGCATTAGACATATTTTTGAATAAGAATTAGACAATGTATTACAATTATTAATTAATTTATCATTTTTAAACGGAATTATAACAATTAAAAGTAATTTAAATCATAAGAATATAATGATTAACGTAAGTATACAAAATATACTACCTTTTTACTATTTAACCTGGTAAGACAGTCGTACATAAATTGAAACGTTGATTTTTTACATACTTTTCTTGTAGTTTTACTGTCGATTATTTATAAAAGGTTCATACATAAAATTAACTCTAAAATCCGAAGAAAAAAACAAGCACAAATAGTATTATAAAAATCTCCTTGAAATAAATCTAAATCGTAAAAAGATTACTTTCAATCGCGAAAAAAGACTTACGTCCTTAGCAGGTTGAATAATTAACAGAATGTCCATTTCACAAGCACAGTTATTCAAATGTACATTTCGCAACGCACAAACGCACTCCATCCAAAAATCCAGCAAACACGCGAAACACCACCGTCCACGCACGCAATTACCCGCAACACACAAATCCCTCGTGCAAAAAATTGATTACAAGACTCTTCGGCCCTCTTGAGAATCAATTACCGCAGCATTTATCTCGTACGCTACAAACCTGAATCCTCGGCGCGGCGAATGGCCTCTTTTTTCTCCTTGCACCCGGACACAGGGACTCGGGGACGCTCGCGCAACAAGTGGCAGAGCAAAAGCCACCGAGATGTGCGGAGGATGTCAAGTCGAGGGAAATAAAAAAGTCAACCCTCCCCTGCTCGTATACCCCCCGAGGGGGTCGACGGGGCTAATAAAGGCGCAGCGCGACAACCGACGGAGTTGGAGCAGGGAAGAGAAGACGGGGGCGACACGCGCCGGGCCGCGCGGGGGGTGGAATGAAAGAAGAGCAAAAGGAACAAAAAAAAGGAGAGCGGAGACGAAGAGCGTTGCGCGACGACGGAGGGTGCCGCGGAGTCCGAGAAGCTGCGGAGAATCGAGAGGGGAATCGGGAGAAAAGTGGCGCTGGCTTAAGTGTTCCTGCACGACACAATGGAATTTTATTCCTGCCAGTTTGGCTGGCTTTTATGGTCGTGTAAGTGTTATGGGCGACAAATATTTTCTTTCTGGTTTTTCGACTGCTGGATTTCATTTGTCTGGTAGTTTATCTTATGGCTTACGTGCTGGGAATTATAATTCTTATCAATGAGTTATAGAATTATTTATTTTTTACATATTGAATAATAAAATCAATAATGATAATAACGATAGTAATAAATTTTAAATTTTAGTGGGTAAAGCCACTTACTTACTTACTCATTATACTGTAGTATTGAATTATTTCTCGAATTTCCATATTAATGCCCTAAGTATATATCTGTGGCCAATCGGAAAAATGACTTACGTCCACTTTTGAAAAGTGAGTTTTGAGCAATTTTAGTATTCTTACATAGTATATTTTCAGATAAAACTACAAGAAATCAAGAAAATGTAAAGATAAGTGACCCTATCAACTATTTATGATTTTTTTTAACATTAGTTTTAATGAAAATCAAAAACTTTAAAACTTAATATCTCAAAAACATGAAAAGTGGATTTAAGTCGTTTTTCCGGGAAGTCACAGATATGTATTTTTGACAAAATAAGACTTTGTAAACTTTGATCCAATCAATTAAACTCTTCAAGTACTTGTACTGCATTAATAAAAACCCAGGTTTTCATTAGGCCAATCATCTTTAAATTAAAACAATATATATTTATTATGCATAAATTAATAAAAAATATTCTAATTTATCTAAATATTAAATAATAATGATTTATTTGAACATTGAAATATACTACCAATTAAAACTTTAATTTAAAAGTGGATTGGTTCCCAAATATATATTATCTCTTGAATAATATACTTATGCAGCGTATTTATATAAGTAAAGTAAATAATGACATTAAAAATTCAAGAAAGATTAAGTAACTTTTTAAATCAATTATAGCATTAAAGAATTGTTTGCCCCATCCCCGGGATATAATTACGCGAATTTATTCAAGCTTGACTAATCCCTGCAATCTGCTGCGCAGCAGTAACACAGAATTGTCAAAGCAGAGCAAACAGGCATATCAAAAACAGATCAGGAACAACCGGCAGCACGGCCACGGCGCAGCACTCTACTACCTTCCGCGGAGGCACAAAAAAGTCGGAATCACCCGACGAGGCTTAAGCAAGCGTAATAATTTATTATGCAAACAAAGCACGACGCTTAGTGAAGCGTGAATAAGGAAGCAGCGGCTGTAGCGGCGACGGGACCGGTCTCGTTCAATTAATTCCGGGGGATATCCACCGCGCCTTTGATCCGCTGCTCCGCGGCATATCGCGGAGCCACCCCGATGGAAAGTATACAGCTACTGCAGCAATGTTGTCCAGCCATTTGCGCTTGAAACACTGCACGTAAAAAAGCAATTACCCGAGAATGCCGAACAGTCGCAGAAGCGTCGATCGGATGCGAGAGATAATAGCGTGTCCGATCGCTGCGCCTCTCGAAGTCGTGTATATATAGTCCCGTTGACGAATTCGCGTCCGCTGTGTAGTTTGAGAGAAGGGGGCAGAGATGAGCAGCGCGACACGTGTCACTTTGAAAACGGGGGACCTGTTGTCCTTCCGCTCGACAAATCTCGTTAAGTTTTCATTTGTCCGATGGACCGGAGCTGCCAAGCGCTGGTACCCAGGCTGGGAATTATATCGTCCGCGTTCTATGGTTGGGTTGATGCTTTAATAATGAAAAGGATGGGCTCGCGGTCTCGGGTTACGCGGATATAATAATTTTAATGCTCGGGGTGGACGAAGGATAACGCAGATGCTAGACAATGTCACTGTATGACATGTATACTTATTGAAAAAGTATTATTGCTCTTATTATGATTATTATACAGTGCGAGTGAAACGTATGCACAGGAGCTATTAATACATCAATGAAGAGAAGATTTTTCGATAATACTACTAATGGAAAAGTTTACTGATTTTTACAACGACTGTAAGTTTTATATTTAATGTTTTCAGCAATATATCATCCCTTCCGATATATTTTAGGGTTTTTATATTTTTCACTAACCCTGTTTAAAAAGTAATGCCAAAGTTCCTTTATTTTGGAATATGTGAGATTATAGTTACTTGATAAATAATTTGAGGAATCGTAGAACAAAACCCGAATAATTTTTTGTTTTTTACATTAGGTTTAACCAACAATTTATTGAATATTTTAATGAAAGAATAATCTTATTTTAATCGTAAAATGATGAATGATCTTATTTCAATGACCAAATATTGATAATTTTCTTATAAAAAGCTATAAAAATTCAAAAAGAAATAAACCATACTAAAGGAAATCAGTACAACTTAATATAAACTACTTAAAATAATAAAAAATTCAGATTAACGAACTTTTGTGTTTAAACAGTTAGAACAATTTTTACAATTATCCCTTGACGTATGTTAACTATTGAACAACTCATAATCAGGTTGTCAAGCAGCGTTTTTTGAATCGGTTATAATTCTAGAAATTAATAGCTAATTTTAAATCGCAATGTCTACCTCAAAACGGCGCATTACTTTCCAAATCACTAGCTACACATTATACCGGAATCCCAAATCAAGCGCATTAATCGACCAAACGCACCTACACACCACACTTTTTATCAGCTCGATCCTCACAGAGACAACCGTGCTCTCCGTCCTCTCTCACTCCAGCACAATGCGGCACTCGCACATACCCACATCACCCCTCTCTCGCATGCACGAATCGTCCGCAACAGCAGCGGCAGCACAATTAGGCTAGACAAACCCAAACCCTAGACTCCGTGTCAAACGAGGGAAGGCGTTTAGCGCACTAAACGCGCGCTGGTATACGAGGCGGCCAGCATCCCACAATCCCCGCGTACCCAGCCACACACACACACACATAGCCATAGGACACAAAGTGGTATGTGTATCAAGCGCACGCGTAACGCCGGAGGGCCTGCGACCTCGGCCCGTGTGATCGGTCGCCCGTGTAATCAGCAAGTATGCAGATGATTAAATTTGCAACATCATCGCCGCCGCCGCCGCACGCACAGCAAAGCGAGCGCTCTCGCGCAAAGGGCCGGGCGAAGTTTCCAAGGAGGCAGCGGTGGCGCAAGTTTGCGCGCTATATAGTTTGTTGGGCCAAGTGCCGCGCTTAAAGTCTTTGCTGCAGCATATATGCGCGTCTTACGCGAGGGGCTATCTTCTCTCGACTCTCCGGTGGCGAGCTGCTGCCGCTGCTGCAGTGTGTCCGCTGGGCAGCAGCGTCGTCGCGGTTCGCCGAGCATCGAATCGCTGCACACGCTGGCCGCTGGCGAAAGTTGGACATCGGAGTTTAGGAGCAGCGAGGATCTTGCCAGTTGGCGAGGAAGTGAAGGAGCCTCGCGGAAGGAGAGAGCACAAGATGCGATGATGGCTCCTTCGGCTGTAGTCTGATTAGACGGTAGTGTGCTGGAGTGAAGAGAGAGAGAGAGAGAGAGAGAGAGACAGAGAGAAAGAGGTTTAATCTTTGATCTTGTGGTTTGGCGGGTTTTTTTATTTCCGCGAGTTTGACTTGATTTTACGTAAGCGTTTGGTGTAGGAAGTTTCTTGGGGGAATTGATGTACTGAAGGTGATACGAAGATGGGACGTAATTTTAGATTCATTCCATAGGAGAGTTTGTCTAAATATCTAAGTAAATGAAAATTGAAATGTTAGTAGCAATTAGGGCGTTTAATATTTAAGAAGCAGTTGAAGTAGAAATAAGGCGTTTAGTATTTATGAAGAAGCAGTTGAATCTTAAATCATTTAAATTATGTATAATAGTGAAGTATGTCATTTTTAAAAATATAATAAAAGATGAAGGACATTTTTCAAAAAACGTTAATATTCCTAAGACTACTTTGATTGCTGATTCTAATTAACAGTATGAAATGTTATGTCTTTATTAGAGTAGTTAAAAAGTTATTAATATATCAGTAATATTTTTATCATATATTATTACTCTATAAAATTAATTATTACATGCAAAATTTTATAAAGGTTATCCTCAGGATTTAATTTAACTTAATTAAAGCAATAATTATTATGCAAGTTCATGCTATTATTAAATTCGTTTTTTTATATCGATAATAATTTGTAATTTTTCAATCTTCAGTGTATTATGTCATAAACATCAAACCTGTTTTTATTATGAAGAGGATATAAAATAGCTTCTCTACCTATTTATGTAATATCACGAAGCAATATCTTAATGTCTTATTCGTGCATTATCTGTAACAGGAAGTCAATAAAGTCTTTATTTTCATATAAAAGACTGCACTGTTTATGTCAGATTTCTTATTTCTCATAAAATATTTTTTACGTATAACGACTTATAACAAATAACAAATTACTATCGATCATTACAGACTAAACAGCAATTATTTCATTTTTTGTTAATATTTAATAGAAAGTGTAGATGTAGAGAAAAATATTCACAACGCAGATATATGACATTATAATCCTATTCTAGTTATTCATCAAAAACGCACAGTTGCAGATAATGGAGGCTCTCGAAAATCGGTTACACATTGTCCGTTGGTTAAGAGGCCGTGGTAAAATTTTCTCAACGCTATACAACACAACGTCGACAAAATGAATCCCAAGAGAAAATCCCCGGCGCCTGTGCACTCGTGGAGCATCGAGCGAAAATAATATCGTATACAGTCGCTGCCACTGCGTATGCCGGGGATTCATCTTTTTTCCTCTCTCTCTCTCTCTCTTTTGACACATGGCCGCACAAGCCGTCATATATAGTAATGCGGCTGCCGCGTGTATGCGGAAGCTCTTGCGCTACCGCCAGGCAATCCGCTCATTGTCGAGGTAAGCGAGCGAAGATTTCACGGAACGCGCGCTCGCTCTCTCTTCTCTTTTTTTCTTCCTCAAGGGGATTTTTCGGTGCCCCGCAGGTAACGTCATATTCTTTGGCCGACCAATCACAATATTTTTGACGAGTTATGTCAGAGCAGAGAGGAAAATGGGTCGCTCTATCGGTTTTCCCTTTTTTTTTGGTCTGCCCGTCGGTTGTTTGCCTTTTGTATTTTGGATTCTGCGCCGCTCCCTTTCGGTTTGTTTGTCGGGCCAAGTAGTAGGCTTGTTAAAATTATGAGAGTTTTAGCTTGCGATTTGGAAAATTTTTCCTTTGTGTATTTAGGAGAGGAAAATAACGCTGCGAAAGAAACACTTTGATTGACAAAAGTTTGGCGTGGTAAATACGTGTAAAAATTGTACAACGTACCGTATAAAAAAATGTATAAATACAGTGCTATGTTTCTTTAAAATTTGCATACATTTATAAACCGTTACACATTCAATCTAGATTTATCATAATTTCAAATTTGAAAAATGTTAATATTTCAATGATAAATTTTCATTCAATAAATATATTTTGATACAAATAATTCATCAATTGGGATACTTGTTATGCTTCAGATTTATAAATAGTATTATAGATAGTAGTTCATTTTATAGAAATATATAAATGTATCCATAACAGCTAGTTATTATATTAATAAATAAAAATAACGTATCGGGGTATATATTATTTTCAGCCAAAAGTAAACAACAGAGCAAAAACCCATACTCCCTACATCTCGAAAACCAAAGTAATTCAAACGCTCGCTTTACACAATCCACACAATAAAAGACAAACTATCGCATCTCTCATAGGATACCAATTTCCAGGACTCAGGTAACGTCATATTCTCCGGGCCGACCAATCACAATATTTTTGACGAATTATTATGTCAGCATAATAGCGAGAGACAAAAAAGACTCCGTGGGCCTTACATATCCTCAAAGACCCCCCTCTCTTTCTCTACGTCTCTTGTCATAAATGTGCATTCAGCTGCGTGACGGGGAAACACATGCTCCTTGCCGCCGAAAAGCGTTGTTGGGTAATTTCTAGAACGACACACAATGCTCGCGCGAGGTCCTCTGTCCTTCATCTCTCTCTCTCTTGCTTTCCCTGCAACAAAGACATACTATAGCATCCTGCTTATCCTAGTAAACCTTGTACCCGGCGAGGAGGCGCGTGCACGCATCCCCCGGGAAGAAGACGCAGAGAAGAGAGCAGAGCAGAGCAGAGCCGTCGAGCGTGCGTAACGCGCTCAGCCGGCCGTGAGTTATGAGGGACGCGCAATATTAATATTTTGTATCATCCTTCCTTCGGGCAGGATGTGCCGCGGCGGCGGCGGCGGCGGCGGCGGCCTCTTCACCCTCGAGAGAGTTCTGCGCGGTCCTTCTTCTCTTCCTCGCTCTCTTGCTCTCTCGATTTTCCTCGATCTCCGTCTCGCTCGCAGGAATATTTTCCGTGTCCTTTGTCGTTTTTAAAGTCCTGACGCGTCTTCGCCCGGCGCGGTTACCGGCCTTTGATGCGAGAGAGAGAGAGAGAGAGTGAGCGCGCACGCAGAGCCGCAGGAGATGCGTGCTCTGGATTCGACTTGATTTCTTTACACGACGATTCCGCATGGGATATCGCGCGAGTGGGAGCGTCTTTTTCCCTCGTTCCGCGAGCGAGTGTATAGGGGATTCTCTCGATCTACTTTTTGTGGGTAGGGGTAGAAGCGCGCGCTTTTTTCACGGGCTTGCGCGCGCCACTGTGCATTCGCGATTTTTCCGCTTTTTCTTCCTTTTTCTTTCTGTTTCGTCGGCTTTGTGTGCGGAATTCGTGTGTATGGGATTGGAGTGTTTTGACATGTGTATTTTCCTGAGAATGTAAATATAAGAAATTAAGTTTAATGTAGCTTCTGACCTATTCTTTGTAGAAATAGTTACTAAAATATGAAATTGAATAAAATATAATACCTCAGAAATATTTTAAAATTTAGAAATTCAGTAATTTAGTATCTTATGTAGTTAGCTCACAGATTTCTGAAATAATGAAATTAAAGTTTTAACATGAATGTTTAATGTTCATATTTTAGAGAATGTTTGATACTGGATTTCATTGAATTCATCGGAAAAATTGAAAATATTAAGTTCAAGACCGAATGACGGAGTAAATAGATATGAAAATATTAATTTATACATAAAATTGGTATTAATCGATTAACATTTGAACTAATGTAGTAAGATCCGTAGCCGACTAACATTGATGCTAAAACTTTGATTTGAGTAATATATAGAACTGTAAACTAACAAAGTAAGATAATTATATTTTTATTCATTTCCAAGAGTCGATCTTAGCAATGTATTTTAAAATAGTCTTTTTATTTTGAAAGAAAAACCTTAACAGCTGCACAGAATATACATTAAACATAAAACACGTAAAGAACATAGCTAGATTATTTCCTGTAAAAAAAACTGTAGCATATTTCGTAAAATGAAAAATTCTCGTGCCTTCCCAAAAAAATTTGAAGGAGCACTTTTTGAGACTCTGAGAAAGAAAAGTGAAAACCCGTCGCGAGCGAAAGCCCTAATTACAGAGCGCAAGTCGCAACGTGTGAAAGCGAAATTAAACATTAACGCGCTACAGGCAGCGCAGAGAGCTGACCGAAAGATAAAGCGATTTTCCCACCTACCTGGGGAAAAGCCACATGGACTGCGCAGTGCGTGCATTACCGAAAGATCGATTTCGGACCGGCCCCTTTTCTCGCTTCGGCCACACAGAGTTCGCACCAGATCAGACCTTGAGACCAGCAGCGAGAGCAGCAGGACCAGCAAAAATGAAAAATCTACGGTGGAAGAGGGCGCGAGGAAGCCGGTAGAGAGCGATTTGTTACAAACGCGCCCGAAGACTTGAATTCTTCACGCTTCCGAAGTACATAATACAGAAACAACCCGTACCGGTAATTACGCGTAGGTGCACGAACACAGGCTAATACGCGGCTGTTTACCGTTGCGCGAAAAATCGGAGGAGGTGCAGCAACACTTTTAGCGCGAAAGTCCATCTCCCCCCTTCGCGCTGTCGAGTTTGCGCAATTTTCCCGTAAAATGATTTCTCCGCTTTCGTGAAATACCTGAAGCGAGGACGCGTGCATCGCGTACACGCAGTTCGCTCCGCTTCTCGGGTGGCATTGTGTACTACTACTATATATACAGTATATGGATACTGTGCCCCGCTCTGTCGGCTATGTGTTGAAGCATCATCTCAACTAATTGTTGACAGCGGGACAATGGCGATCCGGTAATAATATAACCCATGCCTGCTGTGCCCATACCGCCGCGCGCGAAACTCCTATTATACAACACACCGAGAGCGCTCCAACGACGCAACAGAGACAGAAAATCAGTATATATACAGTGAACGAGCAGTGAGACAGAAAGATTAGATGGGATGAGAAGGTAGAAAGAGTGAAATAGAAAGCGAAAATCGGGGGGGGGGGGGCGACGGAGAGAGAGAAAAGAGAGAAAGAGAGAGAGAGAGGGATGAGGAAAGGTATATATATGCGGCGTCTTTACCTGCGCGCGGGATCGGCCTCCTTCGCAGTATGGGCCGTGTGGCGCATGTATATGACAGATTCACTTCGTGCTAGGGCCCGAAGAGAGAGAGAGAGAGAGGAGGCGTTTTCGTGCGGTCCAGTGTGCCGACAAAGCTCGAAAACAAATAAATCGATTTTTCTTCAATTTTTGAAAGCCCGCGTTCGGGGAACACGGCCATTTTTTATATTTCGCGTGTAGCTCTGTCGCTAATGCATTTTTCGCTGTCGCTCGCGGGGATATACAGGCAGATGCCACGCTTCTCTCTAAAATCTCTCTCTCTCTCTCTCTCTCTCTCTATTGCTCTCTTTCTTTTTAGGCTGTATCGTTTTCTCGGCGTTTGTGCTTTGTTTGTAGAGAAAAAGATACCGCGCGCGTTGTCGATGATTTCGACAGATTCATATTATGCCTAGAGTAATTATGAAAATTTTATGGACTGGAATGTATGTAGAAAGTGTTATTTTGGATGGCGGAGAGGTGGTAGGTTTTTTAGATATTTGCAATAAGGATTTGAGAAAATATATTTTAGTTCAATTTGTTGTAAATATTTGAGTAATTGTCCGTCTCAAAGCCTTGATAAAGGCTTATATATTATTATAGAATATAATAAAACAGTTTTATGTTTTATTGTTATTTTATGCATTAAATGCGTCAATTAAAAGGATCAATATGCCTATATACTACAGACGAGCATTTTAAAACATTTAAAATCATTTAAAGAATATAAATAAACCTATATGTTTGCTATGATTCATATAAGATTCATTGTGTTAAATAATTTTTGAAAAGGATGTTAATGTTATTAAATACATGTCAATCATTGAATAAGAAAACATCGTTTTATGGTTGAAAGGTAATGCGTTAATCAACAAGTGCTAATTGGCATTTTTCTTTTCATGAATCCTCATAATATCGTTACAAGATTTTATGTAATAGTCTATTAAGTTGAAAATTAGTATTTCTATTGTGAAATGGATACGGATTCGGCATTAAAGTATTTTGTAGAAGGTAATAAATTTTGTAAAAGCCCTGAAGTTGAAAGCACTGAAAAGCCGACAATAGGGATCCCGTGGAGCAAGCGCCATGAAAGAAAGGTAAGAAGGCGAACTTCAAGAAGAATAATATCCAAAGTGACAATGTACAAAATCTCCTCCCTCTATTTTCCACCAAAAACAGAAGTGAAGTTTACCGTTATTGATGAAATAGTTATAATACAAAAACTGTTTAATAGCTCTGGTTAGTTTTAAATTATATACAAAGCTAGAAAAGCAAAAATCGCTGCTAATTCATTGGCACTTACAATTAGCTTCCTCTAACCTTAAAATGTTCGAATATAAAATTGTTTGTTTTATTTAATTCTGTTGTGAAATGTTAAAATGACAAGTCCATCTTTTAAAATATAGAGATGTATAGATTAGAATTTTTAAATTGTAATTTAAACATATTCAAAAGTATAGCATAGATTATAAAAAAATATTTGAATTGTATAAAAATTAAAAAATTTTTTGTATATCAACTATCATTTTGTTCAATTCACAATAAATTTTGCAACACTATAAAATTGTAGATTATTTTTGTTACTATTACAAATAATTTTTTTTTGTAATTTTGTAATTTTATTTAAATTTATGAACAACGAATTTATTCATTTAAAAATGTCATAAAAATGAAAAAATGTTATAAAAACAAAAATGAATCGATAAATTTTAAATATTCTGTAATATTTAAAATTTTAGTCAAAGTCCTCATGATCTGGGCAAATAACTTAGCCAAGATATAGTAAAAAGCTACCTTATTGAAAATTTTCTGTTCGATTGCTGCCGTTTTACTTCTTTTATCGTACTGCATAGAAAATCGATTTTTCGTATAAATGATTTTTTTCTCTGAAGTACAAAAGTGTTAAGGGGACCAGCTTGACTTAAGCTCGAAAAAGAATTTTTTTTTCATTAGCCGATAACATTTTTTTCTTTAAAAGAAACCTTTCTGAAATTTCTTTTACTATAAATTCTTTATATCTGTAATTTTACGGTTATAAAACTTCAAAATCTTGATCCAACGTGACACAAGATATTACTATTGTCAATACTATATTTATTGGAAAAACTTTGCGGCCTGCATGTTTTTAGGCTACACGATGAACAAACATTTTTTATGGTAAATTGCAACCATATGACATGTACTAAAACTTTTAAGGTTAACTTTTCCGCTAAAGAAATGTTTTATCATTATTTTCCAGAAAACAAACCAATATTTTAAAATCACTTAAAAAATTTGTTTAAAAATTGGTTTGTACTGTGGAAAATAATGAAAAAAGAATTTTCAATGAAAAATTAAACCATGAAAGTTTTAGTATATGCTAAACGGAATTAAATTATCGTCGAAAAGAAAAAATTTATTGATCGTGTCACCTAGAAACGTGCACGCCGCAAAGTTTTCGCAATAAATATAGTATTATAATGAGTATATTATTAATAAGATAATGGTAATATCTTGTGTCACGTAGAAGCAAGATTTTGCGGTTCTACAACGATAAAATTGCAGACATTATCAAGTATTTATAGTAAAACAATTTTCAGAATGGTTGTTTTTAAAGGAAAAAATTTTATTGGCTCATGATAAAAAATTCTTTTTTTGAGTTTAACTCAGGCTGGCCCCCTTAAGTCATGACCGGTTTAAAAAAATGACGTTTTTGTGTATTATAAAGAAGGGAATTGGCTTATAAAATATTTGTAGTCGCAAAAGATAAGTAATTTTAAACTCTTTCGAATGCATTTGTCCGAATTAATTATATAAATTTTAACCTATAAGAAATTATCTAAAAATCCAAAAGTCCAAAAATCCAAAAATCCAAAAATAGCTAAATAACAAAACCCTATGGACCAATCAATAATATTATTTGTCAGCCGCCTTCGTGCATAAAAAACAAAACAAATATAAGCCCAAAATAATTAAAATTGGTTGTACCGTTTCGAAGATATAGAGGGATACATACGTATATACACATCCTCATACACACATCCATACGGACATTTTTTAAAAATAGTGTATTTTGATTCCAAATAGCTCAAAACATGTTTCTAACATATTTTTTAGAAAACTTTCTTTTACTATTACAAAGCTTCCTTTAGGAGGAAGCAAAATATATGTATTTTTAAATAAATAGATACCAATCAAGGGAATTAGTAATTTAATGGTAACTGAAATTTGGATTGTCTAAAGTATTAAATATAAACATATGAGCTTTCGCACACATGTACGAAACATAAAAATATAGCACTGAATCAAATTTCAATTTGTATGAGTTACTCATACGAATTAGTTGAGATAAATCAAAAAGTACAGTAGAAAAATGACTTCAATTGTGACGTATATGTATTTGTCAAGATATACAAAATTTAATAGATGTAACAATCAGTAAATCAAACAAGTATTTTTTTTCATAATTTATTATTTACTACTTACGAATCGCAGGTTGTTTAAGCAGTGCAGATAATATGACTCACCTGAAACAAACAAAAATAACTTATAAGTATTTAAAGTACACAAAGTTACCAATATACCGTAGTGTGTAAAACAAAACCCAATTATGCGTTACAATTACTACCATTACACATCACTTAAAGCCATAGAAAGCCACAATAAAGAAGTGGAAAATCCTCTCGAAAATTCCCTCCCCCAAAAAGAAACACCCCAATTCCATCCCTGATCGGCAGAAAATCTCTCTTGTGCATCCATGACAATGCTCGCACGCACACGACTCCCCGCAAGTCCCATAAATACCTCTCCCAAAAAACGCATCATCCAGCAATAATAATAAACGCGGGCGCGGCGAGATGCCGCCAATAGGAGTATCCCGCGGTGCGCAAGCGCCAGGAAAGAAAAGAGAAGAAAGCGAGGGCAATCTGGAGTAGCCGAGACGAAGCAGCGTGGCGCGGCTCGATTTCCTCGACGGAGCCCTGCAGCAGCCGACGACCGACATCGTCCCGGGTCCGGCTCCGTCGCGGTCCTCCGGCCTTTTTCTCTCTCTCTCTCTCTCTCTCTCTCTCTCTCTCTCTGCGGCGCGCGCGATGACGGGGGGGTTTTTCTCGCAAAAACAATGGACGCAGGATGACTGTTCAGATGTGTGGTGCGGCCGCGGCTGCTGCTGCTGCTGTCTGGCGGTATAGGAAATCGCGCCCCCTTCAACGAAGAAAGGTGTGACCGGCTCCGCCCTGCCTGCGGTTCGGCAACTCTGATGATGCGTCGTGTTCTCTCGTCTCTTCTTTCGCTCTATCTCTCTCGGGGTGCCCTCCGAGGAAATTACGTAGAGAGAGAGGGGAGAAAGAGGAGAGAGAGAGAGCGTCTCCTTTTCACCGGTCGGAGGATGCCTCGTGGTGGAGAGGATAGACGCGCGAGCGAGAACGGTTATTTATATTATTTCAACACCCTCGCGTGGAATGGCGCATAGTGGCGGGCATGGGCTATTGTTTCCGGGCGCGACCGCAGAGAAGAGACCACAGAGAGACAGATGTTTTCTCTCTCTCTCTCTCACTCTCACTCTTTCTGTTTTTCTAGCTTCTACTGTGTTCTCTGCCTCTGTCTCCTTTGCTCTGTGTTGTTCCTCCTAATGATGCCCCGGGTGGTTGTGTTTGCTGCCGCTGCCGCTATGCTGCTGCGGACCAAAAATCGACGAAACGAGCCGGTAATTATATTGCGGTTTTCTCTCGTCTCTGGAAAATTCGGACGTTTGTCAATTCATTGGCGAAATGGAAGAAATTGACGAAATTACGGGCTTTTGTGAGGGACAGAGGCTGTGAAAGCGTGTTTGGGTGGGCTTTGAAAAGTTTCTTTTTTGTTACTTGTGAATGCTGTTATTATACTGTTGATCTAAGTCGGTCCGATTAGGGGGTCATGCTTATAAACTCGTTAACCAATTAAAAGACTTAGATTTACTGTGAAGTGATATATGCTATATATTAATTTGTTGTTAAAATTAGACTAAATAAAGACAAGGTTTTATTATCAAATTATATGACATTGGTCAATATTCACAATTTATCATAAGGTTGATATTCATGAAACTGTATATATGCCCTTATATTTCATGTATTTCAAAAATTAATACTATAGGTATTATGTATGTAATTTTATATGTATTATGTTTCGAACAAAATAATAACAGATATCTCATAGTAGAATACAAGGTACCCTATACGAAATGTCGGCTCTGTAGCATTATATGTATATTCAGGAATAGATTTTAAATCTTTAGTGTCACTGAAACATTGTCAATAACTTAAGCGATGACATGATACCCATAGTAATAAATATTAATAATATAAAATATCAAAGACTTTATATATACGGATTATTTTTTTTTTAAGCTTTGTACTCCCATAAAATAACAATTACCGTGTAAATCAACCACAACTGCAAAATTACACTAAACATGTTTCGCGAAGTAATTCTTTTATAATACTATTTATAAAATTACACATATTGTACGAATCTACTGCACATCTATTATCCAGAGTAAAATAAGAAAGAAAATACACAAATCGAAGATAAAATTGTCGCCTTAAAACGGCACGCAGCCGCACGGCACGCTTATTAGATTCGTCTCGCACCGCAGCTACTCAGTGCGATGCTATTTTTTTCTCCCGCCTTATAAGTATATCCGAGAATTTTTCCCGCGCACATGGCCCTCTTTTCTCGATTGCCGCGTACGTCAACGGGTTCGGCTTTTATTATACATACGCGGTGCGCGCGTGCTGCACTTCGCTGCGCGTATCGCCTCTCTTGCGTTATATTTCCGACTCGCGAGCGGGCCTCGGCGTAAACGCGCGTATTTCCGAAGCTGAACAGATCCCACGTGCGCTACTTCGCTGCTGCTGCTGCTGCTGCTGCTTCTTCTTCTGTCGACTGCCCCATTATTATTATTAGTTCGCTCGTTGCAAAATGAGCCGGAAAGTGTGCAGCTTCTGAAAGTGCGATGTTTTACATTGTGCGCTGAATAGCGATATTCTGCGGTCTCTGCAGTTGGACGAGTGCTGCCGGGCGCCGATGTCTTTTATTACGTATGGGTATGGTGGGGAGAGGTGTATACAGTGTTAGTTAAGAGTTTGCGACGATGTGAGTACAATGTTTTATGGATTAGAAATTTTTCATTTTGATAATAAAAATATACGCATGTTCGCGGTATTAATGTAGTTTTTATAATAAGTTTTAAGAATTTAATTATAATAACCGAGCTCCTTTTTATTGAAAAATCATACACTTTATTTTGTGCTTTAATATCCATATACTTATACGACTTTCTAAATGATAAAAATAATATAATAAAATAAATATAAAAACATTATAGTATTACTTATATGCAGAAAAATGTACTAAATAGGAATACATATATTCTTCTATGGAATATATTGAATTACTGGGTCCAAAGGAGGTGTTATTAAAAAAAATTGATGATATACACTATAATATATACAAATATGCAAAATTCATTGCTCTAAGATTTTTTGTATTTTATCATCAAACTTTTTAATATGAATGTACGTGTTTATGTTTGCGCGTCAAATTTATTGATGCACTTTCGCTGATTTCCCAAATACTCTATAAACGAAACTTATTACTTTTAATAACTGCGGTTTTGTCAAGTGCGTGTAGAGTAATAAGTACTTTCAAAAGACACGCATTTGAACGAAGCAAAAAATGTTGTTTCGAAACATTTGTACTATAATCGTACACTTTGTTTCTTAAATATATACCTTTACCGAATTGTTGAATGATCAAATTGTCCGCGGTTCCATCATTTCGATCTTGTGGTCGTCGGCGATAGTGTGGGACTCACACGCGACAGTTTCTCTCAAATTTCGGTCTCAAAATTATGCACGATAAAGAAAAAGTCTCATGGAAAGTAAAAATACGAACAAAAATGCGGTTTCGAGAAACTTTGATCTTTGTATTCAAAAAACACTTTCTCTTGTAAAGTTTAAATCGTATTACATTCGCTTTCAATAAAATTTGAATGTATGGTTATTTTCTTTATCCAGCACTTAATACAATTTGCGAAACATTTTTAACTTTCAATAATACTTTTCATTCTTTTACATATGTACAATAAGAATCTAGTTTATGAAAAAGTATATTAAGTTTTTTTTCCTTAATTGTCTAAAATAATCATTTTTAATTTCTTTGAACCTTTTGTATTGTACGAAAAATATATTGACCAAAATACCTACACTTACAACTAGGCTACAACTATCATAACTTGCATTATCTCGATAGTTATTACTATTATTATAATGGCCAGTTATTAATAGTTAGCATTAACATATATAGTTTTTAATTACCATTTCGAAAGGTCCCTAATACTTTTCAGAGTTTTTGAAAAATATTAGTGCTTTTCATGCCTCTTATGAAAATTATCAATATAAGATTTTTCGACAAACACTATCACTTTTTCGGAGGTTCTAAAAATTGTCAGTCTTTATCGGAGAATCTAAAGTCTGTAAGTATTTATCAGAGTTAGTATTCGTAAGAAGTGTAGATTCAAAGCAATCAGATTCTGATCTCATAATAGAATTTAACTATAATTACACACTCCAGTTCCAATTATGCACAACAAAATGTTGACAAACTGCACGGAGTACAATCAATAAACGCCCTTAGCCGATTCTTTTTTACATTAATAAAAGCCTCTTAAAAATGAACAAAGCCTCAATTAACATAAACAAGACGCTGGGCAACTCATCCCCCTCCCAGACCCAGCAAAAAAGGGGCACACAGAATAGCCGAAAAAAGCCGAGACGAGGCAAACAAAATCATCGGCGAAGAAAGGGAGTAACAAAAGGATTTCAATTCCCCCCTGTTCAGCGCTCGTCATCAAAAAGTGGAACGAAACAATTTGCAAGGACGACGTGCCGCCGCTGCGGTCGGAATCGCGACGACTGCGACGACCCTCGCCGCTCCTACTGTAGCTGCAGCAGCAGCAGCGCAAGAAACGCCTTTGCTCTCTTCTCTCTTTCTGACTCTGGTCCCCCTCTATCTTCTCTATCTCTCTCTTGCCTTTTCGGACACAGCCAGTAGTGCGCTGCACACTGCGCAATCCGGCGAAATTGCACGTGCGTATCTGCCTGCCCCACCCCGGGTGACACATAATAACACAGTGCGGTGGACAACGGGCACCGTGTGCCCAAAGTCCCGCACCTCGTGTCACTTATACGGGCGTTCACGCGACCACATTCCGACACGCGAATTGCCGCTGCCGCTGCCCGCCAGGCGACACTTTGGACGGGCTAATAATCATCGGGCGTGTCTCGCTCTTGCTGCTTGACAATGCGATGTGTCCACCGCGAGGCTTCTTCTCTCTTTTGGCGACGCGTGCGAAAGAAGCGAGGGACCGCAAGACAAAATCGGCCCCGCAGCGAATGGTTTCTTTTGTGGGGAGAGTGTGTGAGAGAGAGAGAGAGAGAGAGAGAGAGACGTCGATCAAATTGAAGTCGTGTGATTCTTACGCGAGGTTGTAAATATTTTACTTTTTAGTGTTCATAATAGTTGTTTTTTAAGTTTAATAATAGTAAACAGCAATTGTAGTGCAGAGATGCCATGAAACTCATTTTGTTTTTGATATTTATAATTGAATTGGATTTTACTTTGGAAAACGAATTTTGTGTAGAACATCTTTCTGAATTAAATGTAAATTATTAAGTTTTTAATATATATAATAATTATAATAATTTTGTTACGGCAATGTGCACTGGCTCTAGATATGTATTTATAGCTTTTCTTGTTGTTGCACTAAATAAGTGCGAAGCAACGGTTATTGTAAAATGAATATACATAGTTTACTAATTGTCAGTCGTTGTACTAACTACCTACTATTGGGAATTTAAAATAAGGTTTGTGGTCACAAAGATGGCGGCAGACAAGATACATTTTGCATTGTCTACACGTGGAATCCTACCGTTTTAATTAAAAAGAAAAGTGTAAAATTGTTTGATAGCTACATAAATAAACTAAGCACCGTGAGTTTGAAAGCCTTGCATTTTCAGACAAAAACGGAATTTTCTTCAAAACATAGAAAAACTAATGTACGAGTATAGTATACTTTCACAAACATGTAATTACACCAATAGCATATTCTTTTACAATCAGACTTTTTTATACATTTTTCGATCACACTCAATAGAAATACTGTAACGCGTGTCTAGACTGACGCTATATTTGTGTCCGCCAACCTTATTTTAAACTCCCAATAGTATAATATAATATAATATATATATATATAAGTTACAAATTGATATCTCTCTAATGTCTGTAAGTAATAACAACTGATTATTTTTTCAAACAGCATATCAATAACATTTATTAATTGTATTTCAGTTTGATTCATTATTTTTAATAATTTAAATGAATCGGTAAAAAATGTTATGTCTATGAGTAAAAAATGAATAGAATAAATATTGTAAAGAAAAATAAAGTAAATTATTATTAAAATATGTGTACTTAAACTTTCATAAATTTGAGCATGTATTAATAGTTTTGACGTAAAAGTCTCAAACTTATGAACGGAGTGACTATTGGCACGGTTCTATTTTTGTCAAACATCTTTACGTTACGACAGGCTGCAAGACATTTGTCTTATTGCCGCGTGCTCGATGTCTTAGCCGACTAATAGAGTAAAGTGCATTTTCTCTTTAAACACGAACATGTGGTATTACAAGTTATCGCTTCTACTTACGAATTTCTTCCAAACGAAGTGAGAAACACGTATTTTTGGTTGTTACTTTATTGGCACGAATATAAAGTATCACGCAGCTAATAAATTAGCGTAAACCTTTGAAATATCATTATTGGCAAAATAAAATTACTTATTTACAAAATAATAGATAACAGTTAGGCGCACAATATTATCTTTGATTTTTTAATTAAAATAAATTGCAGATCAACTCATGAATTTTTATTACCAAAAACAATATTAATTCTCGGAAAACTAATAAATCTATTCCTCGATTCTTATCGTCCATCATAATTTATACAAACTTAACTCGTCCACAGGTGCAAACAAACGCTTACCGTAAAATTACGATACCTCGAAGGAACAATTACACAAGCACGCGAGATCGTGATTACACAGAAGCGCGCGCGCGCTCGTGCTAAAAACGGCAAAAAAAAAGAAGCCCGAGGGAAGTCACCGTTAGAAACAAAGGCGCCACTAATTTTCCACTTGGCCAAGTACGCGAAACTGTGCAACTATCCCATACACTGGCAATCAGTGCATAATGCGCGAGGGCGCATCGCTCGAAACTTTCCTCGGATGATCCAGTGGTGCGGTGGTCTCGTTAGCATTGACGCACAACCAATAATATGCAACAAAGTGCTTGAAAACGCGAGCGATGCGAATCTCGCGGTGCGTGGAAGGAAGGAATAATTCTCAGGGAGGATGTGCCTGGAGACTACGTGCTTAATTTGTGGTTGATCGTGTGCGCTTCCAGCAAAGTCGGAGAATTTAGTACTATTAAGTGCGGCTCATTATGTTTATATGTAAAGGGAAATTTAAACTATCAGAAGTTTTGTTGTAATGTTAGGTTAAATATTTGAAGCAATTAAAGTTTTTGATTTCAATTACAAGATGTTTTTTATGCACCGAGAAAAATTCGATTGACGAAAATTACTAAACACTGTAATAAAACACAATTAATTTAGAGTTAGTGTACCAGATTTGTTAGCAAAATACAATATTATACTTCCTTGTAATGTTAAAAAAATACTTGTAGTAAAAATAACTATTATACATAAGAAGTAGGTTTTAAAGGGAAAACATTGCGAAGAAAATTTAACTTTTTATTATTTTTATCCTTAACTTTTAATTTGTAACTATTCATGATTAGTACACGTATCTATACTTTTCAGTACACATATACTTCATCCAAATGTTCTTCGTAACTATTAGTGGAAAAATTAAGTTGTCGCGATATTGCTTTAGAAATTCTAGTACTGTTGTAAGTAACAAATTATTTTTATGTTTCCCAGTGTATAAGAAATGGTAATAAAAGAATGTTTTTGTTTTTTTTTTATGATTTAAGCTTACTACTTAAATAACACCTCATGAGAATATGATCCACATCTATGCAGTCAATAATAATTCACATAAAAGAATATTATGAACCAGAAACATGCAGTTAAAAATAAATCACATGAAAGAATATTCAATTAGGTCACAACTTATTACACAAAACCCCATAAGAAATATCTTCTATACACATCGTCAACAAATAACGACAACGAATACAAACACGTTCTCCTAAGAAACGAATCATCGCGGCTGCTCGCGTGTCGCGTCACAAGCAGCAAAAAAAAAGAAGAAGAAAAAAAAAGAAACCGCAGCGCAGCACGTGCGACGTGATTTCCGAAGCTCTTTATTTTCATTGGCTCGCGAAGAAAGACTACCGAAAGAAAGGGTTTTTTGAGCTTTCCGCGCAGCGCCCGTACACCACAAGTGTATACACACACACGTACACACATACACACAAGGATATTAGAGGACACACCCGGGTGGTCGGGTTTCGTCGTTCGCGGCAGCATAGAAAGTTCCGTGGAAGCGTGGCGTGCGCTGCTGTCTCTGCTAGCCGTCAAGCTCCACACACACAGAAGTCTTTCCGAGAAAGCTCGCGGGGTCTTTGGTTTTTCGGTCGTTGTCACTCTGTGCGCGCACGCCGCCGATCGCCGCCGCGGCTGCGGCACACATATCGAAAATACACCGCTCGCGCTGCTCGGGAATAGCATTGAGCTACACTGCTATACAGCTATACGTACTCTCTCTCTCTCTCTTTCCTCTCTCTCGCAGGCAGCTCAGCTGTATAGTTATCGAGAAAGAGAGAGAGAGAGAGAGGCCCGGACGCGACTTTTGAGCAGATGGCCGTGCGCGAGCGAGATCTACCCCGCGACACTCAACTTCTGTATTTCTGTCCCACCCAGTATAAACAAAGCCAAGTGACGATCATGCTCCAGGAATAACGCCGCGAGAGTGTAGGAGAGGCTGCTACTGCTCTGAGCGTGTGTACCGTGTATACCTCCCTGCGAGTTTTCGCGCGAGCGGAAAGTTTAACATTTTGTCAAGAGAGCTTTTAACCCTTTCATTCACGGTGTCATACAACTTATAATGAACATTAAGTATTTCACGCATAAAAAGTATTTTGATAATTCTTTATCAAATTAGTTTGCTTACTTGAATTATAAATAAAAAGTTATTATGAAGTGCATGAATTTTAAGTTTTTATTTTAAAAATCTACGTTACTTGCCTGTTTTACAAAAACATGGAATTTGTAGTTGTTATAGTCTTGTTATCAGGGTACTATATGTACTTTAATTATACTATGTATCAAAATTGTACTTCCGAAACCAATAAGTCATGACTGAAAGGATTAATAAGTTGATGTTCTTTTGTGATTTTTCATCTATTCCTATGCATTGCAAGAAACTAATCATTAATTAAATAAGGCGATAAATGATTGAAAAACGAAAATAAGAGTTGAGTTGTTAAATAAACTCTATTAGTCATGGTACGTATATCAATGAAGAAAAATTCAAATTTAATATACTAAAAAACAGATACATTATTCGAAATAATACTTGCATATAATATAACTTTAATCTATTATAAATCGATCAAATAAGGTAAAAAAATAAATTTTAGTATGATGTGTAGTATGTTTATTAAGATCTTATCTAAGAACTGTATGATATCTCTCTAAAAAGTTTTTCTCTTTAACTAATAGTAATAGCAGGACTTTTATATAAAGATACTTTTATAATAGATATGCGATACAGAAATTTCTTAGAATCAGTTGCGTCTAGATAATGAGATGAGTCCATACTTAAAGATTTAATAATAATAATAGTACGATTAGAGAAATTACTTTAAATAATTTATTAATTGAATTTGAAGACTCAATAATCAAAGAATTACCTATAATTTATTATACCTTATATAAAAGCAGTTATAAATACGTTAAACGTTTAAAACAATAAACAGAGAAAAAATAATTTAAACCTCGAGTCGCACAAATTCCGGTTAATCCCAAGAACCATTTCCTGCACATGCATCTGTAATTCTATAACGTTTTCTGGTTTCCCGTGCGCACTGTACCCTCTCAGCGCTCTACTCGGTTACGGCCCAGCTGTAATTAACAAGGCTGTCTTTATGGTGTTTTGTCGCCCGCCGCGACATGCCGCGTGACGAGCCTCAGCCTCGTATACCATCAGCGGCGCAGGATCTCTCTCTCTCTCTCTCTCTCTCTCTCTCTCTCTCTCTCGCTCCGCGGATCCGCAGGGGCAGACTATAAAACGGCCTTTGTGCGCGCGAGAACCTCGGCAAGTCATATCCCGCGAGACTACGCTGCTCGCTCGCATGTGCCACTGCCTTAGGAGACAAATGTAAACACTTTCGTGGCATTCCACGAGACGTCGACGCGACGAAGACGAAGGCGAGCCAAGGAGAGAGAGAGAGAGAGAGAGAGAGAGAGAGAAATCCCCTCCGGGGGGATTACGTACATGTACATGTGCGGGCGCGCCGCGCGATTATGCGGCCGCGGCGCATCTCGCATTATGCCCGGCGCAGCTTGCCTTTATAATCCGCAGCGTCCGCAGAGATAGAAAGAGAGAGAGAGAGAGAGAGAGAGAGAGAGAAAGAGAGAGAGATCGCGGTGTGCATTATGGTAGAGGTACGGGTGGCGAGGAGTGGAGCTGTAGAGATTGGAAGGAAAGCTTCGAGCTTTTATCGGACGTCGCAACGTGGTATTTTTGATCGAGGGCCACTTGTGCGCGTTGGAACCGCGGCGCTGAGCTTCCGCTCGCAGGGATTTCGATGTGGCCTGAATGGGATGTATTATATCTTGTACCGTTGTTGTGATTTTCGAGTGTCTAGGCGTGGCTGCATCGTGCTTCTTATGCTGATGTTAATTGGTGGCCATGATTGTGTTTTATTTACAATGCATCTGATATTTCTTTGTTATGTCTTATGCGGGTGACTTTAAAAAATAATGCATTTTGGTGCCCCACGCAGATTTTAAATAAAAAGCATTAACTTTTTATAGGTACATTCATTATATTATTCTAATAATTTATAAGATATATATTTTATTTTTGTAAAGAGAACTTGACAAATTGTTCTATAAAGCCTCCAGTACTACGACTAGCACATTTCAGAGTTCTCAAAAACACCTAGCTTTTTTCAGAGTCCTCTTATAAAAATCTAGCATTTTGTAGAGTTTCTGATTAATACTAACACTTTCTTATATCCACTTAGTTTTTGTCTAAGATTCTGAAAATTATTAATTTTTGTACACGAGAGAAGAAAGTCTTTGAGATAAATACGCAGGATGTATTCAAATCAAATACCTTGATTACTTTTCTGAAAGCATATATTTCTTAATAGTTAATACATATTGCATATAGACTAAAAACATGAACACAACACCAAGCAACCTAACCCCTCCCATCTGTTATGATTTTCGCTGCAGTAGATCGGCAGCCCACAGTATTAGGTTAGGCCCAACTACACTTTCTTTGCCCTTGCGTTATCTTCGTCCTCTTGATGTTAACGGTTTGTTTCCTTCTTTGCAAAATTGATGTTAAAACAAACTTTTTTTATATGAATTGCTGTATAATCACTTACTACCTTAAATATGAAGAATTAGCATCAATTCAAACGAGTTCAAATTAAAATCTTTAGATTAACTAGTTTTTTTCCTTCCAACTCATTCTATTATTTTTTAACTTTTAAATTCATTTACTTATGTTTGAATAATTATCAAAATTATTATTCATCAATTTCATATGTAAATTATTGCTATTTATTGTAAATTGACTTCATTGTTAAGTTATATGGTTAAGAAATAAAAAATAAATTAATAGAAAAACATATTTAAAATTTACTTTAAATTTAAATAATCTATAACTATTAAGAAAAATGTTGTTATTATAATTTGAAACGTTCAAGTAATTATTCATTAACTGTTAAGTCATATGTATTTAACCGTATTGAAAGCCTCGCGAATTAATAGTTAATACGGCGACTTTCAAACAAATACTTTCTTCTCTCAGTGATAGGAGATTCCTGACAAGAACTAGTATTTTTTGAGAACTCTGAAATCTGCTAGTCTTCGTAATGTACGTCAATTTCATTACATGAGTATCTGTAATTTATTTTTGATTATTTTAATTGTAAAGTCAATTAAGTAGTATTTTCTTAGCATACTAAATATATTTAGTTTGATTGCGTTATGAAATGTACGTTTTAACCTTTTTAACTTCTGACAACAAGTATATTCCTTAAGATTTCTGTAAGTATCTGGCCCATGGCAGTTGGTATTTTCTACATCTCGTCCGGTTAGTGGTTTATAATACATTGATTTTAAAACTTTTCTTGTACCCTGGTAGAAAGTTAGCTAGAATGGCTGGTTAGTTTATTAATTATTAGCCAGATTAATAAGCTATTAATAAGTCATATTATATCTAGTATCTGGCTAGAATCTGCTTAAGACTATGCTTTAAGCAAGAACGTATTTTGTTTGCAAATCTAACCTATTTATATATTTTTTTTGATAATTTATTAGTTTTTAAAAATATATATTATTATACTTTATTGAATGTTCAATATAGTATGCCGCCAAAATAAATATTTTTATCAACAAATAACAACTTACGAGATTATAGAAATATGTATATGCAATAATAAAAGTATTTGATAACTAATAATTTCCTTTCCGAAAATTAGTCAATCATAACTTAGTCAACAAAAATTTTGTGATTGATGTCGAAAATATAATTTTGTAATAAAACTTCATTGTAAAACTACAAATATTTATTAACCAATTCTCCAAATTTCATCATAACTTGTCATAAATGTCGTTTTTAACTGATTTCTAGCTAATTTCTTAACCAGAATTAAAGCAGATTTAGAAAATCTAGCTAATATCTGGCTAGAAACCAGCTTAGATTTCTACCAGGGTATTTAAATTAAATTAATTTATAAATACTTATAATATAAGAGAATTGGACTTTATAAAAACGAAATATATAATCAAAAGTATACAAATTGTTAACATGAAGTATATTCAAGTTGTAAAAAATCATGCATATACAAAGTGTAATTCCTACGTAAAGCCATTAGTTCTTTTTATTAGTCAAATATAGAATGAATCATTTTCATACGGATATATAGTTCATTATATACATAAAGTTGTAGTTCCAACTAAACTACGCCTAAATTACAACTCCACCGCAAAAAACGCCGCCGGTAATCCTTTGATAAAAACAACCTTCATTCCAAAAAAAGTCTTTTGATAAACGATGTCACCGCACACGAGCTGACTCCACCACCGCCATCGCAAAAAAAAACGAACTAATAAAAGCCTCCACCTCCCGACAATCGACAATTTATCTTTTCGATCGCGTTCCGCTTTCACGAGACTCTTGTGCGGGCTGCCGACTAGTTTTAGGATATATAGGCGGAGGGCATCGATTACACGCGCTGCAAGAGAGAAAGAGAAAGACAGACAGAGGCCAACTCGTCGCGGCCGCGGCAACTCCTTCTCCAGCGCCGCAATATGAAGACAAGGTTGTGCGCCTCCTTGGGCGGTAATTATCGAGAGAACGAAGGAAAGAGAAGGAGAGAGAGATAGAGATAGAGCGAGTATCGCCGCCCCCCGGCGCGCTCGACACGAATTCCGAAAGGTGATCCGCATGCGTCACGCCCGCGGTGGACTATAAAAGGAAGAGGAAGACACGAAGCGAGAAGTCCTCGCTGTCCTCGAGGAACGCGGCTATATTGTCGCGCGCTCTCGAGACAATGGCGACGTTGCCCGCTGCGCGACGCGTAAATTGTTTTTTGCGCCGGAGCAGGCGCGCTAATGAGCGCGATTTGTCGCGAGGGGACGACGACGGGGACTCGGCTCTTCTGCGCGCTTGATGCGACGTTTTAATCAGCGGGGAGGACATCGATCAACGGGGTATATACGCACCAGAAAATGAGCGGTAGAAAATTAAGCAGTTTTTTTAGCAGTTTTTCAGCAGTTGTATTAAAGATGCTCATTGTTTGCAAAAAAATAAAAGAAATCTTATAAATGCTCATTACTAGACTGTTATTGTGAAGTAATGGGGTACGTTGATGAAACACATCATGTGCTATACTTGAAGAATGATCATTTTGTCCGAAGAGGATGTCTTCTCAAAATAGATACTTATAATAGAGGAATTCCATCATGGAATTATTAAATTAAATTATTAATTATTTGATACTCAATTATTTTTGTTTATTTCTGGCATATAATTACTTTTCAGTTAAGTAAATATTGTTTTATTTCAAAGAATATTTGTGCTTGTATCTAAATAAATCGTTCGTTAGTACTATTGAAATAAATCATGTTTTGAAAGAATTAAAATTTCTTTGGTTTTAGTAAATTTTTTTTTCAGTTATACATTTGTGGGTAATAGAATTCTCTAGCGACTCTTGTCATACAAAATAATTCTGTTCCCGACCAATGTGTTATAAATTTTAAGCTAGCCACATGCTGCTGTTGTAAATGAATATTCTTAAGATATTTATCATTTTTCTTAGGATTAAAATTAGGAAAATATATAAAAAATGAGATGTAGTAAATTAGAAAATTTCTATGACTTGTTTTTATTATCAAAAGCTGAGCTACGACATTTCACAATGCTTTTCCCAGATTCGATTTTATTAATATAACACACTAAAATATTAGTATTGTTTTAATTAACGATATTAACTAAAGACCATTGATTGTTAGTAAATTAACATTTTAAAGAAAAATACGCAAAGACTGTCCAGGAAAACTATTCTATTTTTACCAGGGTATACGTGTTTCGAAATCTACACCGTAAAAACTCTCGAGGAACGCTTTCAAGAGAAGTTTGTCGCAGCAGTCGCGCTCGTTGATTGATTTCTGGCCGCGAGGTGTATAGGCGCGAGTGTAGGTACGTATATAGGAGCGTCACGATTTTTACGAGGTGATCCTTTTTTACGAGTGTAGTCTCGCGTTGTCTATGGGAAAGGTTCTCGGGAGAAGGGATTTTTTTTGTCGAGAGCGTGCACGCGCTCTCGGGAATATTTGGACTTATAATTGATGTGCATGCGGGGAAACGTGAAATTATCCGGATGATGAATTGCCGCACGACCGATGTATGGGGATATGCCAATGATACGCTGTCAGAATACTGAAATATGCCTTTGTGATTGATTTTAAATAGTATGATTGCGCTCTTAATAATGACGATCATTAATAAAAATCAATTTATTGTTGTTCGTTTAGTGATTTTGTCCACTTATAACAAGTTGCAGGTTTTTGTATATCGTTAAATGTTGTTACACGTCATTTGTCATTTGATCTATTTATTGTCTAAGTACAACAAATAAATAATCAATCTGTGCATTTAAAATTGAAAAATTACCATAAAAATGAAGAAAAAAATGTTAAAGTTCCTATTGGTAAAGTAACGTCACTTATGATATTTTTTTCAACACTTATTCATGTAAGAGTGAACTTGACACAGAGAACAAAAAAAGTTATGTAGATACTTATCAAGTAAAACGTAGAAACGACTCCATTCACCGTTTACTCGGTACTCAAAACGCGAGAAACGCGAGATGAGTAGTAACGTCCGGCTTTTGTGTCAAGTAAACTGGCAGCTTATTCATGCACCAGACACCAGTTTTTTCTCCGCGTTTCCTCTCGCCACGTTCCTCTAGTTTTAACTTCTTGTAGCTACATGATTTAAATATACGTACCTACTTTTTATTAGATATAAATATTTATTTCTAAGTAGTTAAGTGCTATATCCTGTCAGACAAACCTTTTTCGCATATATAATATTTGACGCATTTTATCATCTATTCTCTTTGTGTAATACATATTTTGAGAAAATTAGTTGACTATTTCACTCAAATCACACAACTTACAGTGAAAGTAATCAAAATCCTCACAGTTTACAAGTCTCTCTATTTCAGTATTACTCCATCACTCTCACCCCGTTTTCCGTATCCATTTCTACATCTGCTTTTTTTCTCGCTCTCCCTCAACGCACACACAATTTTCCCCACCAAATACCTTATCCTACTTACAGCGTCCATCTCCACCTCTCTTTCATCCTCTCCCGTGCAGATATACATACACATCCACACACATGTCCGAGCTCACACTCGCGAGCGGTAAATTAGGCTCGAGGCGCGCGCGCTGGTACGTATACACACGTGCGTATAACGCGCGGGCCACAAAAAAGGCCTCCAACTCCAGCTCCAGCTCCGCGGCGAGATATTATTTCTCGGCATATGTGCGGGCGTGCGCCCGATATGCGTTTATATACCGACGCGGTCTTGTGTCTCTCTCTCTCTCTCTCTCTTCCTCTTCCTCTTTTTCAGCCGAGAGCTATGGTAATGCGCGCCGCGCGGACTCGCGCGAGAGGGACACGGACATGCGGACACGACGTCTTGTGTAAGGACGTGAGCTTGTCTTTTCTCTCGCTTCTTCTCCTTCTTCTTCTTCTTCTCTGAATATGCACCGGGCAATCGCTGGATGTACAAGAGAAGCGTTCCGCAGAAGATGGCGCCTCCGGCCCCCGGCGTGCGCGCGAGCTTGTACCATCGCTGCCAAAATGTAGGAACTTGTACTGGAAGGAGAGAGAATTGCGCGCAGGTGGAGGAGATAGTCCTGAACACGAAGAGGTACGTGTTGAGCTTTTTTTATCTAAAGAATAATCCAAATTTTAGCGACGTTCAGGATTGTGTTTTTCGTGAAGTACTTTTTTGACCTGGAAAGATGAATGATAATGGTAATATTAACCGATAAAGTCTCATTTAGTTGCAATTCAAAGAAGAAATCTTTTTCTAAACCTTTCCTAATAAGACAAGAAGAGAAGGTTTACTGATTAATTAGTTAGGTTCACTGACAAGAGAGTATAACGTATTAACAAATATTCTTTAAAAATTAACATTTACAGGTTGACTAAACAATTCAGATGTTAATTATTACAATATAATGTACCATGTTAATAGGTATCAATAATTTGTAAAAATTGACTCAACAATTCGCTGCGAGTAAACCAAAAATTTTGGTTAACTCGCAGCGAATTGTTGAGTCAATTTTTACAAATATACACTACAACGAGTATCAACATCCTATTGCAAGGTATCAATAATATCCGTTTTGCAGTATAATTTAACAAGTGACTTGATATTATTTTATAGGTTTTTTAAAACCTAGTATCACACCTTTTATGATTACGAAATTACTTATGATGTGCATTTTAAACCAGAAACTGACGATTTTAATAAAAATCACCAAAATTTGACTAATTAATGATCAATTAACGGTATTTAACCGCGAAACTTTCGCTTTTCTACTATGAATTAGATATACTGTAACTAATAAAAGGAAATATTATGACGTGTTAATTATGATTGTGCTTACGTTTAATGAATAAAAGAAAATTAGAACAACGCGTTTTTAAATAATTCAAACGGATCAACACTTTTAAATGAATGGCAACAAGATATAAATCATTGTATCTCATCGCATTATATTAATAAGTCCACGAAATTTGACTGCACGCAATGTAAAAACACGCAAGTCAAAGATAAGATCACACCTAATTGAGGATTTTCATATAGTATTATTCATCGTATTCATTTAACATTTTAATAAATTACATACCGAGTTAAAGGCAATCTCTATAATTCCAATAGCTCTTTAAAATAATACAAAACCCTTCTAAAAGAATCTCACAACAATGCCCTGACATTCGCCGGCAAAGGTACGAGAACAGCGATAAATCTCAAACGGTGCCTTTTCATTACCCATCCGAAATCCAAAAAATATCCCATTCCTCGCGCAATGGCCCATTATCGCGGCCGCGATCATCCATCGCCGCAGCCGCATATATACGTATATATACATATATATACACGCACGTGGAAAAGTATACCATCCGAGCATGCAGCGCCACGGCAGCAGCACTTTTGCGGCTGCATGTACGAAAGGTGGACAAGTTGAGTCTTAGGTCTCTGAAAGCGTGGGCGGAGCGGAGCACGCATAGCTCCCGGCCTCTTCGCTCCTTTTTGTTCTCTCTCTCTCTCTCTCTCTCCATTCTCTCTCTTTCTTCCTTCTCCTGCGCTGCTTCTCCGCGAACGTATAATACGTCTCCGCTCGGCGCTTGACGCGCCGTAGTCTAAACCCTCTTCGCGACGTGTGTCGCTCTTGTGCTTCCTTTTTTGCGCGCGTCCGTCCGCGTCCGCCTCGCCTTCGTCTTCTCTTGTTTTCACCTTGTGCGCCGGAGTCTCTCTACCTATTGCCCTCCTCCCTTCTTATACTATTGCTATACTACTTATGCTACCTATCTCGGTTGTCTTTTTCTTGCTGTTGCCTTCGTTTCTGTTATACAGCGTGGCTATCTCTTTCTATAATTCGCGTGCTCTCTTGTTATGTAGAAATTTATATCTCTCGTCAATTTCATGCCTTTCTTCCAATTTTCATTTTATATTTCTGGCACAGTGTGTATGGTTTTTGACGCTTCTTTTTGGAATTGATGCCTTATATCTTTCAGCATGGGCTCTATTAGACTTTGTGCCTTTGTGCTACAATTATTTATTTATTTATGTTGTGATATTTTTTAATTATTTATATCAATTACGTTTTTATAGATATACTTCGCAAATTTGTATATGCCATGGTAGACTAAGGATACAGAAACTTAAAAAAATTTTAAATAAATGACTTTTGTTAATTGCATAAGCACTATACTAAGTCTGAAAATGGTACTTGTTTAAAAATTGTAATTATATTTCGAATTTTAAGTCAGATTCTCAAAAACTGGTAAATTTGATATGATGCACGAAAATTGTAAACATAATTCTACCTCATTGGCTTCGCTACTTTAAATTTTCAAAATATGCTTTTAGATTCGTAATCAGTAGCCTCTAAAATCCTTTACATACAAAATTAATCAAAAATCGGTTAAAATAATTAAGGATAAAGTAATCATCACAAGTCTTAAATAATATTTGTTTACAAGTAAAATAAAGCAAAAGCACACCTATCTCTACTCGGTAAATTTTCCAAAACAGCTCCGAGCGCAGCCCTTTCCAAAAACTTTTCATCCGGCGAGCAACCCGTAGACAAACTCCTCGCTGCCTCTCGGCAACCGGTAAGCACTTCGCTTTAATTATTTCTCAAACTCGCGAGTCTGCCGCTGCTGCTCTCCTTTGAACCTGCAGCGCGCAGCGCTTTCCTCTTCTTTTCCTCTCTTGCGCGCTGCAGCCTTGGCACTGTCAGTCGTCTCCACCGACTTTTTCCGCGGCCAGACTTTGCGATCCTGGAGATGACGTCGAGCCAACGCAAGTTTAATGCTCCTGCGGGCCTCGTGCGCCGCCGCAAAGAAGCCCGAGCGAAGCCCACCGTAGTAGACGACGTCGCGCGCCCCGGGTCTCTCTTGTATGTATATACACGTATACTCGGCTATCCGTACGCGCGCGTTTACGTGTGTGTGTGTGTGTGTGTGTGTGTGTTATAGTTTTACCGTGCAGGATGACGACGAGGAAAGCTCGAGGCGGCATAAACTTTTGCGCCTGTATCGCCGCTCTTTGTCTTTGCTTTAAGGATGCGCGCAGTGTACGCGGGGTATGCGGTGGTCTCTCGGCGCTGGTGTGCACGGTGTACTTATGAAGGATGCGCGGAGCGAAGGCGATTTGCTTTGTGCCTGAGTTATGAACGATTGCACCGGGCTCGCCGGGGCAGATGACGGGAAGCGTGCATAATCGCGGGCTGGACGCGGAGAGCCAGAGTCTAGTTTACAATTTTATCTTTGGCTTTGAGGTCGATTTTAAATTGAAAAAAAGAGTATACGTACACAGAGAACATTTTCTGATAGAAATTACCGTAAGATACGTGGTAAAAATTTTTAAGATTGTATGGCTAACATTTTTTTATGATTACATAATTTATTATATAGTTTTATTTTTTATTTGTTACTGTATATTATATACATAATTTTTGGTGCATTTGGAAGTGATGTTATTGAATTTTACCCAATATCCCTAGATAATAAAACTTCTTTACAATTTTTGGTATAATTTATCTTATTTGACCCGAGAGATATGATACCTCACCTATGGATAAATTCGTAGCTTTCCTAAATCTCAGTCTTTTGATACCCGACTTAACTTATTTTGTTCATGAAGGTTACCACGCCGCGAAAGTAATTTATGAAGCATGTTATTCAATTTTTATTATAATAAAACGTGTGAAATTATAGACAGAATCCTTCAGTTCTCAAATAGCTGAAGTTTTATAATTTCATAATTCTCCATATCATATCGCACGCCATAAACTCAAGCATTTATACAAGTATTTCACCTCGTGATCGATAAAATTCTCCGCATATCTCTCGTGTAATACAACGTAATGCCTAATAGAGCAGCTCGCACACCCACATCTCAGGGAAAATCCTAACGAGCGCACAATTAGGAAAGCACTATAAAGTACGCGACCTTATCAGCTGTCCGTTAATTCGCAATTAAACGTTTCTTATACCTCATCTCGGAGCAGCGTGAAATCACCCTCCCAATCTATCCCTACCACCGCGCTAATCAGCCGCGTTTATCCACCTCTCTCTCGCTCTCTTATTCCTTCCCTCTCACATAATTACCCTACAGTGCGCAGCACGCAGCTCTCCTCGATTCGCAGTTTTTCCTCATTACCGTGCCACCGCCGCCGCACACCGATAAGCCACTCGCCCCTCCCCACCTCGACGAAAAATCTGTACCTGCAGCCCGATCGGGCCACCAACGCCTGAACTACTGCACAGGTGCACCGCGCGTACCTACACGCGCGCGGAGGCTCGATATATCGTTATCTCGCGGGCGCGCGGCTCTCATTATCTCGGAAGCGCGGCGTACACGTGTTACCGGGGGTCGCTATCGCGTTCGTTGATCGCTCGTGAAGAGAGAGAGAGAGAGAGAGAGGGAGAAGGGTCTACGTGTTGCTCGAACGCGAGGCGGAGCGAGAGAGCGGAAAAAAGTGCGCGCTAGAGAACGCGAGCTTCCATACTGCGCCTTGCGAGCGCGCGCACGCGTATGCGGAGGTCGGGGATAAAAAGAGAAACGACGCGTTTTGGGTGTAACGGGATGCAGGATAGCGGAGGAATATAGGATTTCCGAGATCTGGATGGAACGGTGATTGCGGGATGAGGTTGATGGTGCGTTAAATCAGGTGCGCACGTGTGTAGCTGTAGTGGCTTTTGGTTTTATTTTAGCTGAGATGGGGAATTTGATTGGGTAAGTGCTAATTTTGCTTTGAGGATTTCGTTGTTGCATACGGTCTTTGAAATTGTAGTCGGACCTAGTCTGGTATTATCTGCTGTGCAGGGACGTTTGTAGCGCTTAGATAAGAGAAGTTCATAACGCTCAAAATGAAGACTAATTAATATTACACATTTTTCTTTAATTTCTTGATTATTTCACGGTTATTATACAACTATGCTAAATATAGCGATTAGGTATGATCATATCAGCAAATATTCATTACAAAGTAATATGTTACATTTTCAATCAATAGTATATTCTGTAATATTTCATATTTTGATAAACGATGTTATACTTTATATATAAAGTCATAATTATGTAAGAATAGAAGCCTGTCGTAGAAGAATAATAAAAAGTATTGTTAAATAAACAATGTACATTTTGCTGTAGTTAAATTTAAAATGAATGAAATTTAAGTTTTTCACTCTAAGATGACAATTCATTAATCATCGATGATTGATTCTGTGTCGCTAATTTAACCATGCAAAACTTCAAAGACAGTAATCACCCATTCATCTGAAACTCATTAATCAACTACTACGAGAAGTTGATTATATGAATTTAAAGTTGAGGTATAGATGTTTAATTTTAAACGACAATGTATTAAATCATATTGACATGTTCAAATAGTTTATTTATAAAATCGCTTTTGTTCTTTTGAAAAATATTCTGCAATCAAACTCTAATTAGTAGACATAGAATATTCAAAATCTCTTTATAAAAATTATTCCCGTACATATAAACAATTTCTAAGTATAATTTTAGAAGATAGTTTATGTACAATAATTAAATTTTAATAGGTACATTATGAAACTTTGATTTTGAACATTAATAACTTAATAAATTGTTTTTTAATTAACGCATGTTTGTGTCACGCATTGAATTTTCATTTTCTCATTTTGCGATATATATTTCGTCGGCTACGTTTTGTTGTTTCCATACTGTACCCGTACAATTATTAAGAACTATCAGACATCTATATCTGTCCACTGTTCTAATTATTGCATCGGTCAACTTCCACACCGCACAACTTCACGCGTAGTCCCAGTCGCGCGACGATTAACTCACCACTCATGACTCCGGGCCCCCTTTTTCCGTTACGTACCACTTACGTATACGCACATACTACCCGCATACACAAGTTCCACATACGTACCCGTGTACAACAGCTCGCGGTTCAGCGCTCTTCTTTCAGCGCGAAGAGCTAGTCGCGCACGCGGTAATTGCCGCATGCGCGAGAGTAGGAGAGCACACGAGTGCACAGTACGTAACCAAGGCGAGGATCCCGCGCGGTGCGTATTCGTACACGTGCAGGTACAGACGAAAGAAAGAGAGAAAAGAAAAAAGGAGAGAGAAACGCTTTCCGCGAACTGCCCCGGCATTGGTCGTCGTAATTGCGCAATTCCGAAGCTTGGCATGTTGGGAGCCTCTTCCCCCGGTGCGGAATACATACGTGCATATGCAGAGCGAGAGAGAAATCAGCGAGCGAGCGATCCTCATGAGCATGATTCGCTCGCTCGGCAGTGTCTTTGTGCCCCTCTTGTGTTTCTTCTACAATTCTCATTCACTCTCGTGTACTTTGCGCACTTGTAATACGTATATATAGGCCCGACCCTGTCTTTTTTCGCCCCCCTCCCCTGGAAGGCGTCTTCGCGATATCCATGCCACGGACTCCGAGGACGAGCAAGGAAAAAAGGATGCTGCACTGTGTGTGTGTGTGTGTGTGTGTATGCGCGCGGCGAAATCGCTCGCCTTAATATACCTGCGCGCGAGACGTTTTGCGTTGTTGGCATAGGAATGACGGTATGTATGTATGAACGGTGATGTGCACGGTGTCTCGAGGAGAGAGTCCGTCCGTCTCGCTCTAGGCTCACTTTTGCCCGGTTTTACGATCGTCCGCGGGCATTCCGTACGTGTCGTTGTTACGCGCGGCCACTGCCGCCGCGCTCTTTGTTGCGTACGTAAATATACCCTATTCCGCATGAAATTGGTGCGAGTGCGGAGCTCGCTCTCTTGGCCTGTCGTTTTCTCTCTGCGTGTCGCTTTATTCTTTCTTTTTCTCGAGGGCTCTCCTCTTGCCACTCGAATTTTCGAATTCCTCGGCGAATGCCTCTGGTACAAGGGCTTTTAAATTTTAACGCTTTTTATAGACGCGATCGTAGACATCGTCGGCATGTAAAATTGGATAGCGCATGCGAAAATCCTCGTTGGTACTGATGTTACGTCGTGTGTTGTATCTTTCGATTGTACACGTAAGAAATAAACAAATTCGAGTCACACCGTGGCGGCAAAGAATGTACTTGCAAAATACGCATCAGTTGTTAACCGAATGAATAAAAAATGATCGCGAAAGCATTTTGTAAGATTTTGTAACTGACACAATTACGTTGTTAATAATATGTGCAAATTAATAAATAAATACAAGTTTTTATTGTGAATTCGAGTATAGGAAAATATCATTTATCAACCTTCAACTTGGCTATAGGGGAGGGTGGGGCACCAGTGGCACCCTAAAATTTAACAAGGATTATATAAAAATGATACACACTGAGAACATTTGAAAAGCACAAAAAATTAGGAAATTATATCAAGAATCGAAAGCGACAGTTGAATATGTGTTTTCTGTGACACATTAATTTATATAAATCGAAAAATAAAGTCAGTCAAAACTGCTCTACGTGCCCCACTAGGGGGCAACTGTGGCACCCCGGTGGGGCACGTAGAGCACGGCTTTTCATGAGGTATTTTCACATTTATAATTTTACGTAAATAATCAAATGAAAAATTAATAAAATCAGAAGTACTGTGCATATATTTGATGGTATGATATGATTTGCAATGAAAAATAGCGAAATTCGAACTTACAGCGTTATAAACTTTTAAAGGTTAGGAGGCAAACAGCCGACGCGCCGCGCAACAGATTTCGTGTGCTATTCGTGCCCCACCTAGGTGCCCGTCGTGCCCCATTTTCAATGCTTTTTCCGACTGTTAATACACAATTACTGAGCACTACAAGATAAAAAATCAAGCAAGGCCTGAAAGTTGGAAGTATAAACTATCAAATGGACTTTGTTTCAAACGGATCCATTCTTTTTTCGCGTTCTACCAGCCAAATGAAAAATTAAACCAACCTATTATTTCGGCTTTGAATTTCAAGCCCATTTAATTAATTGGTTGGACTTTCTTTTTCTATATTATGATCAGAGACAAAAACTAGAAGTATTTTTCTTTAGATTTTCACAATTTTTTGCTTAAAAATATCTATTAATCATTTTAATATCGAGGTGCCAAACCAACCCGCCTGCCAGGCCGTGCCCCACCCTCCCCTACTTCAGAAATCAGTTACGTAGATCCAACAGAGATTAAAAGTAAGGAGCACTGAATTCTAAAAATCTATAAAAATATTAGACAGGTTGCTGGTAGTTAGAGTACCAGATTACATGGTAAAGTCTGCTACTAGACTATTAAATACATATTCTGAATTCTCATATTTTGGGAGCTCAGGACATAACACTGTGTTGAGAAATTTTTGGATTAGATTAAAGGATGACCTTTTAATTTAATTATATATATTTGCTGAATCTTGTGTAAAGGCTCAATAATCCATTTCTTTATTTGATTAATTATGTTTATTTTAGAACAGAATATTCTATTATTATCTTAAGTATTTCAAATAATATGTGTCTTGTATTTATTTAGTAAAAATATTAAGTTGATCTCACTATAATCCCTGCCATAGCAATTGCAGCTTATTCTGACTCCAATTCGTTACTTTATACGTAGATGATTACAATCGATTTTATCACAATTATAATTATCAAAGCTACGGTTTTAATTGTGTTTATATAGAATACTTATAGCAAACACACCTTTAAAATTAAATAGTTCTGAAGACTACTTTCTAGCTACATTTTTTCTGCATAGCTTACACAAGAAAACTGCTTAAAATGGGCATGGAAAATTTCGCATAAAAAATTTATACATAAAAATGAGTGCTTAAGCAAACCCTAATAAGTTGGCATATTTAGTCGTTGTTTTTATTGCGTTGGATATTTTGGAGCCTAAAGCATTAATTAATATGGTAAGAGTGAAAAAATGTTTTAAGAAATATTAATTACAGAAAATTTTTGTAGATAATCAACGGGCAGATATAATTGGATGGCGTAAGTGTTTTAAACTTTTTATATTTAACTCACTGATTACACATAAGCGACAAGATTCCTTAAAAGAATGTCTTTTAACATTTTGCGTTCAACGAGCATGTAACTTGCGAGCCGCGGTGCGAAAATCAATCGGCTTTATAAATAATACATAGGTTCGAACCATATAATGATAGGTATTTAATGTCTGTATCCTTTTGCTTATAAGGAAAAAAGTTAAGCTGTTTATGAAAAGAATTTCCTAAGACGTTTCACTGAGTAAAATTACAGATGAAGCATATTTACGACTGTAGTTTAGCATTAGATGTTGAGAATACTCGTAAACCAAACAACCATCCAAAAATTCAATTTAAAATTTTACAAAATAATAAACCGCCAACATTTTATGTTAATTAAATTTTCATATATTTCACGAATCAATTCAAATATATGAATTACTTTGCTATATTAATAAATATTCTTTCACTTTTTTAATAAGAGCCTTGGTGAAACTTTTTTAAAAGTCAGCGCTCGCTACTCGTCCTGCACGATTCCCAATTTCAATCGAACAGTCACCGCCACGCCGAAAATCCACCTACTTGCCGAACTCAACCTCTCGAACCCCCAGTTTAGATCATTTCCTCCCCAAGTCCCAGAGAATTTTTTTGCCCCCAGCCTCCTCCTCTCCTCACCTCTTAAAAATCAAAGATGATGATTCGCTTTGTCTTCTGAAATCGCGCGAACTTCTGCCGCGCTACACGCCACGTCCTTCGAGCGCAGAAACCGAGGCAGCATTCGTTTCGAGTCGGGGACTTTTTTGTCAGCGCGATTTCTCACGATCTTTCGGGTCCCAGCAACGGCAGCAGTAGCGCGCTGCGCGTCTGGACCCCGAGAAACGAGCGAGCCGAAGAAACGTCCTGCATAAAACCGAAGACGACGGGGCGTGTATATGTATATATATACAGCTTCTCTCGCACTGTTCACCTCTGGTTTCTTTTGCCGAAGGTTCTCTCGCGCAATTCGCGATCGTTTCGCCGGACCTCTGATGGTACTTGCGTCGAGTCGCGCGCGCGTACAACGCGTTACGGCCCAGCAGCAGTGGCACTTAGGTTGTTCTCGGGTGCAATAATGATCGGGCTTGGGCCTGGCCGTTTGAACGGTCTGCAGCACGCGCGCGCATTTCGCTCCTCGCTTTTATTGGGATCATCGCACGCGAGAGACGAGATAATGTCGGGAAAGTTGCTGAACGAGAGGCTGGGACTGCAGGGAACAAAGGGAGCAGGAGACAGCTTTCAGGTGATCGTTTTCGAGTTCGAGGTCTGTCAAGTATCCGGTTATTGACAAAGGTTTCATGTCGCGTGATAAAAAATGTATATCATTTGCGACCGCTGAATCACGTGACTACAGTATAAGGTTAATTTAAAAACAAGAGTCTACTTGCAGTTAATTCACTCTGAGTCCATGTGTTTAAATTTATAATTAATCTTTCTTTTAATGAACAAAATTTCTTAATCTGAATTCCATTACCTTATTTAAATCTTTTGCCAGTGCGATTGCTATCAAAGTAATAATTGTTAAAGTCAATAATAATGTCTTCATCTTTAATGTTAAGATCAGAAGATTTCACCTGGAAATAACTAATATTACCTACATTCGTTTTATTAGATTATAAATATATAGAACTATAGTTTTTTAAACTTACCAGTACAAAGTCTTTTTGTGTACTCCCTACTAATATATTTAAAGAATCATTTATAAGTACTTAGTTCCGATAACTTTCCGTTACGCATTGGATAGAACTGTTGCAGTTGAAATACACCTTTTTTAAAATATGTAAAGTATGCACATACATTCCAAAGTCTATAGTTATAAATAATGAGATTATATAATCTAAAGTTATAAATAATGATTAAGCGTGCAACTAGAAAAAAATTTATAATAGTTGTAAATGCGATATAACTCTATAAAACTCACTAAAGAATGATGAACCTGGGAACTTGTTATAATAAGTATATCATTAGTTGAATTAGTTTTTTTATCACATATATAAGTCATGCATATATCACTATTCCTGAGTATATTAAATTTTTACATTTAGATAAATATTGTTGCTTCTAGATAATGGATGAACTTTTTTGATGTTACAAAAAGTATACTTTTTGCCAATAGAAATTTACTTATCGAACGATAATAAGTAAAAACCCTGGCCATGATTTAAAAACTACGACAGAAAATCCTCGTTCCTTTGCGATTGAGCAATTAAACAAACAGTCTAAAATGTTCAAAACCACGTGATGCAAGTTACTTCAAACGAAATCCCATCCAAAGTCAACCCACCAATCCATTCACGTTAATCGCGCATTAAAAGCCAATAAAAGTCTAATCAGTCACGCAGGAAAACATCAGACTCATTAAAATCCAGTATCAAGGCCAAGTTCAGAGAACGCGCGTCCCCGGCGATTCGACGCATGTAATTCCTCCTCGTATACAACACCTGCACGCGTCTACCCAAGACACTGTATCCTAAAAAAAGTTCATCCCGAGAAACAGCCACGACGGCAGAATCCCATTTTCAGTCTGTCAAGATCCGAAAGCGACACATACTCTCGCGCACACACTTCTTCCTAGCGCGCATCATGCATACGCAGCACAGAGGAGAAGAAACTCCCTCCAGGGGTCTGACGCAATAGCATCGAACCTCGAGACACACATTAGCCTCGGCCACGGCTCGCTTATACACACGTACCTACATGGCTGCCGCTGCCGTCGAGCAAGATCACAGATTAAACAACGCTGGCGCGCGAGTCCTTCTGCTCGATAATTACCCCAGGGCCCGGGTAATTGCCGCAATCCAGGAGAATACAGCGTGCACGTGTGTGTGTGTGTGTGTGTGCGCGCAAGCGGCGATAATTCAGCGAACGGTGATTTCGAGCTTAAGATTGGCCGGGGCTGAAGTTACGGTTACGCGCGCGAAGGTGTCCGCGTGCGCAGTCTGTTGCAAGGTATATATAGGTATACGTGTCCGCCGCCTGCACCCCGGCAAAGTTGGAATTGCTTGCTGCGGGAGGCAGAGCTCGCGGAGAAATTGAGCCCCCCCGCCGATAGCGCGCGAGTATACACACACACACACACACACACTAGTGCGAAAGTGGCTGCTGCTGGTGCGAGGCGCGTCGATGATCGCGCGCGCGAGTGGCGATGATGATGGTGTGAGAGAAGGAGGAGGAGGAGGGAGAGCAGAGAGTTGAACTTGCTGATCGACGATCGTTCGTCGAGAGTTCGTCGAATAAATCGTTTCTTTCCTATTCCATCTGGCTGGTATATCTCGATTACTCGCTCGCGAGCTTGCGAATTAAATTTCTTCTCGTGGCGAGTCGTCGTTTTCTGCGTTATCGCGTCTTGTTCGTTTTGTTTTTTTGATTTAAAGGTTGCTCGGTGAAAAATGTGCGCCGGACTCGCGGTATCTCCGGCACAATATTGCAATAAATTTCAGGGTTCGGCTGAAGTGTTATTATGAAGGTGTATAAGAGTGTAAACATGTCTGCTTTATTAAAACTATCTCTTATAGGTACGAGAGGTATTCCATGCGATTGCTGAAGAAGGTGTTGCTTTTAATCGACTTTCAAAAATATAATTATTAATATAAAATGTTCATTATTTGTTTAATTATAACCCTTTATTTCATGTTTAGGTTTAAATCACTTAGTCTCTTTTTAACTTCGAGTTGCCGTTCTTTCAAACTACGAGTTTTTGTTTGCGTGTTTATGCTTATGCGTCTGTTTGGTGAAAAGTTATGTGTAATTAAGATTATTAGGACTGAAGTAATAAAAGTATATAAAATACGAAAATAAAATAGAAGAGCCCATCTATGCAGAATCGGTAAAAAAATGAAGCTTTGCGTTAAGTAAAGGGATAATATTGTATGAAATTTTGAGTTGTTGAAAAATGAAATGTGTAAATAAACTAAGTACTTTTTATTAAAGTCCCTCTAAGCACTCGATATAGCACACTTCATATATATATAGTAAACGGGGGGAAATATATATAGTAAATGGGGAAAATGATGGGTTCCTTTACGCCACTGATTCTCATTCGAGAAATAATATTTTGAGCTGAAAAAATTGTCAATGATAGATATTGATATGTATTTTGCGCGGATCTGAGCTCAACTCATCATTCTTTGTAAATTCAATGATAAAAGTCATTGAAATTTGGATATTGACTGAGCTGTCATTTTATTTGATAATAAACAAAAACAAATATATATAGAAAATGGAGAAAAAACGCAGCTCCTTTGCATCACTGAATCTTTTCGGAGAAATATAATTTTGCACTGAAAAAATTATCAATGAAAGCTTTTGATATGTATTTTGCGCGGATCTAAGCTCAAGTTGTCATTCTTCGTAAATTCAATGAAAAAAATCATATCATCCGAAAAATTACGAAGGTTAGGTGGACGAAGTTTTAAACTTTCGCCGACTATATCAGATGAAAATTAATTTATTTCTAAAGGAAAAGAACAATTATTACTTTGTAAATATTCTTCATTTCTTCGTCATTCGTTGATAATTTTGTTACTGCTGTTGTTGTCAGGCTGAAAGTTTGGACGACTGTGAAGTTGGAGCTGTTTAAAGTATAGCGCGTATTTTGTCGATAATCAATTCTAGTTTGACAACTCGACCAACATACAATTTTCAATGATTTTTCTCATTGAATTCACGAAGAATTATGACTTGAACTCAGATCCACGCAAAGTACGTATCAATATCTAGCAATGATATTTTTTTCAGCGAAAAATATCATTTTCTCCATTTACTATAGCAATGATGTGTACTATATCGCGTGCTTAGAGGGACCTTAATAATAAAAAACTTATTTTTACATTTGACATGATATATATTTAATGGAGTTTTAGTATTACCGACGTATATAAATGATTGGCTCGCAAGAATCGCAATAGCTTGAGGAAACTATATATTTTCAGGTTCAACATGGTCATCAGATGGTAATTAAAACTTGCCACAATGGGACCGCAGAATGGTCCATGTCATTATTTTAAGGCGTGCGGCGCCAGAATCCTCTATATCATCCTTCCTCTAAAATAACACACACAAATACACAATTCCATTCATGAGATAACGGGCGAGAGTATAAATTATTTTCGTTTGTTTTAGCAAACTTGTTATGAAAATCTCCAAATTCATGCTACCATGTAAATTTTTACAAGAAAGTGAGGAGTTTTCAGCTGGTTTCTTACTATACAGGTATTAAATCCCAACATCTTCATCCTATTATAAAATTACGCGAGAAATTTGTTGAAACAAATAAATAGAAAATATTAGTTATATCTTGTTCCTGTCGAGTCTTGTAGAAAAGATGACTTGCACTATGCAATCCAGTTTGTTCAGTATTAAACCGATGAATGGCTGTACTCCAGATAGAGAAATTCACAGCTGGACAAAAGATCAAAAAAACAAGTCAGCCGAAAACGATCACCAGCGCACACGAGGAAGGAGGCTGCACCCGTTATAAAGTTAGCTGGAAAGGTGCGTGTCTAGAGGCCTTTTTTCCCCTCGTGAAAAAAAAGAAGAAGCTCTCCGTATATATGAAAGCGAGAGAGAGAGAGAGAGAGAGAGAGAGAGAGAGAGAGAGAGAGAGAGAGAGAGGAGAAAGATGGGCGGAATGCCGAGAGACCCAGGTTTTATTTACGGCCAGTGGGACAGTTTTTAATTTGTTCTCCCTTCGAGGCGAGCGCAGCCCGGGCCAAGCCGCGACAGACGAGAAGATGCGAGGACGAGCAAAGATATACACGGGATGAGAAAAGGGGGGAAGAGACGCGGTCTTTAAGGAGTTTTACCCCCGTTAGTCGTTAGGCGAGGAGGCGTGTTCCCTCTTGTGGTCTTGTGGGCAGCTATCCCGAGGGCGGGCGCACACCCGGCCGGGCCGGGGCTAATAAATCCTTAATTATAATTGCGCGGACGCGTGACGGGAATAACTCTCTGATTTAATTATCGATCGATGCTTATTATATTGGATACGCCGGGGCCCGAGCGAGCGCGAGCAGCTCGTCGATTATTATCGTGAGAGTGTCTTGATCGGGCGTTACTGAAACGGATGCTAATCCGACTTCCGATTGCCTTCCAGCTGAGCCCCTGCACCACGTGAAGAATGTTTTCATTACTGGATGCTGGAGGTCTTTGTTTTCGCTTTGTGTGCATGCGAGGAGTGCGTCTGCGCTTCCATTGTATTCATGGTAATAAGATTCTTTTCGAATTCATTGTGTAGCCCGCTTCTCGTTTCTTTCATTTAACGTTTTATTTTGGCGAGGTAAAAGCAATAGTAGGCAAAGCTAATGCTTTAGCCGGCAAAAAATTAGCTTCTGATAGTCAGGTATAAGTAAGAACGTTAAATAACATGAGTAGAGATAGATGAATTCAACGTTTCACTCGGACGATAATATGATTCTTTTCGATTTAATTGTGTACGGTGCTTTGTGTTCATTTTATTGGTCGTTTTATTTAGAATGAGCTTAAAAAACTAACTGACGAAATTGATGTTTGAACCGGCAAAAAATTTTCGTCTGATGGCCTGGCAGAAGTAAAGAAACCAAATTATACCAGTGATAAATGAATTCCACATTCTTCACTCAGTCGTATAAATTTAGCAGTAAACAAAACAAAAAGTAAAAACGCTTATGACCATTTTTGACAATACCTAAATACAGGTTCCAACCTATCAATTACGTACCCACGAGCATTCTCCGGATTCCCGAAAAATAGCATCTCTCACAATGCAAGAGTGGACAGCGAAAGATATTCCAGCCACTCGGTAGTCCCCGAAATTCGTCCATCGATTCCCTCGTCCACAAATGACTCCTCTAACTCACGAGAGCACACCAAGAGCAAGGAGAAAGGGAAAAAGTCAATGAGGAGGATCGAGCGTCGAAGGAGCGAAGAAACGATCTGTAATTGAGCCCGCGCGGCGTGATGCGGCGCATCGGTCGGTCGCGCGCGCGCGAACCGACGCTCCGGCTATTTTTTATCATTACGGGGAATTCGGATCTGTCAAGATGTCCCGTGAGCGCGGTTGCGCGGTTAATTACGGTCTATCTCTTTCTCTCTTTCTGGCTCTCCGGGTCCAGCGCGCGCTCCGAGGGAGAATAATTATAATAATCACGGGGAGAGTGCACACGCCTCTTTGCCGGCCGAGATGGATGGACGGACGCGGACTTTTCGGTGTGTATACGTCTCCGGCGGGGAGACGGGAGTGAGAGGGAGAGAGAGACAGCCGACTAGCAGCGAGTCAATCGGGAGAAAAGAGAGAGAACTGAGTGAGAGGGAGGGATGGGAATAAAAAGCAGAGCGGACTTTAGTACCTTGTCTTATTTTTTTTAGCAGTAAACACCTTTTGTTTGTCTGATGTATACAGGGTTTTGTTCATTAATTATGATTTTCAAGTTAGAGGTGTGTACTGTGGATTAAAATTTTTTATTTCTGGGAAAGGATTTATTACAAATCAATGAATAATATCAAGGAATATTTAGGTGGTTGTTATATCACTTATGACAATTCGGTTATATTTTGCTCTTTTTTAATATTATCAGAGTGGCATAACAAAACTATGACAATTCAACATTTTTTTAATTTGGATTTTCTACACAAAATAGGTCATACGAAAATAAAAGCTCTTTATAAACTTCGAAAGTCGGTTGAAAACAGTTGAGAAACTGTAACACAGCAATAAAATTCAAATAAACTAATTAATTCTTTAAAAATTTACGTTACATCCATTGGTTATAAAAAAATATAGGATTTTGAGTTGTCATAGACTTGCTCTGGAGATGCAATATATCGTTTGATCGGTTGGGCATTTTAACACATATTCAAGTTTAGTAAGAACAGTATAATATACCTCTAGTCATGAAATGAGATTAGTAACTTATAACATCAATCAATACTGATAAAAATGATGCTTAATAACGCAAGTCAACAAAAAATATCGTTTTAAGAAACAAAAGTTGACTACTTCTATCCATAAAGCCATGCTTTTTGGCATCGTGAGAATTAAAATCGAAGAACTCCACCTTTCTCTCGACAGATCCTCTACAGCTAAGTCTTATGCTACTCTTACGCAAATGCTAATGTGCTTCATTGCGAGAGTGTGTGAGAGAGAGAGAGAGAGAGAGAGAGAGGGGGAAAAGAGAGAAAGAGAGAAAAATAGAGAGAGAGAGAGAAAAATAGAGAGAGAAAAAATAGAGAGAGAGAGAGAGAGAAAGAGAGAGAGAGAGAGATGCAAATGAAGATTGCTGAACGCTCTGCTTTTCACGAATCAATTATTTTGCTCGGCGCGACGTGCGACCCTACGACTTGATTCTCTGCGGCTGCGCTCTTAGCATCTTGAAGAAGAAAGTGATTGACGTGCGATCGATGATCATCGAAAGAATAATATTCTCGATCGTTGATTGCGTACGCGTTTTTTTTTTGTTTTGTCGTTTAATGCTTCTTTTGGCAATTATGCAAAGTAAAGTTTAAATGGATTTTTAAGATTAATTGATCGGGATGGCGGTTGACATCAGTGATATGGAAATTTATAATGAAAAATTACTTTGACCTTTAACATTTATTTCATAATCCAAATGAGTCATATTAAGCAATATTTTTATACTGGCATTATTATTAATCTTATAATATTTTTAATTTAACGTTGACAATAATTTATGTTCCGCTGTAATAAATGTGCCTTCTGAATCAGTATCAAAGGCATAATCGAAGATACTAGTCATCAACCACTCGGTAATTGTCGAACACCATTTTTAATTTCGATTGGTCTCTGAGTTCCAAGACGTTTCTGTTTCGTTATAATATCGGTATATTTATAATATTGTAACGGTATAATGTAATATATATAATGTATGAGTATATTTACGATACAGACATAGGCAGTTGACAACTGGTGATATGGAAATTCTAAACATTACTTCAATTTTTTCCATTACAAAATAATTCTCACTCTTATGTATATACAAGGAACACTCGAGTATTTACAAGGTTTAAGATTTCTAGTATCGATTCACAGAAAAGCATGAATTAATCCAATTAAGATAATTTATGAAGAACGACAAATGTACTCTTACCCTATAACTATTTATTTATTTAGGAAGGTATCAATGTTAGATTTCTTCATAAAGCAAAATATTTTATGTTACCAATAAAACAATTTTTTACAAAACATATTCCTCTATTTCTACTTTATCATACAAACAATTCCGTACTATACACTGTACCAAAGCAGCGTCAAAAATAAACCAAGTACCACCCCCGAACCCTCGCAAGCCTTTGTAGGACCGAATTCAATAATCCCGGATGAAAAATTCCGCAACAACAGCATCGATGTCATTAAGGCAGTTCTCCATTTCTCTTCCTTCCACGCGCTCTCGCACTCCCGTACCCCCTGCGCACAATCTGCGCACAATCTGCACACATCCTCGAATCCTCTCTCGCGGCGACGACATACATACTCGCACACCCATACACACCTTATACCTACATTATACACGCGCATTGCATCCCATTCCGGCTTTGTTTCAGAGCGCGCGCGGTGCGCAAAGGAAACGGCGTCCGCCGCCGCCACGAGGGAGGAGGAGGATGAGGATGAGCTGCGGGGGTCCGAGACCGTCTGTCATCTCCGAACGACTAATGGTTCCTTCACGCTGCTTCATTATATTTTCTAAATGTAAATTCGTATGCGCGCACGACGCGCCGGCCGGGCAGAAAGAGAGGAGCCGATGTGTGCCGCGCAGCTCGCGGGTTCTCTTCTCGTCCCTTTCTCTCTCTCCCTCTCTCTCTCTCTCTGACTTTGGACTTTCGGTCTCCGATGCGTTGTATACGGTGTAGCGTGGTGGATCCCTGGCTCTGCGGAGAGCCGTGGGCTATAGTCAGCGCATCCTTGATTGCAGGCGACAGTTTATGATCCTGCGCGCAAGCGAGCGCGCCTCGCGCCGCACCAATTAGCCCTCCAGCTTCGAGGAATCGCGAGCGAGTCTCTTTCTCTTCCTCGCATCGTTTATATTCCCAATCCTCTGTCATTAGATTGTTCCCCCTTTTTTTTTTTGCTTTAATGGGGGATAGTTTGATGAATGTCTGCGTCTCGCAATGTTTTCAATCGTGTTGTTAGAAGGTGATTCCGCATGGAATGATGACTGTTTAACCAGGTTTGATTGAGCTGTGAAAAATTGTCCTTTGTTGCTTTAAGTTTGCTGCTAATTTAGAACGCATGTTATATTCTATAGAATCTGATAGTAATTTTCTGAAACAGAGTATGTATTCTATATTGAGCTGTATGCTTGTATGCTTCACTAGAGATTTCCTAGTAGAAACTGATTTTGGATAATTTTGTATGTAGCCATAACAATACCATTACTAGAACTATACGTGCATGCATAAACACTTAAGTTCATTTATGAGGATTGTAAATTTTGTTTTATCTATAAGCCCCAACGTTATTTATAATTATAGATTATATAATCTCACTATTTATAAATGTAGATTTTAGAATGAGTATGTACACTGTTCTAGGTCTCTAGAGAAGTATATTATGTATGTAAATTAAAAAAAGGTTTTTAACAACTATGTTAACAACTATTTAATGCATGTTCTAAATTTCAATAGCTTTTTTGATAAACATTGGAGTTATCTGAACTGAATTGTATATAAGCGATTGTTAAAATTAAAAAGTTTGGAGTACACGAGAATACTTCATACCTGTAAGTATTAAGAACAATAATTCTTCATTTTTACAGATTAATACAAATTAAAGTAATATTTATTCTTTCAAGATATAAATATCTTAACATAAATTATGAAGAAATTTGTGTTGGCTTTAACAATAATTGCATTTGTAGCAATTGTACAGGCTAAGGAAGCAAAGGTAATTTAATTGAATTTAAATTGAAAAAATTTATTGATTTAAAAAAATAACAATATTTTTATGAACAATGCATGTCATCAAGTTCCGATATTTAAAAAACATTAATTACAGGTATCTAGTAAATCAAATAAGGAAACTACTAAAAAACAAGATGATCAAGAGAGTAAAAAAAGCGTGAAGGTAAAATAATTAATAATTTATATAAGCATGCTAAAATTAATATACATGAATGTTGTATATTTTTTTAAATGTAACATGCTTATTTCCTTGTAAACTGGAATATAGTAAAAAGGAAAGTACTGAATATAACAAAGAACAGCCTGACAAGGATCCTAAAAAGGATAAGCATGTTCGTATTTTTTCAATTCATCTTTAATCAGTTCAATTAGATCATATTTTTATAGATTAAAAAATTATAAGTATGAAGTTTTCTTTGAAAACCTTATGAACTATACGTAGATGAGATAGTTAATTACTTAATAATTTATTAAAAACATTACTTATTAGTTGTAAAATAGTTTTATGTTAGATAAGCATTTTATTTTTAGAATAGGATATATTTTTTTATCTAGGTACATTTAGTAAAGTCAAATATCATTTAAGCTTATGCTCTTTATACAGTTATTTAAATTTATTATATATTAAAATAGGAGAAGAAAGAAAAGGAATGTCATGACGATGATGAATCAGACCATAATCAAAAGAAAGATGACGGCAAGCACGATGAACCTTCCTCCCATGATGATGATGATGATGAAGATCATGAGAATTCGCATGAGTCAAGTGAAGAAGACAAAGTTGCAAAAACGAAAGGCTACTAAAACAAATAATCTATTACGATTTTTTAAATAAATGTACATCTAAATAAACTTAGATACTCGTGCAAATATATTACTTTTTCCCTTTGAAACCAAGTAACCAGCAGGAAAAAAAACAAGTAACCTACATGATCAAAATCTAAAATCCATTCCACAACATTTGCGTAGAAAAGGCATTAGCCTAGCAGCAATCTCGCTAATCTTTGTCCAATCATCTTGAAATCCAGGCCTCGATTCTCATAATAAGGAAAGCTGCTGCTGCCATATAACAACAAAACGAGAACAACGCAGACGCAGAACACAAGAAGAAGTGCCGTATAGTGGCAGGTGTCTTCGAGACAGCACTATGGGATACACAGCACAGAGAGCGAGAGCGGCATAATGAAGGCCCCTCAAAAAAGGCTAAAGGGACTTCCCGACCCTCATATATATACGCACATCCATGATCCACACACGCATACGCATCAACGCGGTCGCGCGTTCTCACGTGTCGTCGCGCGTATACACACACATATATGCGTGTGTGCAGTCTGTACACACGTGTGCAGGGTTATACCTCGCGCGCTGAGTGGGAGTGGCGGGCGCGCTCCGAAAGATACCGATATTCATCGCGCGCCGGGGCAGAGCGATAGCAATACCTGGGCTCGCGCGCGACGCGGTGTGCAGGGGCCGCAAGCGGGCCCGAGGCCGAGTAGGTAAAAAGGGCCCCTCGTCTTCGGCTCCTTCTCCTCCTCCCCTCTTTCTGCTTCGGCTTCGTGTCTCGGCTCGCGCGCGGCGAGAGAGAGAGAGAGAGAGAGAGAGAGAGAGAGGGAGAAAATGACCAGCGCAAGGAGAGATCTCGCATCGGGACGACGACGTCGCGGTTATTATCGGGCCTCTGGTCTTTTTGCGCCCGTGAAAAAGACAGAGGGAATAAGGAGGGGTGGGGTAGAAGGAACGAGGCCGGGAGGTGGGAGAGTGGAGTAGGCTCATCGGCTCTGGCCATTGTCTCTCGGAGATTGCAACACGTTCGAAGGGGGCAGCTCGGCCGCTCGCTCATAATGCGGGGGACCGCTTAGAGAGGAGTCTTTTCTCATTACGATCGCCAGCAGATTCGCCTTAGAATCGTCCGACCCATGGCTCTTTCTCTTTCTCTCTTTTTCTGCAGATTGCGACGCTCTCGCTCTGTCCATCCGTCCATTCGAATATTGAGACGGGATGAATATGAAAAAAGAGAGTGGGCACATTCTTGCGGTCTGCTTTCGGATGCGCGACAATTAGTTGGTAAAAAATACTTGGAATTATTACATTGCAAATATAGTGTACTTCAATAAAGTCAAAATTCATATTAGAAATAATTTTCTTTCCATGGTCGATTAAATGTTTGTTATTCCATAGGTATACATTGCTCTGTATGCTCGAAATAATTGTTATTCGAAGCCAAAAATACATATATATAATTTTGGATTGACATTTACTTAATTCATTTTTTCCGAATTGTGTACATCTCTTCGCTAATTTGCATAATGGACGAAGAATTACATTTTTCTATGCAACGTTGAATTTTCAGAAACAATATTATCTAATTTTTCCATTTTTTAAATGTTGTGCCTGTAACTCAATATAGCGACTCAAAACAAACCATGAAGGATGCCCACGGATGTGCAGTAAGTCAGGGAACGCGTGAGGACGTATAAAACTGACTGTATTGTTTAGAGTTTGTCAAAATATGAACATTTATTTATTTATAGACGGACCGGGGTCCTTTACAAAGAATAATGTACATCCTTTACATTGAGAGAAAAATTTAATCCGGAGAAGTGAAGGGAAATTTTAGAAAAAGAGAGTCTAACCCGATAAAATAAGTGAAATAATTAAGATTTTATCAGACATTTAGTAGTAAAAATTAGGCAAGCCAAACTATTTTTTTCTTCCTATATAAAATTGAATTTTTCTCATCTTTTACTAAAAAATCTACTATTTTCGGGGAATTTTCATGGCAGTATATTTCAACCAATTGACACATTCGACATCGCATTTTGAAGAGTAAATAGAGTACTATATATAGAAAAATTAAGGTATAATAGGATATCTTGGTTTTTATATACCAACCGATTATATATTTATTATTTTTCATTTAGTTGGCCCCTTAATTGTATTTAAATGCACATATTTCAGGAGCCAGCTTGAATTTAAAAATTTTAAATAATAATAACCTTATTTATTTGACCTTTTTTACTTATTAATATATGATAATTATGGTTTAGTATATGTCATGGCATAAGCAGATAGCATCATAGACTATGCACCTTTAGATGGTCATTAATAATCGGCATATTCATCGGAAAAGAAGTTCTCTTCCTGTAATAGGTATATGTATTCAAAGGTTCTATAAAGTTTTTAATTCGTTATGCCACGCGCTTCTAGGCAGCAAATTTTTAATTTAAATTAAAAACTGTAAAAGGTTAAGGTTAAGTATTGAAAATATAGATTATATTTCGTAGTTATTTATTATTATATAGTATAAACCATAATTATCATATCTTTAGTAAGTAAAAAAGTTCAAATAAATAAGGTTATTATTATTTAAAAATTTTAAATTCAAGTTGGCCCCTGAAATATTTGCATTTGAATAGAATTCAGGGGACGACTAAATAAAAAATAATAAATAAATAATCGATTGGCATATAAAACCCAAGATATTCTATTGTCCCTTAATTTTTCTATGTATATTACTCGATTTACTCTTCAAAATGCGATTCGAACGTATCAGTTGGTTGAAATATACTGCCATGAAAATTACCCGAAAATAGCAGTTTTTTTTAGTGAAAGATGAGCAAACTACAATTTTATTTAGGAGGAATAATTTTTTTTGGCTTGCCTAATGTAGTGAAGTTGGTAATAAATTTATGATAAACATTAAAAAACAGTGGTAGCCGGATAAATTAACATTTAAATTTACAATTATTTTTAGTTCATCTAATGTAATAAAAGTGCTTAAAATCAAATGTTAAAACTTGTTTCCGGCGGTAGAGACTTCTTAATGTTGATTTCAGGTAATCGGCGGACAAAATATCTCATTTTTAAGCCAATTACAACACTTTGAATGGGTTACAAGAAGAAAATTTAAGATTCGGAAAATTTTGGACCCCCTAATGGGCATTCTCGTTTAATTTTTATATACTTTGCTGCTTAAATATTATTTTACTTTGAATTTTTAGGTATAGTATCTCTTTTATAAAACAATCTTTTTTGATTGATACTTTCGCTATAATTAGAATCATAAGAAAGTATACAGAATTTTATCTTCAAAAATATATTTTAATATGGAAAACTCAAATATTTAAATACATTCTAAAGCATCGATATCAATATGGGCAGTTAAAAAGAAGCTTTCTCTTTGAAAAAACAAAAAATAGGATAATAGAGTAATCCATTTAAATAAAGTATAATAATTAAAACCTACTTATTTGTAAATAAGGGAATCAAGGCATAGCAAAAACAAAGGTACAATTGGCGCACAGTCGCGCGCGATTCGATCTTCTGCAAGCAGCAGCCGGAGGATAGAAGGAAAGAGAAGTCGAGAACGAACCCCCGGCGATACGCCGTTTATACACGTTACGCGGTAATTCTTTCAATTTCTCAGGATGCACCGAGTTTCACGGTCCACGCGAGAGGAGATATCCTTCGAGGTTCGCTCGCACCCTCGAGTACTTACACACACACACACACACACACACACACACTCACACACATAGACGTATACGTAACGTGCGAACGTCTCGTCAACCCGACCGGACTCAATCTCACTTGCAAATGCACTTCTTTCCCTCTCTCGCTCCTTCCTTCTCGCAGATAGACACAGTATAACACAGGTACATATAGTAGCTTATATAGCGGCATGCAAGGTAAATCGGTTAGATAGGGGGACGCGGTACGTGTGCGCATCCCGTCGTCATCCTCATCGTCCTCGTCTCACTTTGTGTTTCTCTGCGCTACATGTGTGCTGCGTGCGCGCGGAGAACGAAAGAGAGAGTGAGAGTGCAGCAGCGGAGAGGTGTATATCCATGCTGCGCGATGATGCACTCGTGCACGCACACGTACGTATATATATACAAGCGAGAGAGAGGGCCCCAAACCAATTTGTGACTGACGAGGCGATTGGTAATAAGCAACACACAGAGACTCAAATTGCTTGAGTTTTTCTGCGGTCGTTCATTGGGTGTTGTCGTCGTCGAGCGAGCGAGCCCCTGGGAGCATCACACGGCCGCACTCACTCCTCTCCTTGTTTTCATCCTCCTCCTCCTCCTCCTCCTCCTCCTCCTCCTCTACCTCCTTCTTCTACTCTTCGCTACTCTCCGCGGGTCGTTTTTCTCGTCTCTTTTGCCTTCTTTCTTTTTCGATCGTCCTTGTCAAGGGAACGCGAAGGTGGGAGCGAGAGTAGCGGCAGCGAAAGAGAGAGAGAGAGAGAGAGGGAGTGAGATGGTACATCAACTCTCGCTCGATCCACACTACGCGGCGATCCCATTAACCGAGCGAGCTGGCCGCGCGCGCTCTTTCTTTTATTCTTTGGGTCTTTGGGACCCGCCCTCTCTCTCTCTCTCTTTCTCTTCCCGCTCATATGTGTGTGTGAGTGTCTCTGAGCATCACGGGTTATGCGGAGAGAGCTATAGCGACCCGCGAGGTTAAAAGAGGACGGAGAGAGATGACGGCTGCTGCCGCGTCTTCTCTTTGGCTTTTTTTTATCTTATTTAGACGACTGGATGGTGTTCTTCCTTCGACTTCGTCTTCGGTCTTGTTTTTTTTTCTGTTGTCTTACGAGAGCAGGGAGAGACGCTTGCTTTTTTAGAGTACATAAATTTGACTTTTTTAATGTGGTAGTGCGTTTTGACAAGAGTCTATTATAATTTTCTAAATTTAGGATGTTCGTTTTTTGTCCGCTAGTTCGGACTTATGAGGACAGATGAAAAATTTAATGATAATATTAGGTTTCGTCCCAAGCGCGCGCGCGCGCGGAGGATACGTATTGGAACTTTTTAAAAGGCGCTAACGTTTGGGTATCTGATCGCGTTCCTCGTTCATTAATGGTTTTATTAACTGATTTTGTTTCCTTTGTCGAGATTTATCGATGTGTAAATAGCAGTTTTATGAAAAATTAGATGCTATGGATTGAATGAGAGTGGAAAAAAGTTAAAATATCAACTTGTTTATGAGTCGGCCAACTTATAATAAACATATAAAATATTCTGAGAAATAATTTTTATTGGAAAAGACAATTTAACAATTAAATTTAATTACAGTGGGGTGACTTTAGGTTAGACGATATTGGGCCAGACAAGAAGAAAAACAGTATATACACCTAACACCGTGGAAAGTATGTATTATGCAGCGACCAAAAGCATTTTGATTTGAAGGTTAGACCAATTCAGGTACAAAATCAACAAAAAAGAAAACCATTAAATTTATCATAAGTTGATTTTTTGATTTTTTATTGTAAACAAAAATTTAACGTTATTTTCAACCTCGCAAATTTATTTCTGCGGAAAAGGCTTTTATTTTCACATTTTTGGTTTTCTTATATGAATTTTTGACTGATTAATCATTATCGTACCACCTTAGTTTGCATAAAATGAGTTTGTAGTCGTCTTACAAATTCTCCAATATAAAAATACAGCTATGAGATATATAAATAGAGAAAATGGCTAAAGTCGCCCCTTTATTCTCTAAAAAGTAAACAGTGAAAAGTATTTGACTGCCTCTTAATTAGTAAAAAAATTTACTGATTCAGCAAGGAACATTCATTAATTTGCAATGAAAAAATTAATATTCATTATTGAATTAGTGGATTAGAGAAATTTTCACTGGTACAAAGCAGGGTGTTAGAAAACATTACTTTAGAGAATGTTAAATCTGCATGATATATTTTTAATTTTAACACCATAAATTTGAATTTTACGTTTCTCTTTCTGTATATTTAGGCAAGATTTTATAAAAATTAGGATTTGAACTATGTAGTGGAAATATTTACAATATCCGCATGTTTTAGTACTTCAGTCACAATTTAATGCAGATTTTCATACTATCGAAAAAAGTGGTTATAAAGGTTATTTATTAAATGGAAAAATTTTCTCACAATCTGCATGCCGCCCTTTTTAAAAATGTTATTTTACAATATAAATATTTTGAGAAATTACAATACACTTACATTCCCTTTATGGGGCAATGTTTTGTAGATATTTAACATCTTCCTTTAATTTAGAGAGTAATAGCGAGATAACTTTGGCTACTCCATTATCCATACTTTGTGGAAAGATACACTTTTGAAATTTTTAACCTAGAGTGTGTATATATACTATAGCTACAGACTAAACTTTTAACACCTACGGTACTGTCTTTACGGTTTTAATGCCAAACTTGCTAAAGAGACCATAAAAAGTATTTGACACATTAAACGTGTCATGCATGTATGTAAATATGATCGTAGCCTACACCATTAGCGCAGCCAATCAATCTCTAAAAAGTGGCTGAAGCACAGTTAATCCAAATCTTTAGTTTGCAAAACAGTTATTAACTATAAGTATTCAAAAGTCAAGTAATAAGAGAACGAAAGTTTATACTTTTGGCAAAAGCATAGTAGACACTAAAATAAAAACACACACCTCTAAAGAATATTTATTATGAAGATTAAAAAAGAAAATAAAAGTGATACACGTCGAGCGGAAGTCACTGGGGGTAAGTCGGGAAGTATAGCCACCATACGTGGTACACATAACACAAGCCACCTGGTTGTCATGTACATTATCATCGACACATACTCACCCATGCACATGCTACACACATACGTATTAAGCGTGTAACGCACTCGCTCGCTCTGTGCAGTAGTGCCCTCTCTCATGCTCTTTATTGCCCGGATGGATTGCTAAGATGACAAACCGGCGATCGGCCGACTTATTATTGGTTATTGATCGCTTATTTATTCAAATGAATGCAGATTACCGTGGCGGGCTTTTCAATGCGCGCGAGCGCGAGCTGCCAGTTAGCTGCTGTGCCGGCGCAATGAATAAATTGCTACCGGGCTCTTGCTCTCTCTCTCTCTCTCTATCTCTCTCTCGAGCGCGCGCGCGCGCCGATACTTAGTAAGCTGCTCCCGCTCGCTCGCTCTTTCTCTTTCTATTTTTCTTTTATTTCTCTCGCGCAGCACTTCGAGTATACACCGTTCATTATGGACTGGTAGGATTTTGAAAGGGGAGATTCACGCTGAAAGCGGGCAATTAAAGAATCAATAATGCCCTTTTTATGCGATATTCGCCGGAGCTGCGGTATGTGTGTGTGTATGTGTGTATGTGTGTGTGTGTGTGTGTGTGTGTATGCAAAGTCGAGGGGTGAAATCGGAGAATATGAAGATTATTTTTTCGCGTTTTAGGCAGAGATCGAGTTTCGTTTAATTAGAGAATTTTTATTGGACGGGGTAATCGTTCATGTTTTGTGCGAGGACTAATATGAAATGCTGAAGTGGCAATTAGATAAATCGAAAATTGTCATAACTGTCAGGAAAAAATTATTTGGCACACTTATCATTAAATATAAAGCGAATAAAGAAACAATGAACACTGATAAAACAATATCGTGAAATATTACGATATTGATATCGTAAAAAATTGATAATTTTTTTTTGGATATGATGTATTTTTACACAAAACGTTTAAATACAAATTTTTGATTTTACGATATTCAATATCGTAAATTTTACGATATAAATATCGCAATATTTTACGATATAAATATCGCAATATTTTACGATACGAGTTTTCTCAGTGAATGAATACATAATAAATATATACGAACCAATAGAAATAGATGAAATAGATTTGATGATTTTTTATTACACATGTAAGTATATTAAATGTAAAACCAATAGATAACACACACAAATAAACGAAATTGGAAATTTGGAAGTATTCATTGAAAATAATCGACAATTTCTATACAACGTATTTAACCTGAGCAAAAGTCAAATGTATCGATGAAACACTTGATAAGCAAAACAACATCATATACAAGAGGTGAAATACACCGTGGTACATAAATACGGCGAGCCCTAATAATAATTTACTATTATTTAAAGTCCCGCATTCGGGCATTAAAATAACACGAGCTTGTAGCTCTTTAAAATTACACCACTTAAGGCACCGATAAATAAGACCGCTCTCTCGCGCGGCGCGAGCCTCGCAGAACCACGAGCAAGAAAAAGGCCCCCACACCTGTACACATCCTATATACGTATACACACAAAAGAACGAAATAAAAAAAAGCAAGCAGACGCAGAGTCGAACGCGTGAAATAAGACGCAAAGCATCGCGAGCCCGATCCCATCGCGAGTCCTCTGGGCAATCCCCTCTCTCTCTCTCTCTCTCTCTCGCATCCGCAATAACATCTCTCTCCTTGTCTCGCGCGGCACTTGCCTTTTCGTAAATCACCTCGCGCGCCCACGTGAAATCCTTCTATATACCCTCTCTTCCTCTTCCTACATATATACACCTCGGGACTTTGCGTATACACCACAATATCCTCCGAGAGAAAGAGAGAGAGAGAGATCAAAGGGGCGCGGTAGGAGCCTGGATCACTCCACGGGACGTTTATATTTGAGTCGCGCGCGAGGAAAAAGAGCTTCGCGCGAATAAGCTTGCGTACGTCTTTTCCGCATTATGTGTTGGTACACGTACGTACCTACGCGTTGTGTACGAGCGTGAGGCGAAGGAGGCGCACACCGTGTCTCCCACGCGCTGCGCGTCTCGCCGCATTATACGCAGAAAGAGCGAGAGAGAGAAGCGAAAGAGAAAGAGTGAGAAGCGAGAAGGAGTGCGTCTGGTTAGTCTTGATTTATTTCCGAGCATCGCTCTTCCCTCTTTCTTTTGTTTCGTTTCCGCGCGCGCGCGCGCCTCACTCCTCCCTCGCCGATATTTTTTCAACTCCCTCTCTCTCTCTGCGTCTCTAATTTTTTTCCCCTCTCGGCTACTCGGCCCGGCCTCGTTTTGTATCGTTCCCGCCGACGACTTTGTAATGATTCCTCTGGTCCGTCGTGTACATATAATACGGGAGGGCCGCTCGGGCGAGATTTAACAAATGCGCTGTTTTCAGGCGACGTTACACGGCGCTTTTGATGCGCGGCCCATCGGCTCGTGAAAGCCGAGAGAGAGAGAGAGAAAGCGGCGCGCACGCGCGGAGGTAACAGGCATCGCGTATATAGCTGTTGTGACTCGCGAGGAGGAGGCGATGCCGGGGGGATCCGTCATTCGGTAGGAGCAGCGGCAGCAGCTCGCCCTCGCAATCACTCTGGAGCGTATTGTGTTGCGGGCCTCCTTAGCTCTCTCTCTCTCTCTCTCTTTCTTTTCTCCTTACTCTTGCTGTATAAGATATTGGGGGCCCTTCTGCACCCGGACGAAGAGTTATGGTGCCGCCAGAGCTGCAGCAGCGATCCCTTCGTGCACGCCGTTATAACTCTCGAGTACTTCGCTGCTGCCGTGGCTGCTGTTGTGATGGCTATACGCTGCTTTGATGGGTCTTAGGCACTGGGATACGAGGATGATGATGGGAAAGGGTGGTTCTTCCTTTTTCGTTCTTAGATGAGGATTAGTGGGAACGAAATTTTATGACTTGTGAGTGATTTCGTTCTCGGTCTTTTTTCGGTTTTTTCTTTTTCAAGGGTTTTCGTTGGTTTAATTGAGCATTGAGTGCGTAACGAGGCGTGTATAAGTGGTTCTGCTCGATGTATACAGTAGGCATCTGACACGATTGGTTTTGATTTTGCGTAATCAAGGATTATAATAGTCGGTGTTAGAAAAAGAGTTAATTGATATCAGTAGTACAACTATAAGTTTAATCCAGCAACAAATTGATGCTGTCTGTAATGTCAATAGTTTTAAATTATTACTATTAATTTTGATCTGCGACCTTGACTAGTAGCCTATTTAAGATCTTGGATTAAAATTTAAAGGATACATGTCAATTCACACAACGGAACTATCAATTAGTATAAAAATTAATGCTAGTAATAAGATTGAAAGATTATAAATTCTACTCACGTATAAATAAAATATTTAAATGGGTTCTGAGATTTTTTACTTTGAAGCACATATCTTGTCATTTATAGAGACTGGATGTATATTTAAAAAATACATATTATTTTAAAAAACGCTGTCTTTATTCTCGATGGAATACGTTATTGCGCGCGATAGTACGGGATATTGGCACTTAAAACTATCTCTAAGACTTATAAAAGCCTTACGCATATAATGATGGACAAATGAATTACAGTCCAACAGCAAGCAATCATAGAAGTTGAGACTAACCAGGCACACAATGAATAAATATTGAAACTGTTATTTGCAGTAATGGAATGTATTTGCTATTCCATAAATAAATCGTCAAATACTGTAATAATTGAAAAAGTTTGTTTGTATTGCCAAACCAGGACAGTTTAATCTTTATTATTACAATATGAATGATCTTGGAATATAGTAAAAACATCAACGCCGGGTATTCGATCACTTATCAACAATAGAAATATTACTTATTCGTAGAAATCGCTTGTCACAAGCTGTGTGCAATTCCAAGATACGTTTATCCATTTTTAAAACTATATTACCACCATCAGCAGCATCGCGATTTTACATTCGACCAGTTTCACAAAGCCAACTCTTGCGCTTTAAACACAGACAATAAAAAAAAAGAAGCAGCGACATCGCGTCATAACGATCGCGCCACGAAAAGGGAAAAAAATAATTCCACTCGCTCGCTCGGTCGCTCGCGCGCCTAGCAATGTAATTTCGGAAACGACGGCAAATTGCCGTGCGGCAATAACGGAGAGGCGCAAATATATATATAGTTCCATAAAGAAGCTCGTAAATTTCGCTTATTATAAGCGAAATCCAAAGCGCATGAGTTGCGACGTTCTTAAACAGGCTATTAGATGCCGCTAATTAGCCAGCCATAAACGATAATGGATGACATGCGGTTGACGCGACGATGGCAGCCAGCAGCAGCAGCAGCAGCCACAGCAGGGCAATAACTCGCGCGCTCGCTCGCGCGAGCAAGTGACATGCCGTTAGTTTTGTCTCGTTGGATAACCCCGGGCGATAAACCGCGATAGTCGAGCACTCGCGCGCCTCTTTCGCTATCTCTTGGTGTCATTCGCGTGCAGCAACGACTTTCCACTACAAGTGCTTTGCGGAGTGTCAACAGACGGAGTGCCGCGATTGCGAATCTCATCGAAAGTCTTTTGTTGTATACTTTTCAAGAAGATTGATATTAAGCTTCATTCTTTGCTTTCGATGAAGTAACTCGGTTGATTACACGAGAGATTTTGTGTATGCTGAAACTTGTGGATCAGGTTCTAAACATTTGAAGAAATTCGTTTTACACAAGGATCCGCATTTGACTTTTTTAATTATTTTTTAATTAACGAAAAATAATAAACTTCTATCTTCGATAATACGTAATTATGATGCTAGATTCATCTTTGATTTGATCGTATAATGAATCACTTACTGTTCCAAAAAAATTTTAGCTTGAAGAAGTACATTAATCTAGTATTTTTTTTGTTGCTGATCTCAAATTTAATGTTACCTCTCACCATCATCCCCCACCCTCTCCCCTATCAAGGCATGACCACCTCCTTCGTCATTATGCTATAGCGTAGTATATTATTGTATTACAGGTTGCAGGGCTTATCAAATAATTATATTTAACTTACTAACTGTCTACCATTCTTCAAACTCAAATTATGAAGATGTAAATTCAGACACTTTCTGATAAGCTTGGAAGTTTAAATTTCCGTCACTGGTGTGGAATGGATATCAATATACTTTAATAGTGTTTGGAGAGCGGCATCCCAGTATTAGGATAGTAAAAGTTTTATTTCTAAAATAATTTTTTTAAATTAATTTTATTTTATATTTACTAAGTGTTATTAAGATATTATGAGATATTCTGTACTGTTATATATAAGACGGAATCCCAAAAAAGTGCATTTTTCGAGAAATCGCAAACAAAAAATTTGAATGCTCGGGTTTCCAAACCTTTTCTATCTTGTTCTAGGGGACAAATTATGAAGATAAACCCGTTAGAACAATGAAAATTGGCCATGTGACTATGTTTCTCTGGCAAATTAGGTTATTTTTACGGTTTCTTATAAATAGCAAAAATAAGGGTTATTCTGCGCAGTTAATAACTGTGCACATAAAGGTGGAAATTTTTTGTTGCCATAAAGTTTATAAATGTAGAAGAAAAAACTTTTAATTTGAGTTTTTGTTCGTTGAAAATGGATGTTCCGGTGCAAAGTTGTGACCAATTGAAAATAGGGTAATAATTCGTTGAAAATAGGGTAAAAATGGACGGATTTATCATTATTTTGCAGAATCTGAGATTTTCGAATTTTGGAATCGCGAGTAATCAACATTTTTTTTGGTATTTCTGGACACAAAAAAGTATCCTTTTTTTTATTTGATTAAACTAATTGATTAAAACTAATTAATTAAACTATATTGAAAATTATATTGATTACCTTAAAGTGGGATCATCGTCATTAACTTGTTATGCTGTTTCTGATTCTTTCAATCATTTATCTTTTGTATTCACAAACATTCGCATTTTACCCCCTATCATACTTTGGAAGGTGAACACGAGTAACCGAAAGTAATCAATAGCATATCATTAAAAATAACTGAAAGCTAATTGAAAATTAGCCTCAGATTGTTAACTAACGTATAGTTTGAGTTGCAAATTAATTTCTATTATGCATATAACTTTTTATAAAAATAAAATTTAATAGGAAGAGCGCCAGGAGCAAGGAAGTTTTAGTGAGTTATCGTTATTTTGAAAATTGTATGATAGAACAATATATTTCTATCATTTATATCAAGATCCTCAATTAATTTTTCTGTAATTTTTGCAAAAACTACTATAAATTATTAAAGATTAACGTAAATTAATTTTACTGTATTTAAGAAGGGTCTTCGCAGTGGACCCTAATTTGTTGGCGTTTGGCAGGAGCTTTATACGTTTATACCACTGTAACCTCAAAATCACAATGCAGCGAGACTTTCGCACCCGTGTCGAAAAGTACTATTATTTTATTTTTCATACTTTTGGAATTCAATGAAATGTGAATAAATTCTCGTTTGATAAGTTTCTACATAAATTATATAATCAAAGATAACATTCGATGGCAATTATATGTCATTCGTGTTATTATACGAAATAGAGAGGCTGTGGTTATCAATATACGAACGTATTTATTAAATTTTAACGCTAATAAAATTAATGATATCGTCATTTTAACGTTAATATTAAGTTTTAAGTTTAATAACTGTTATCTAACCATCGTTGACATATGTATTTAATTTTTTGTTAAAAAGTTTAACGTAGAACTATACAAATTATTCTATAATATAAAAGTAAATAGCGATTATTTACAAATAATACAAAAAGATGGATATCAGGTCTTTTTGCGCTTATTTGGTCGTTAACTAACCCTAACATTTTGAAGAATAAATGCTATAAGCTCTATTAATAGTATATTTTAATTTCAAATATAATATAATACAGTTTTTGATTTTTCAAAAATCTTCCTTATATTTAAAAAAATTAAGAAAAATTAATTAACTATTTTGATCTATCAAATTTGAAAATCATAATATAAATGTAAACAGCTATAACATGTTAATAAAATTCAATTCCTAAATATTCGACCACCGAAGCAACTATATGGAGTCCCAAAAAAAAAAACTCCGAAAAAGGAGGGCAAAATGAAACCAGCGAAAAAGGCTGTCGTCTCTCATACCATCGTGGCCTATACCTACCCGAGGCGCGGGAAGATTAAAAAAAACTAAGGCAAGCCAAGGGAAGAGAGAGAGAGAGAGAGATGGCCTGCTCTAAAAGCCAATCAAAGAATGACAGTCCAAAGACCGCCTCGTAACCTTCAAAAGGGCTGGTGGTGCGCGCCCGAGGGCTGCAGCCGCCGCCACGACTATACACCACGGGATTGGACACCGGGCTACTCCATATTGATGAGTTACCCAATTCCCTCTCTCTCTCACTCTCACTCTCACTCTATCTTCGCCAGCCCCGAAAACAATTGCGTCGCTCTCTAACTCCCGAGACCTGCCCGAGGTGAAATACATTCGCTCGTGGCGCGCAGCTTCGATAAGACAAGCACTGCTATGCGTATACAGGAGATGATCCGGTGCGAGCAAGACGCGATCGACGCGAGATACTTCAACGACGTTTCCCCCTAGTCACCTTTTTACTTACATTTCTTCCTCGGCGATCTTTGGCATCGTTTCTCGTCTTCGTCGTTGTCGTAGTCATCGTAGAGCGGTGCGTGTGTGCGCGTCCGTTCTCGGGGCTTTCAAAGAGAAACACGTCGCCACGCCCTTCAAAGCGGCCGAGATGATCGAATTGTGGTCCAGCCCCCGGTTTTCGAGAGTGAACGACTGAGTGAGGATGATAGTCGATTGTGTGACTCGCAGGAGAGGAGTTAAGAAGGCTTTTAAGGCCGCGCGCTAGCGCCGCTTACTTCCCTGTATCTCGGTGAAATCTCTGCGCGGTGGGTACAGATAAGTTGTACATTACCGACTGTGAGCGCGGCGATGACCTTCGAAATTGCGAAAGGTTCAATTTACATCTTCAAGAGACGATGATCGTCACCAGCACGAAGCGCCCGGAGCCTTGTGAGGCTGTGTATAACTGTATAGAGTTTTGAAAATCGAAGATGATTTATACTCATTCTTTGGAATTGTTTTGAATAATTAAAGATAGGTGTTAACAGTACAGTACTCACATAAAAATGTTAATAAGATAGTTAAAAATGATTTGTGCTGGGACTTATGGGAAAAATTTTTCATGACAATTTATTTATGGGATATTTAATTAATGATGATACTATCTTAATTACGAAATATGAATCAATTTATATTATTCATACTAATCATACTATTGGTATCGTATGATTTTATGGTTTTATTTCTTACGTATATTACACTGAGAAAATAGTGATTGGCCACGGTAACTAAATATTCTAATAAAACTCATTATAGTTGGAATTACTAATTTTCTAGTAAAGTTTTCCCATGCAATTAGTAAAAATATTTTTTTTCTCTAATAACTTCAAAACTGTAAAGAGAAAGAACTCGAAAATATATATTTTCTAGTATTTTAATTTTTTCAACATTTATTTATACCCTTATTGCACTCAAAATTCTAGTACATCATTAGTAATTGATATTATAAATTAATCTTGGTGTATGAATATTATTATAATTATTAATAATGGGTGAAAGAAAAGTACTAGGAATATTTTAAGCTATCTTATAACTTAATTTATATGTGCATTTTTATAAATTGCAATTAAATATAAAATTTATTTTTTTCATGCATTTAATGCTTGTAAATATCCTAAAGTTTATTTTTTGTTATAAAACACTTCAACTTTATTTTTAATAAAAGTCGATAGTAAATGGTTGATATAAAAATTCTAAGTTACAAGTAGTCAATAGCTTAATATTTTATCAAAATTATTAATTATTATAAGAATTAATAAATATTATAATAATACAAAGAACGAATTGGAGTCGCATGTGACAAGCTGTTAATTTATAGATTATTACTGCATTGGTATTAATGAATACAAATATTTGTGTTATAATTAAAAGTACACTATGAACCTCGCTACGAATAGATACACGTATATACACACGTATATATATATATATTTAATTATATTTTAAAATTCAAGCTGTACCTGAATTCTTCATTTACAGAAATGAAAAGTATTTCTACATATATATAGAGATACTTTTCATTTCTGTAAATTAAAAATTCAGATACAGCTTGAATTATAAAATATAAATATAAAAAAAAGTTCTCATATTTATTATTTTTGTCGATTAAAAATATGAAAGAAACGTATTTTTAAATATATTTTACAAGTATCAAATGTTGCCTACCGAAAAAAAATACAGTGATTCTCCGGTTTAACGAGTGTACGCCAGCGTGACGTCGGATTTTTCGCATTTTTCAAACAAAAGAGCCTCGGCTATCAGCTTACGTAAAAGTATAATTTACATGCGCATTAAACGTGTGCCCGCGCGCGTCAGCGCAGCGCCGTGACTGCGTATTGTCCTATTTTAACGATTGTCCGCAATTATATTGCGCGCACGAGCGTTCCTCTCCTTTTCAGCGCGAGGCCGTTCACAACCATTGGACTTTTATTCCCGCGCCGCGCGCTCGCTCGCTCGCGAGAGAGAGAGAGAGTCCACCTCGGCGAGAGTGCGCGGCGACAGTTTCACGTCTCTAGCTTGCTCTCCCTCTCTCGCTCTATACTCATTGACATGCCATTCTAGGCTTTTTACGAGGGTTTCGGGACGCCGTGTGTTATTAAATGCGTGCGCGCGAGGCGAAGACCATTCCTCTCCTCCTCCCACTTTGTCTTTTGCCTTTTTTCTAGAGCTCGTGAGATTTCTTGCGATCGCGAGATCCTGCATAGGCGTGTACGCGCGCCCGTTGGGAGGGCAGCAAAGACTATGGAGATAGCCATCATCTATTTGCGCGAGTATAGCCGATGATCAGCGTCTTCGAGTCTTGTGCGTTTTTGGGTCTAGGAGCGCGGTGTAGATATCGGCGTGCGCTTAAATGGCACAGTCGATCTTCTGTCGTTTCTAGTGATTATGCTAATTTTTATGCTCTTAAATCTTCCCAGAAGGAATTAAACTTTTAGTGCACTTCCTAGGAAATCGTTTAGTTGAGTGCCTTAAAAACGAGACATATGGTGCTAAATCAAGGTTTTTTTCTTCTTATTTGTGCAGGGTAATTATTTTGTGGAAGGAACGATTTTCAAATCAAAATAATTCGTAACTTGTATAGCAATAAACGTAATTATAAGTGTTAAAAAAGTAAAATAACTATTTTTATGTATATTTAAATCTCTTGTATATGTGTAAATATTATTCTTATAACAGTTTAATAATTTTAATGGATTGTACATATTTAGCTAATTTTGTAAAATAATAAATGCAATTAATTAATGTGATATATTATATACAAATTAACATATTTAAGGTATATAAACCTATAAAATATATGTTAGTTTACGTTTAATTATTCATTGTTTATTTTATATTAATAACTTCCCAATAAACAAAAATAAATTTTTGGTAATACTTGAAAAATTCTTTATGAACTCTTTTTTCAGAAAAGCGTCTGAAAATATTTCTTTGAATTAATATAATGATAAATTTTCCTTCACTTTATATTGAGCAATATATTGCATTAAGATTTAATGAAAATGTTTTTAAATGCATTAAGGAGTTTTATCGAATTATCATATATATCATACAGCTCCTGTTCAGTGAAACGAACATTAATGCGCAAATAGGTATAATATACAAAAAAATACAATTATCATCCCACTTTCACTTTAAGTTTCATCAATTACATTCTCAAAAAAAGCAGTGAACTCATAATCTCGAAAACACTCTCATAAAAGGACGATGCGAAGAAGAAATCATGCTGTTAATTCACAATCATGCATATCCCGTATCTCACGGGGACCAACCCTACACACTTACACGTACACTCACATCATCGCAAGCGCGGAACAAAAAAAAAGAACGAAAAGCGAAGGCACAGGACTCGTCGAAAATGAAGAATGCCCTCACGTCGACGGGAGGACTAATGACACGGCGCGAATGCGCGCTGGCGCATCTGCACCGACGATCGCCACTTACACACACACACACACACACACATATGGCTCTACCCCATATAGGTATGATACACACGAGGCAAGCCCCATGCTGGCGCTGAAGCTGAAGCCGAGACGCGCGAGCGGCGAGGAAAAAAGGGAATCAAGGTCGCGCGCGCTCGCCCCCTGGTGACATTTCCCATTCTTCTCGGCACGCCATTAACCCGGGACAAAGCAGCCGCCCCCGCGGGACGCCACCGCGGCGGACCCACTTTTCAACGCCGCCGGCGCTATATACATGTATATACCTGTGTGTGATGATGCACCTTATATGCTCTATACTCTCTCTTGAGAATCTGGGATAGGATTTTTTTTTCTCTTTCTCTTAGGTGGTGCTGGTGGTGGTTCTTTCTCGCGTGAAAATTCGATTCGTTTCCTGTGCGCGGCTTCGGAGTTGGAAGGACGCGCGATGACGACTTTTTGGGACGCGACTTATGGGTTGATGCGGCGCGGGATGCGTATTATAGATGTGCTCGCGCAGGTGATTTTTCATTCTTCGTCGTCGCCTCCTTCGAGAGGGGATCTAATATCTTTCGGGATGATTAGCTGGATGTTTCTCATCGTCCATGAGAAAAAGTTTTTTCTTTCTTTCTTTCTTTTCTGAGGGGGCTGGTGAGAGGGAGGTTTGAGAATGTAACGAATTAATTAGATTTGCTAGCGATGCTGGTGGTATGCTCTGTCGATTATATGACGTATGTCGTGGAATTCGGTTTTTGTAGGACTTGTATGCTACAGGTGCTCTCGTTTTAAATCTCATCGCGATTGAACGGATTTTACAGTCGAGGAGACGGCAAACAAAACTAGATAATTCTACTTTTATCCCAAATTG